>JAPKLX010000054.1:484464-563530 GCA_026898415.1 Leonotis leonurus
GATAATTAGATAATTATTAGAACTCTTTAATGATGATAGTTGAATTAACTACTAAGGACTCGATTTTAAATCGAGTAATAATTAGAATAATTCCTGAAATAATACCACATTATTTCATTTTAATTAGATACGTCAATTAATACTCACGAAGAGTATCTTTCCTCTTAATTACCATTAAGGTTCAGCGAAAAGGGAATTCCAGTCGATCTAGACCAGCACTTCGTTAGACAAGGGAGCATTTTCAGGTAGGCTTTCTTTTACCAAATCAAATCGTATGCGTTGTACCAAAATCTTGATTTTCGTTATAGAATGCTTAGAATTTTAAATGATATGAAGTATTGCATTGTCGAAAATATTTGTATTTTGGTATGATGCGTATCTGTTGATAATAAATCGATTTCGGGCTTTTAAAGATCTTATCTTTTAAAGCTAGTGTACACTAGAACCGTGAGTCATCTTAGCGGGTTGGCCGGTTCAATGTTCGCGGAAAGTGGCCACTTTCCCGACACACAGAATTACAGATATGTATGATTACTCCAGAACTTAGACTGCGCAGTCGAACTTTTAAGATCACAAAAGAATTTAGTGAACATAGGTTCTTTAGTGACAAAATCCCTATGTTGCACTGTATTACGACAATTGCAAATATACCAGTACGAATGTGATTTCGGCATGTGTTTACTGAGTACTTTCGTACTCAGCCCTGCATATATTTATAAATGTGCAGGTTAAGTCGTGATGACGAAGTGGAAGGCTCAGCGGTGGTTTTTGTTGAACTTTAAATGTTTTTACTCTCGGTGGTTTATATGTCGTCATACATGTAAATCTAGATATTGATCCAGTTTCCGCTGCCAGATTGTGTTTTAGATCCAAGAACGGTTTAGCTATCCGTTTTGCTTTCGAACTATGTAGTTCAGACTTGTAATTGTTTCTCCGTTATTTCATTCGTGTCGAACTAAGTATTTCAGACTTCAAAATTCTGTTGATGTATTAGGGGTGTTCGTGACACTTAAACTCTATCGAAATCTTCCTCTTTGTTGTACGTTTCATGAATCATCCTTTTATCAATGTTTTCATTTCGTTTGTTTATCCGTATTTCCTTTTAGTCACGTTTTCCTCGATTTTACTTAGAGAAGTGAAATGGGGACGTGACATTTGTCCATACTGCGCAGACAGTAGTAAGAAAGATTGTCTCCCAAGGGATCGGCGAGAAGTTTTCTAAAACGTCGTCCTGCAACTTAATCACGAGAATTTGAGATTTATCTAAAACTACGAAAATATTTAATAAACAATAAATGGAAAATTATATTTTTTTGATTTTTCTAAAACAAATAAATCGCAAACAAAACTAACAAAACATATGAGAAATATTCCAACAATCAATTAATTCCACCCAAACTTGATATTTCGATCATCGATGCAAAAATAACTATACTCATGCAAATAAACCGGTTATGATTACCGAAGACTTTTCTAACGTGATCACATCTCTCCATAGCTTCTCATCTCATGTCTCTTTATAATACTGGGTTTTTATTATAATAAGAAAATAATTTTTTAAACCTAAATTACCAAATAATTATAAGGTAGTAAATCATCCTTGTCTAATCTATATAATCTATATAATACTATAAAAACAAAGTTTGGTAGTTTTTTTTTTAATCATTAAAACTATTCATATTATCATATTTTTCATATAGCAATTTTTTTCCTTTTTGCAGTTTTTTTTTTCCAACAATTGCAACCATTCATAATACCATATTTTTCAATGGGTGTCATAGCTAAAGTGCCCACTTTTGTAACAAGAAAATGAAAACTACCCATTTTTTGTAAAAAATACATGAAAAATGTCCATTTTTTTTGTGTAAATGGCCTAAAATACCCTTAATTAAAGTTTGATTTGTCTCTTATTTTGTGAAAATCATATCATTAAATGATAAATTATTATATAGTTTTTTTTTGGAATTTAGTATTAATTAATTACTTTCTTAATTTTTTGCAATTAAAAAAAATTGTATATATTAAAAATTATACACACCTAATTTAATTAAACAAAAATTATACACACATGACACCCCAAATACTTATAATTTAATTAAAAAAATAGGAATATAGATAAAAATGAAAACCTGATCAGTTAAACAAAAATCCGGTCCGACCGGGTTTTGGTTAAACACGGTCGGGTTTTTGTTTAACCGATCAAGTTTTCATTTTTATGTATATTTTTATTTTTTTAATTAAATAATACGTTAAAATCATGTATTTATCAAATCAAATATTAAATATATAATTCAAAAAACACAAAATACTAAAAAAAATACATGTTATCATAAAAAACTAATGGTGATTTAAATAGTAAATTTAAGGGTGTTTTTGAACTTTTGGGTATTTTTCAAATAAAAGTTACAAAAATGAACATTTTTCATTTTAAAGTTACAATATGGGTAGTATTCATAAATAACCATTTTCCAATCATTGCAACTATTCATGTTATTATATTTTTCATATAACAATTTTTATTTTTTTTTACAGTTTTTTTTCCAACAATTGCAACTATTCATAATATCATATTTTTCATATAATTCTAAATTGCATTTTCTGCTTCACATCCCAAAAATGACAATTAATTGTCTCTCCTTCAATACTTTTCGTTCACCAATTTGAAAGAGTGTGATGTTCTCTTTGCAAGAATATTGAATAGGTAGTTATGTAGGTGTTGATAATATCATTGTTAGTTTATGTTCCATCACGTGCATGAAGTTGGCTTAATTACATTTATAGCGTAATAGTATTTTTTTTTTTAAAGAGAAAATGAGAGGTGGGTTGAGTTGGATTTTAACTCTATTGTTCAAATTTTGAAAGAAGTCAAATTACTGAGTTAGAATAGTAGTAATTATATTTAGTTCACCTAATATTTTCAATTTTTCTTTTTAAATATTATTTTTGAGTGCAATATATTTTGGCTGTAATTTAAGGTGCATTTGCAAAAATAATTCTTTCACTGTTGCATTTAGTTTTATTTTTAAAGGAATTACAAGATATATAAACTTGATTTACAAGATTTATTCGTGAGCGACATCCAATGTTGAATTACTAATATTTTGTTAATTGTTAACTGTTAATCATAATCAAAACAGACAAACTGAGAGAAATTGAACGATATTTCTTAAAAAAATGAAAACTTGAATTTGCAAATTTATTTTTAAATAGAATAAATTTTATAATTCAACTTATATATGGATATATCACCTACGTCTTAATTTAGTATTTTATCACCGTACAATGTACGCACGGGACAAATATTTTAGTAATAATAAAATACCATAATAACTTAATGGACTTCTAGAGATCGAAATTCTATTAACTAATCCCATAGGAATTAATTAATTATCTTCCAAATCAGCAAAAACTCTTAATTGCTTCCTTCCTCGCCACTAATAGGTTTTCACAAGCGGTATGGGCATACCGACCGAACTTCCAGCTGATCACCAATTCTTCAACTCAATTCCAATTTGCATACTTCACCAAGAAATCATCCTCAATAGCTAAAAATCATATTTTTCCTACAAAAATACATCATGCTCACAATTAATCCAAATGAAAGTAATTTCACCCAAAATGACATCAAATTCCATCAAAATATCTCATAAATAAGTAGTGAACTAGCACCCAATCAAACTTCCCCACACTGAAACAATGCTCGCCCTCAAGCATAAATATAAATTAAGATCGTAGAAATACGAGACAGATACTCAATTCAAGAAAATATAGACTTTTGGCCACTAGTCAAAAGATAACAATTATGATCAAGATACAACATCCTTCAAACCACCAACATTTCCATGAATTCACATAATTTCGTGCATACACCCTTCATCTAAATCAAAACAATGCAAATCAATTCAACCTCACAAGGTTCGCTCAAAGTCACTCAACAATAAAAGGTGGATTAATTCACACAAACGTAACTTGACTCTATTCATCATAGGTTTGCCAATATGTCACTACATCAACAAAATGTAAAGAATTCCTGCACAAATCATTAGGACTTCATAGAGTTGTAACGGGGCTAGGGTGCAAGGTAGGATAATCAATAGTGTAGAGAAAAAATAGCTAAATATCCAACAAATTACAAGTAACTCACCACGAGTATTCCCAAATCAGACATCAAACAATTGCACTTAACTTTCCCTTACTTCTCATATTTTTGTGCCCTCTTTCTCCTTTTTTTTTGGAACGAGCATTAGAGGCGACATCAATCATATAACAACGGGATGTTCAGACAAACATCCATCTCATTCCACCACTTCATATCTCCAAACAATTTAAGAATGCATCACTTTCAAGAGCACCAACATTTTCAAACCTCTAAATTTCAAGCAAAAATTCACTTCTTTCATCATATTCTCTCCTTCATCTACTTGCAAATTGTTGGTGGGACAAAGAAGGCTAAAAAGGCTACTGTTCATAATTTTGTGACTTCACAATTCAAGAAATGGGATAAAGGCTCAAGGGCTAATAAAGGGGAAAATATATAGGTGGTTATCAATCAACTAGCCAAAAAAAGCCTAAATCACGTTTATGCACAAAAAAAATCAATTCACGACTTCAATTATGACAACAAGGCAAACCGAGCATTAAGAAGTCAAGAATACGGAATCTCTCAACAAAGAAAGTAAGGAGCAATTTATCTTGTTGCTCATAGGCTCAATCCTCACTTATTTGAGTAGGTTTTCAAAAAAATTTGATCAATTCGCACACTTTCTCATCCTTCGACACATACGGGCTTTAATAAAATTAGTGTCATTAGGAAATCAACCAAGCAAACCACAAAGACGTATTCTAATCTATCTCATTCATATTGTATTTCTCAAAGTGGCTAAAAAGACTAAAAAATATAACCAATACTCATATCAAAATAAATTTTCAAGAAAGCATATATGACTCAAAAATACCACTCAAAAACGACCCCCCACACTTGAATGATACATTGTCCTCAATGTGTAGAGACAAAAAATAGAGCAACACGCTAAAACTGCTCCGGGAAGGATGGACATACCGCCTGCAATTCTGCTTGAAAGAAGTAATTTGGTAGCCACCTTGAAAGAGTAAAGGACAAGATAAATTATTCATCAATTTTTTTCATTTTTTTATTTTTAAAAAAACTAAAATTAAAAATAATAATAATAAAATCATTGGGTTGCCTCCCCAAAAAGCGCTCTTGTTTAACGTTCGAGGCTAGACACAGTTAATCTCGATCTTCAAGGAATTTTTAGGTATTGTTAGAATGTCCTCAAATTCAGCCTTGGAGTTTTTCGGGCAGATGGTAAGATATTAATGGATTTGGCCAGTATGACCATCCTCCCTTTGATATCGGTCATCCATCCATTGACGACCTTGTCAACCTGCAAAAAAATCAGCACCCTTGCTTCTTGTTCTCTGACCAAATCCTCCCTAATAATCACTCGAATTATTTCTTCCTCACATTTGGAGTCGGTCAGGATGGACATTATGCTCGACAGGTGCAAAATAGAGTGTTATTCAGTAGAGTATTGACGAACCCATTTTCCGTGCTCTTTTGTGTCTTGTTTTTAGGTTTAGATCGAGTCTTTTCCTTTATTTTGTGTCGTATTGTGTCTAGGAGGACACGAAGTTAGGTGCCAGGATGTAGGTCAAGGTTGTGGATCATCTTGTGAAACAGACAAGATTACGCGCGAAGTACCTTGGGTAGACTAAATCTCAAGACAAAGTATCTGTCACACCCCAATTCGCGAGGGAAGGCCCGTAAGCTGGGGTGCGACTAGGGGTGGGATTTAAGAAGCGGGAAAGAAGGGGGGGGGCATGTTTGACTTGGAAATAATCCTGAATAATACTTCAAACATAGTCATTCATAGATAAACGAGAAGACTCGCAATACAAATCGATGCAAAAAGCTATTCGATGTCAGAAGTTGAGGTTCACAATCATAATTCTATCGAATATAAGAACATAACCAGAGTCATTAAAAAGTTATAGATCGACAGACGATCTATACTTGACAAAAAGAACATCATAGCAGAAGCAATTCATAAAAGCAATCTGACAACAACAATAACCACGCCTCAGCTCAGCTCGTCCAACCGGCACTTAACCTGAAAATATTTGGAAATAAATTGTGGGCTGAGTACTAGTGTACTCAGTGGGCTATGCATTTTATAAACAGTTTTATAAAATCTAAACATTTTTATCCATTCATGAACAACATACCTTAGAAGGTTTCAAAACGAAAAGTACTTCTAAGCATGTTAAAGCATTTATCATTTTCATTCTTTTGCGCATTTATTTACACTATAAAGTTACTCTTACTTGGCCCCGGACCTCTTGCCACTGTCGAGCCTATTTACATCTAGACTTCGGGTCAAAACTCAGAGAGTCTATTTGAGCATTTAGATTTCGGGTCGAAACCCAGATAATCTCTTTCTGCATACGGATTTCGGGTCGAAACTCATAGAATCCCATTAAAAATTACAGCAGCACACAATGAAGATCAACCCATTGAACTATTACTCATTCATGTACATGGTTTTCGACTAACGTGTTAGGTAAAGCCGAAAACCTCGATCGATTAACTTCAAAGCATTAAACTTAGTTGAACGTACATTAAAACATGACATAGATAACATTTCATTTTGGAATATCAGAGCTTATATAACTAAAACATAATTTTGAGAAAAATAAACCCACCTCTTGGAATAAATCTGTCGATTAAACCTCCTTTGAGTTTAGAAAAGCCGAGCTAATCCTCATGTTCAACTTGGCTTACACATTGTACTTGACCTTCATATAATACTTAGAAACCTTAGAATCTAAATAAATCTACCTCTAATATAAAAGCTAATAATTAGCTTTTAGAGTTCATAACCATTCTATTTTCTACAAACGAAACTTGAATTTTACTCGAAAAACTTAGCTCGTTATATGGCATTTAATAAACTAAAGTTATCATTACTCGTTTAAAACGAGACAATTAAATCCTATAAAATCATTCGGGAAATAAAATTAATTTTTCACTTTTAATTGTTATTTCGTTGATATTCGATTCTTGATCTTTTTATTAATTAATTAATAGTAATTAATTAATAATTCATAACTAAATAATTATTCTTAATTAATAATTATTAATCAAGTATTTCCAATTTAATTAATCAGAATTAATTAAATTAAATAATTATCGACTTAAGTATTAATTAAAAATTCATTAACTTTACTTAGGGCTGGCAATTCTCGACACGACACGATAACCCGACACGAACCGACATGAAATTAATAGGTTTGGGTTTAGCCTTATCGTGTTCGGGTCGACCTGATAAGGACCCGAAAATTTCAGGTCGGGTTCGGGTTGACCTGTTTTAAAAAATATAATATTTTATATATATTTTTAATACTATTTAATATTTAGTTTTAGACTTTAGGATTACCCTAAAAATCTCCCACACTCTCTCAGCCGAGATCTCAGCCGCTGCCATTCACATTTCTCTCCCAAAATTTTACTAGGGTTTACTTTCTCTCTCCGACCAAGTCGATTCCACCATCTAATATTTTTACGAGTTTGAGATCATCGTGGTACTGAAGGTTAGTGTGATTATCCATATCGATTTGTGTTTAGTTCCGCATTTGATTTGTGCCGAAAATCGGAGACAAGGAAAAACGATTGAATTTGAAATGTGTTGGCAGAATTGCTCATACATGATGCAATGGGAAATTGGGGTGATGATTGTTTGGTTTTCTTAGAAAAGAATGAAGCCTCGTTAATGGAGCCTTGTTATAGTTGTATTCTTTTAATTATTTTTCATCCATGAATATAGATCTTGATAATTTAGCAATTATTTTGACGATTTTGTATTTGTTACTCCATTTGGCTTTTAGACTTTAGTTGATGTAAATGAACAGTAAGCTTTATACTAGATGACTAGCTCTTAATGAAACTGCTTGATCTTTTAATGTAATTCCTTTTTTGTATCTTCACATTATTATATATGTAATTTTGACATGTCTTTCTCCTATTTAATTAGGCAATCGACCATGCCCACTTTTGGTGATAACTCAATGGAAGATGATACAATGGACATGCATGATGACCAAGAAGAAAACGAGGTGGGAAATACTTCTTCAAAGGCTAGGACAGCAACATCGGGTAAGAGAAAAAAAAAGGTCACCAGTTTGGGTACACTACATAATTACTGAACTTGGTGGGGGATTTTGGGATGCTAAGTGCAAGTATTGTGGGCATGAGTATAAAAGAATTTCAAGTAAATTTGGGACTGGAAATCTAAGCCGTCATACAAATAGTTGTCCAAGAAAGACTACAAAAGATATTGGTGAATTGGTGTCTGGTAGTGGTAAATCCAAATTTGATCCTGAACGTTTTCGAGAATTATTGTGTCGAGCTATGGTTATTCATGATTTGCCCTTTTCATTTGTTGAATATGAAGGTATCAGGGCTGTCTTTGAGTATCTAAAGTGGGATATGAAGATGATTTGTAGAAATACATTGAAGAATGATGTCTTAAAAATGTATGAAAGAGAAAAGGCTAAGATTAAACTTGAGTTAAGTAGAGCACCTGGTAGATTGAGTTCGACATCTGATTGTTGGAGTTCTATTATCACTGATGGTTATATATCTCTAACATGTCACTTTATTGATGAGGCTTGGGTGTTACAAAAACGGGTGTTGAATTTTTCATTGATGCCATCTCCGCATACTGGTGCAGCATTGGCCAATAAATTTTTTTCTTTGCTTTGTGATTGGGGGATTGAGAATAAGATATTTTCTTTGACTTTAGACAATGCAAGTGCTAATGATGTGTCTGTTGATTTGTTGCTAACACAATTGAATTTGAATGATGCACTTGTCTGTAATGGTGAGTTCTTTCATATTCGTTGTTGCGCACATATAATAAACTTGGTGGTTCAAGATGGTTTGCGCGATATTGAAAGTTCTGTTGTGAAGATACGTGAAAGTATCAGATTTGTGCGTAGTTCACAATTGAGGAAACAGACTTTCATAGAGTGTGTAGGCAAGTTGAATCTGTCTAGTAAGAGAGGATTGAAGACAGATGTGCCGACTAGGTGGAATTCTACATTTATGATGCTTGATAGTGCTTTGTACTATAAGAGAGCCTTTATGAATTTTCAGCTTAGTGATCCTAACTACAAATATTGTCCCTCTTCAGCTGAATGGAAGAAAATTGAAAAGATTCGGGGTTTCTTAAGTTTGTTTTTTGATGTCTCAAACTTGTTTTCTGGAAGTAAATATCCAACAGCAAACTTGTATTTCGGCCCAGTGGTTATGTGCTATACTTCATTGAGACAAAGTAAGGACAGTGCAGATGAGTATATCAGAAAAATGGCACGTCAGATGCTACCAAAATTTGAGAAGTATTGGTCAGATTTTAGTGTGATCTTGACCATAGCTGTGGTTTTTGATCCTCGCTATAAGCTTCAATTTGTGGATTTCTCCTATAAGAAATTGTATGGCCCTAATTCCTCTCAATTTCTTCAAGTTAAAGAGAAGTTGTTTGCTTTATTTGGAGAGTATTGTAACAATTTCACAGACATTGGTGGTGGTAGTAGTGGGAATTCAACAGTGGCTGATCCTAGTTACACATTTACAAATGAAGCATCTAAAGCGGCTTTTGAGGTAAGTTAGACTACATTTATAAATTATTCTATGTTACAGATTTTATTTCTTTTTTTACATGTAATTAATTACTAGTTTATATCTATTGTTTTGTTGTAGGAATTTAGTGCTTTAGATAATGAATTTGGGATGAGTCAAGCTCAAAAATCACAATTGGAGTTGTATTTGGAAGAAACAAGGATGAATATCAAAACTAACGTTGACATTCTTGGTTATTGGAAAGGAATGACTTTTAAATATCCAAAAGTTGCTTGCATGGCTCGTGATCTTTTGAGCATTCCCATAACGACGGTTGCTTCTGAATCTGTTTTTAGCGTCGGTGGAAGAGTTCTTGATCAATATCGGAGTTCTCTTAAACCAAGCACAGTGGAGGCTATTATTTGCACTAGAGATTGGTTGTTCGGAGAAAAAGGTATAAATGTTCAAATATTAATTTTTCAGTTCATATCTATCTTTTATCTTATTAATTCTTAATTTTCCTTCAAAGTCTTCACAAGTGAATTACCACTTGCGGAGTTAGCAGAAGACTCCCTAGCCATTGAAGATAATCAAGATGTAATCTATAGTGTATCTCGTACTTGAAAGGTAGATTATACGCTTTTAAATTATAAAAGTTGGGATTTCTTGATTGTATCTCTACACTGTATTAACATTTTAATATTATCTTAACAGGTTATGTCTTGGTGAACTCGTGACATTTTGGGACCTCGAAGTCGAAGTCGAAGTTAGAAGTTTAGTTTCAATTTTAAATGTATTGTTGGATATTTTAATTGTTGAACATTTTGCAATGTTATTGTTTTATTGCAGACATATGTATTCAGATTGTGTACTTGTAATATCCCGTCCTTTACTTAAATAAGGTAGCGAACCTATCATTTCTTTTCGAATGTGTACCCGGTTTACGAAACCTCGAAAATTTTATTGTAATAGAATCTTTAGTAGAAAAAGGAATTAATGGGTGCAATACTATTTATAAAGAATCATAAATGGTTATTTATGGTGTTTAATGCAATCACTAAATATGATTGGCATTTAAGAGCCAAATCCTAATGATAAGGTATTTAATACAATCATTATGGCATTAATGAAGATTTAAAATATTAAATGTAAATAATGATCCTATTTAAAGAAGTAGGTGATTTATTAGAATATAGAGGATGGTCATTGATGATTAAGAGGAAGTAAAATATTGATACCAATTTTAGCCCATTAACCTAATCCAATTTAAGCTTTATATTTTGTTAATCTGTATAACTAACTTGTTAAAACAAAATGCTATAGACTAAAAATATATATATAGATATATATATATATACACAAATATATATTACAACCAGTGTGTTATAAGAAAAAAAAACTGAGCCCTAGAATACAAAACATGATAAAAGTTGTTTAGTCTAGACAAATATAGTGCAGCCTTCAAATCAGAAGAGATAAATTCCTATTTTAAGTAATGAAGCCAAACTGAAAACCTAAAAAGGAAAATAGACTATAGAAGGAAAAATAGAAGTCTTGGAAATATGGGAGAAACTGCTGAGCTGTGAAGGAAAACAGGAGCAAGAATCTGCTCTTTCCCTGCCTCTATGCCACTCCAACTTCTACCTGCAACAAGGGACCAAAGGAACATAGGAACAACTTTATAGGTCTGGGTGATGGCTGCAAATGAGACCTTCCTAAAAAGGAATAGAACAAATAGAAGATGATGTACAGAAGTGGAAACTGCTCCACTAAAAGTAGTAAAGAAAAGAGAAGGAGCAGACCTTAGCTGCTCAATGCAGTCCTTCTCTGCAGCCTCTCTTCTGTATACTATACAGATTAACCATAACATCTCTCCTTTTCCTGCAAACAATAAAAACAACTCAGACTAGAAAACTAACACAACAAAACAAATCAGAATACTCACAAGAATCGAGTAATGCAACCCTTAACCTCTACCCTCTCCTATAAATACCCCTCATTTTCACTTTAGAAAGTTTACAAGGCACAAACTCTTACACTCAAAACACTTAGCATATTAAGAGAAGTATAAGGAAGAGGAAGCTGCTCAAATCCAGACCAAAGCACTCCAACTCCTAAAGGTAAGATTTTAGAACAACAAGCCTTAGCATCATCTCTTAAGGTTCAGTCTTGACCTAGTTAAAAGGACACAGCATGCTTGGAAATTCATGTTAAGCCCTATCATCATGTACTGGACTTAGTAGATCTATAACTTCTATACTTGAGAACTTAGAACATAGCATGCTTTTCAAACTGCTCATTTCAAGTCCCAGAATATCATGGGCATGTTCAAATGAAATCATAGACTACCTGAGACTTTAAAGAAGTGATTTCAGAACCTTAGAATGTCCAGAGAAAGAACCATAGATCTTAACGTGCTCAGATTGCTCATTAAATAACATAGGAGAATTTGAACATAAGCAGAATATGAACTTAGATTCTCATCCCGATTTTATGCTAAAACTTTAGAAGTACAAAGCATGAACATACTCCATGAACTGAAATCCCAAACAACAACAACATAAATTTATACTACAATCTAAACCTAGATAGTACTTTGCAAAATCTGAATATTAGAACTTTCCCTAAGTCTACATTGCATTCTCAATCACCAACATCACCAAAACATGAGCCACTTACAATACCTAAAACACTACTATCTAAATGTAAACCACAACAAAGATCTGAATAGAAATATTAAAGGGAGAAAAGAGGGCTTATCTGAGGCAAGAGAACTGCCCTCCAGGACTGGAACTCAAACCTCCTACGGCTATCCCCAAATCCACGCCATCCGACCCCAGCCCAAGCCACCCAGCTTGAATCACAACTCTCTCCCAACCTCAGAAACAGAATGGAAAATTTAAATTTAATTCCAAGAGAAACGAAAACAATAATTAAAAGAATTATACCAAGAACTCTTCTAAATAGAAACCCATAGAAAATCTATCACATGCAAACCCTTTCAAGAAAGAAAGAAAGAAACAAAGAATTTGAATTAAGTTAAGGAAGGAGATTTACCTGAAGCAGAGCAGAACGCCGTCGCGCAGACAGGGCAGGAACAAGCTATCGCCGGAGGGAAGAGTGAATCGCCGAAGAGAGGCGACGACAAGGGCGGCGCGGCGCTGACTGGAGGAAGCAGAACTAAGGGATGCTGGAATTCGAACGAGAGAGAGAGCAGATGTCTCTGTTGGGGAAGAAACAGGGTGAGGCGAAGGGGGGGGGGGGGGGGGGTCTGGGAAAGAAGTGAACAAAAAGAAAAGAGACTAGGGCTTAATGGGATTAGAACAATCTAGAACCGGGCCGGTTCGTGGGCCGGGTCATGGGCTGGTATTCACGGGCCGGGTTCGAAAATAAACCGGGCTAAGTCTGACTAGCTATTGGGCCGAAGATTAAACTTTCTTACGGGCCTAGATTAATTTAAGTGATGGGCCAAATTATGGGCTAAAAGGAATAAAACTCTATGGGCCTAAAGAAATCAGTTAATTGGGGGATTGAATAACAGAAGATGGGTAGAAAGGAAATTATCTGGTGGGCCTGTCTCATGAAATTTAATCTGGGCCGACTGAGTTATGCACTGGGCCAAAAAATTTATCCCCCACGGGCCTAAGTTATGCAAGCCAGTGGACTTAAGTTAGAATAAATAAAGGGCCCAATGACTAATTGAATTAATTAGAATGTTGGGCCTACTAAATTTAGAAAAAGAAGAATTTAATAAATTCTAATAGACTAAGAAATTGTTAATTAATCTTAATTATCAATTAATCCTAATTGAGTTAATTATTCAATTAAGGTGAAAGGGCTTGGTTTAAATGGGCTAAGACCAAAACTAGAATTTTAAAGCTGAGATAGGAGATTTAAATTATTAATTAACAATTTAATTTCTAAGTTAGAATTTAATTGATTGATTAGAGTTTAATTGATTAATTAGAATTTAATCATTAGAAATGATTAAAATCACACTTATAGTGTGACAATTTGATTTTATTAGCTTAATTAGAAATTATTTATCTCGATATAAGGACCGAGATATTAAATTAGAAATACCCTTAGTTATATTACCCAATAATCAATTGTTGAGTAAAGTAAATTCCCGAATCATAAAGTGATTTGGTAGTCATCAAATGACTCCTCTAGAAATATAACTCCTAGACTCGTGTAATAGTCGAGTTTTAAAGACCCGAGAATAAACTCTCAAATTAGCCAAGGATATTAACTCCTTACATGTAGAGTTTATTTATATACTCGAATAATATATCTCACCCGAGATCTATTTAAAGGTTGCGGCGAAAGGTCGGAACTACAGTTCAGGAACAAAGCAGTCAGCAATCAAGGCTATTCAAGTAGGCTTTTCTTACTCTATAAAAAAATATGTGTGCATGTCTTCAAAATGAAATGAGATATTTTCAAAAGCATTGTCTTGCCATAAATATTTTCGATTTATGTATGATGCCTATCTGCTTATTTATAATCGAATTCGGGTCCCAGTAGATTAGATATGCTACTCGGACTAGTGTACACAGGACTGTGAGTCATCTAGATGTTGACCGGTCGAGTGCCTGTGGGAAGTGGCCACTTCCCCGGCACATAGAAACTTCAGATATGGTTAAATACAAAGATTTAGGACTGCAGTCAAACTAGAACTTTCTCAACGAAATGCTTTTGTGAACATAGGTGCTTAGAGACAAAATCCCTATGATTCACTTGAATGGCTTGACAGTTATATGTGTAAGTGTGCGATTTCGGCATGTGTCTACTGAGTACAAATTTTTACTCAGCCCTGCATGTATTTCTAAACGTGCAGGTTAAGATTGAAGAAGACGTGGGTGCTGTGTCGAGCCTTTGTCGTAACTCCTAGTAGCAGACTCTTGGGGGTTCTACGTGTCCTCATACACGTAGGATTTTATTATACGATCCTACATTCCGCTGCTAGACTGTTATGTATTAGACCGAGTTTAAACTCTTAACTTAAATATGTAATGTATTGAGCTTATGACTCAGATCTTCCGAATTTATGGGACAAATTCTAGATTTGTGTTATGAGAAGAACACTCATTGTCTTATTATGTGTTGTTTATTTCTTCATTAGTCATGTTCCCGACTTTACTAGAATTAGTAGAAAGCGGGCGTGACAGTACTAAATTATTGTCTAATTGCTGAACATTTTGTGACTATATTACTTTCGTGATTTTATAGTTTTATTTGTTTTAATTTAAGTTTAGGTGAGTTCGGGTTGACCTGAAAATTTCAGGTCAGATACGGGTTTGTGTCGTGTTCGGGTTGGGTTCGTGTTTAGGCCTTTCAGGTTGGGTTCGTGTTCGAGTTTAAGAAATTCTTATCGGGTCGTGTTCGGGTTTGGCCTTATCAGGTCGGGTCGTTATCAGGTCGACCCGATAACGACCCAACCCGACCTGATTGCCAGCCCTAACTTTACTCATTTAAGCCCATAACTAATTAATTTCAACCCATAATAAAAGATAATAGCAACAAATATTTTCGGGTCAGGCCCGTAGCATAAAATATCACGGTCTAGTACCTAGCCTATTAATATTATTACTATTAATTTATTCATTTTCCTTTTCTTTCTTTATTTCAATTGCTAGCAAACTCTCTCTCTACTCTCATACATCTCGCCTCTTTCTTCTTCTTTCTATAAATATTTATGCATGCATCCTACCAAAAAATATTTTATTGCAAATATTATTTAAACATCTACCGTCTCATTATTGTTATCCACCCTTGAGCTTCTTTTTTGTTGCTCTTGATTGTCTTTACTTTTTATTTATCATTTTTGAGTTTCTCACCAAAAAATACTACAATGCTTTCTATTTGGACTTTAATCCAAAACCGCGAACAACGACACAAAGTCAATTGGAAAACTAATACTTCTTTGTGCATATTATTGTACTGCACGAGACACCAACACCGTGATAATTAACGAGTGCGTGTTTCATGACCAAGAGATAATTTTATTAAATTTTGTTTTAATTTATGTCTAGATGAAATTTCAGTAGTTCAACGTAGAAAAGTTGGAATTGTTATTTGCAATGATGAGAATATATTTATTTTTTTGATAGAAATCACTCTACAAGATGAGGAGGAAGTGTTCCATAATCTATAATGATAAAATTGTTTGCTAATACAATGGTGTGATCTTGAAAATCAATTATGATCATATCACATGAATTATGATCATATCACATGAATTATTATCACATTATCTATCAATATATATATATTTCGTGTATCGCATGGGCACAACACTAGTTACATAAAAATTCAAAAAATATAGAGTTTAATTTAGGCACATTATTTTTGGGTCTACTTTTTCAAGCTCAAACCTGTACAAACCCGGACTTTTTGGCCGGCCCTATGGGTTCGTACTATTTTTCCAGCTCTAAGAATAATGACACATGAGATGATATTGTTTCCATAAACTAGAGATCCAAAAACATACATGTATCCCGACATATATCCCACAAACAAAATATTTATTAGTTTAATTAATATCTATTTAAAATAAAATTTTATTACGATATATTAAATCATAATTACCATTTATTTAAAAAATCAATTTTTTTAAAATATATATCTTATTTATAAATTTATCAACCTTAAAATTGTTAGAAAATTATTTGGGAAGAGGAAAATGAATTACAGAAGCAAAAAATAAAAATGAATAAAGAAAAGGTGGAAGTCAAGTTGAGGAAAAAATCCTCTTTCCGCAAGACAAATTACGCCTCGGTAGTGCTCTCGGTGTGGCGTGATGTCTCCAAAGATAAAACGACTTTACGTCTCAGAGGTGGCAGCACCGTGAACCTTTGAGCTCCAACGAACTAAAAAAATTGAGGATAAAATTTCTTATAAAAATGCTTGAAGAAGAAAATGCAGCAAGATGATAAAGCTTATGAATGTTGTGGATGTCCCGTGTATGTGAATTGCATGCATACCACCTATATATAAGTCAAATCCACTCAAGAGGAGTTACATGAATTTATTGTAATTAATGTCCATTCATGACAATTGATGCTCATCAATTCATTGAACGTTATAGAAGTTACAAAATTGGTGACAATTAATTATCAATTAATTCACTTAATCTGGACATACATTTGTCCACATTCATCATAAGCTTGTTGATAAGGAGATTGATATCACAGATCGATAATCAGATCGATCTCACAGGTCGATATCAAAATGTCCACGCTAGCTCCATAGATTCAAGCTGGACAGATCACTGTCACAAATCGTTAGGACATATCGTTGGGTAGCACAGACCATGACATAAGCTGCCTGGGACAGGCCATGACACAGGCCAGGCCACCAGACTAGATCACCAGGCAGCAGGCCAGGCCAGGCCAGACCAGCAGACCACCAGGCTAGATCACCAGGCAAGCCACAAGATCAGGCCACCAACTGGACTAGATCATCTGCTGAACCAGATCCTCTGCTGGACCAGACCACATGTTGGACCAGATCATCTGCTGGCCCAGGCCATTTGTGGCACGGACCACCTGCTGGCACAGTTGGTCTGGGACAGACCACTAGCAAAAATAAGCCCCAGGACAGCAGACCGACACGCGCCAGATGGTCTTTGACCCACTTTGCCAAACCATAAGGTTTCCTAACCTCCTTATTTACATGATGAATGTTGGTTTTATAACCAATGTGGGACAAGAGTTTCTCTTCACATTTAGTCCCAAACACATAACTCCATACTTTAAATGACTCACTTTAAGCCTTTATTTCTCACTTACCTAGAATCATTTTAGAGAAAATAAATATTCCACGATCATCTACTCGAAACGTAGATCGATCCTAGGTCATTTAATTTTCTTAAAATTAAATGACTCTCATGAGTGGAAATAACCCAAATGCAGATGCAACACAAACTTTGTCCTCAGGAAGTGTTAAAGTATTAGGATATGTAGTTTATGGCTTTGAACCTTCCATAGCCAACACCATCGAATACACAGGCGGATAAGTAGCGCTATGTTTTGAACTATTCCTCCACGGCGTGTACCTAGACAATGATATCAACACCTTCAACACCTCAAACCTTTTCCGTTCTCACATTTTGTGTCCATTTCGGGCCCTGGACACCCCTTTGGATTCATAAGTGTTTATTTAGAAGTGGCCCTCACTTCACACTTATATAGGTGATTCTTTCTCGAATATCTTGCCCTACTCAATCTCCAAAGAATCATTAAAAGTCATAGACTTAACCTCACCACTAGGTAAGTTCTCAACACTCGATTGTGCTCTTCCAGGGAATAGATATATCAATGAGTGTTTTCCCACGAACTCTCATAACTTAATTTTCCCATTGAACCAAGTTCTTGGGATCTCCAGTCATCATGGTTGGGTTACCACTATGACAACTCTTTAAGTTGTGGATTTTAATCTCATTCCCTCTACAGTTTAAACATTTGATCTCAATTTAACCCTTTGGTTAGCGGATCCGCTAGATTATCCAATGACTTTACATAGTCAATTGTGATAACCCCCGTTGTGATCAAATGTCTTACAGTATTGTGGCGTTGACGTATTATACAAGTCACTCTTTGCCCTCCCGATAGCTACTTGACTATCACAGTGAATCATCACTGGAGGCACTGGCTTCGACCAACATGGAATATCTTCGAGAAAGTTTCTCAGCCACTCAGCTTCTTCACCAGCTTTATCTAAAGCTATAAATTCAGATTCCATGGTGGATCGAGCTATGCATATTTGTTTTGTGGATCTCCACGAAACAGCTCCACCCCTGATCGTGAAAACATATCCATTTGTAGAAAGAGAATCCTTTGTGTCCGAGATCCAGTTCGCATCATAGTACCCTTCAAGTACCGGGGGGTATCTCCCATATTTTAGCCCATAATATTGAGTATACATAAGATATCTCAATACTCTCACAAGAGCTTTCCAATGCTCCTTGCTTGGATTGCTCGTGTAACGACTCAATTTGTTCACGGCACATGCTATGTTAGGTCGAGTGCAGTTTGATAAATACATCAAGCACCCAATCACCTTTGCATAGTCTTCTTGTGCAACTGACTCACTTCGATTTTTGCTTAAGTGAACATTGAGTTTTAAGGGGGTTTTAACAGGTATGGTCTCATACACATTAAATTTTTTTAGCACTTTCTCAACATAATGAGCTTGTGGCAAGTTGATCCCGTCTGATCTTCTTAGAATCTTAATTCCAAGTATCACATTAGCTACCCCCATAACATTCATGTCAAAATTTCTTTTCAACATGAACTTAGTTTCGTTAATCACTCGGATATTACTACCCATGATTAACATGTCATCTACATAGAGACACACTATAACATATTCGTTATTTGTGTTCTTAATGTAAACACATTTGTCACACTCATTTATTTTGAAACCATTTGACAACAAACCCTTCAGGTTGCTCCATATAGATTTTGTTGGATCGGGAGCGCCCATCAGAATTGACGTACTTGCCCTACACACCAACACTTTCTTTCCCAGCCTGCTTTGTCCTCACTGACAGGCTGACCCATGACACTTCCCAGTAGGTCACCCATCATAGTATTGCTTCAAGCCAAACACGCTTATCCTTGGAGTTTCTACTAAGGGGTCACCTGAAAAGATGATGCACCATGTTGGTATGAGTAGTACTAATCGATTCTTTTAACCTCTCGTAAACAATGGTAGTGCAGACCATTTTCGACTGAGGCAGGCCGCACTCCCATAAGCTCTCTCAGGTACGATACACAGAGGATCCACCCTCCAGGAGGTGCTGGAGTCCACTTCCCAACAATCCCCTCATCGGCACCATCCCGGTATTGTGGAGGATGCATCAAACCTTGAGAGCATATGTTGGCGATCCTTCGAACCCGGGCCATGGGGCTACCTATGACACCCAGAGGACCGTCAATCTAGCATCTCGAATTATAGCCGTGAATCGTCATAACCCTTAGAGTTGTTGTGCCCAACAACCCCTCCGCTCAGGCACACCGCCTATGGATGGCTCCGCTCAGGCACACCGCCTATGGAAGCCCCGACTCTAATACAAAAAATTGTTGGAACCTTTTTGACGATTGTGGAAATCATTATTTATATGTTTTGATGATGCGAAACCATAATGCGAAACCTTAATATATATACATGATATTAAACTGCGCTTTAATGTATATTGATGCTTAGGTGTTTATGCTTTATTTGTGTCTAGATTAGATAGACTCAACAAATGGTTAAGTGTAAAGACAGATCGATGAAAGACATATCGTGTCCATATGAACCATCTATGTTCTCAATAGTAGATCAACTAACTTGTAAGATCACGTTGAGTTAACAACCTGTATCATAGAGATTGATCTTATGTTGTATATCTATTAGAAGGGAGATCAACCTGTAAGGCCAGATTAAATTAACGATTTGTGCTGTAAAGATCCACCTTGTTATGTAGCAGGTTAAGTCAAAATGTGAGAACATATTGATGTAACAATATGTTTATGGGACTAACCTGATCAATCTAGACTTAGTTTTTATTGCATCTATCTTATCGAACAGGAGGCCATCATTCTTACCGAGGACAGATCGTTAAATTGAGGACAGATTGTTAAATCGAGGACTTATCATTAAACCGAGGAAAGATTATTAAATCGAGGACAGATCATTAGATCGAGGACAAATTGTTAGACCGATGAACAGGTCGATAAGAAGACCAAGCAGCAGCGCAATAGAATCAACCTTGTATCAAACAGGTTAACTTCAAGCTGCATAAAAAGATATACAAAGAACAACTCAATACAAACGATCTGTATCTAACAAATCGATCAACAACTACCCAAACAAGCTGCATTATGAGATGGACAGCTAGTTGTGCAAGAAGAAACAAGAAAAACTATATGTGTGTAACAAATCGATAACAGATCGATCTGTTGTTCATGGGGAATCAACTCAATGTTTATTAGATACAACCTGTTCAACTACATGTTGTTTTTAATCCACCTATTCTTATGAAATCCTAACGAGCTACTCATCTCAGTTGGAGGAAAATATAATCTACCTAAATTGATAAGCTTACATGTCCTATGCCACGCCAACATCCACGTAAGACAAACTCCAACGGCTAGAAGTACCGTCAGCGGCCAACGTTCAAAAGAGCATTTAATGTTTACTGCAAAAGCTGCAAAGACTTCCAACGACTACAATTCAAATATGCCTATAAATACTTCAAGCCTTCTTCAGAAATGTTGTTCGTGTGTGTGTTCATCACATTGCCCAGAAAAAGCTTCAACGCCAAAAGATTCTCTCTAGTTTTCCATTGATTTATTCAACACTAGATAAAGATTATATACATCCTTGAGTGTTGTAAATTAGAGAGAAATCACCATATTTCTGAAGATAAAACCACTAGAACTTATCTTAGATTTGAGCCTTCAAAGTTAATAGTTCTAGTTTCCTCCATAGCCAAAACCTTGGAAGAAGAACGATTATAAAACCGAACCCAGATCTCGTACTCAACGAGTTTAAATAAGAGAGTTGTAATCTCGTACTCAGCGAGAATAAATAAGCGAGTTTTGGCTCGTACTCAACGAGGATAAATAAGCGAGGGATCCAAGGTTAAAGGATTCATCGATCTAGCTTTGTCGATCGTAGACGTAGGGGATTTCCCGAACCACGTTAAATATTGTGTGTTCTTTTATATTTTGCGTTGCATTATTTTGATTCTTTCTTTATCACTCACCAGCGAGCTTATCTAATTAAGAAAGCTGTGCATCTTGAATCAATCTCTTAAAGAACACTCGGTATAAACAAAATATATTTTCTAAGTGTAAGAGCAGCCAACAACATATACACAGCTTCCGCACACGATCTGTAGTTGGACAAATCGTCTGATATGCTCCAGCTAGCTGCCAGTCTATCTGCTCATTGACAGATTATTCATGCTCTGTGTTGAGAACTTACTTGAGCAGTTGAATCTCTCTCTACATTAGAGGAGATCGACTGCTACACCCAGTGAGCTGTTGTGGTATAAACATTGATGGTCGTTTTACACCAAAAATAATCCGACTTTTCAGTCGGTATGCCCACACTGCTCAGACAGTGGCAAGCAAAATCGTCTCCCAAAGGACTGGCGAGTTTTCCTCTGAATTCCCAACTGCAAAATAGTGGATTTTTATTAAACTACTAACAAAATAAATAAAAGAAATGAACGGAATAAAGAACTTAAAAACAGCTTGAGCTTTGGTTTTAAACAAATTAAGAAACGATTCCGGCAGTGAACAAATCCACTCTACCTTAATTATTCTGATCCTTGATGAAAAAATAACTCTAATCACATGCAAACAAATCAGTTATGATTACCGAAGATGCTTCTGACGTAATCTCATTTCTCCATAAATTATCGATAATCAGGAAGACGCTTCACCAATTATTTCCCTAATCGACTGACAACCGTAAGAGACACTCCCACCATATTGTTTTCGATCTTAGTCTTCAATAACTTGCACAAAATCAGTGGGACAAAACAAGGCTAAAGAAGCTAAAAGGGTTCCATTTAAATGGCTAAAATCCAGAAAGAAATAGGATATTAAAGCTCAAACGGGAAAACTAGGGGAATATAGTTAGGGTAGGAAATATATCAGGCCAAGAGGTGTAAATCCTAAGTGCCTAAATCATTTTTGTGCAAAAATATCAAAGAGCAGTCTCAATTATGGCAATGGGGCAAACCAAATATCGAGTGATCAAGACTATGAAACTCTCTCAACAAGGAAACAAGGAGCATTTTTTTATGTATTTGCTCAAGGCTCAAATCTCACCATTTAAGTAAGCTTCATGTTTGATCAACCTAGCATCAAATTTTCTCATCCAAGAATTCATCTAGGCATATGACATACTCTTTTTTATGGAAGAATTCAGCCAAACATACCACATCCAATCCTAATCCCTTCTATTCAACTTATTCATTTCAAAAACTGCCAAGACTTTAGTAAAACGAACAAACACGAACAAACTTAAACATCCCCTCCCCCACACTTAAGCAACACAATGCCCTCATTGTGTAAAGGAGGAAAACAACACATAAAACTGGACAAAACAGACACATAACTGAAAGAAACAACACATCCATCTCCCACATTTTTTTAGAGATCTTTCCTACGGAATATACATTGTACAAACTATCATCTAAAGAATTTAAGTGTGCCAATTGTCATAGGCAGCCCGAACAGTGAATTTCGTCTCCTCGGCACTCGGTGTCAGCGGCTCGTCCTCCTTGAGGAACCCAGCGAAACCCAACACTGTCAAGTAGAACAACATTTTCTGTTGCCAACATTTGAAATCACCCCCGCTGAATTTCGGCGGATTCTCGGTAGGAGGCATCACTCTCGGTGCCGAATTCGCTCCCAAGAGAGAGCCCGACGTGTTGAGCCCGTGGGCTCCAACACCGGATCCAAAAATGGACCTAACGGAACCACTAAAAGTGAAACCAATGGTGTCACTATGCGTAGAACCACCGTTCATCCCCGAAGGTTCGTACCGACTCCAAGCCTGGTAAACATGGTGTTGGTGGTGTCGTCGACAATGATTGGGATCGTTGAAGACCCTCCGGCGGCAGTAGCTACGGCGGATGTGAAGGCAGCGGCAGTGTTGGACTCGGTTGAAGCAGATGACGCCATCTCCAAATGGTGAAGTAATGTAAATCCCTTACAAAGTGGCTACTGTATTCTCTCCAAAAAAAGAGCTATTGTTCCTCTATTACAAAAATAAATGGAAAAACTCCTCCCAAATAAAAAAGATAATTTGTCTTATCATTGTTGGAAAATTATTTGGGAAAATAATATTTGGGAAGAGAAAAATGAATTACAGAAGCAAAGAATAAAAATGAATAAAGAAAAGGTGGAAATCGAGTCTAGGAAAAAGCCCTCTTTCTGCAAGATAAATTACACCCCGGTAGTGCTCCCAGTGTGGTGTGATGTTTTCAAAGATAAAACGACTTTACGTCTCGGAGGTGGCAGCACCGCGAACCTTCGAGCTCCGACGAACTAAAAAAATTGAGGACAAAGCTTCTTCTAAAAATGCTTGAAGAAGAAGATGCAGCAAGATGATAAAGCTTGTGAATGTTGTGGATGTCCCATGTATGTGAAATGCATGGAAACCACCTATATATAGGTCAAATCCACTCAAGAGCAGTTACATGAATTAATTGTAATTAATGTCCATTCATGACAATTGATGTTCATCAATTCACTGAACGTTATAAAAGTTACAAAATTGGTGACAATTAATTATCAATTAATCCACCTAATTTGGACATACATTTGTTAGGAGCTTGATATCACAGATCCATCTCACAGGTCGATATCAAAACGTCCAAGCTAGCTCCATAAATTCAAGCTAGACAGATCACTGTCACATATCGTTAGGACATGACATACATTTGTCAGGAGTTTGATAATCGATCTCACAGGTCGAGTCACAGGTCGATATCAAAACGTCCAAGCTAGCTCCATAAATTCAAGCTGGATAGATCACTGTCACAGATCGTTAGGACAGATCGTTGGGCAGGCCATCTGAGATAGGCCATGGCACAGGCCAGGCCACCAGACCAGATCACCATGCAGCAGGCCAGGCCACCAGACCAGATCACCATGCAGCAGGCGAGGCCAGACCAGCATACCACCAGGCCAGACCACCATGCAGCAGGCCAGGCCAGACCAGCATACCACCAGGCCAGACCACCAGACCAGATCACCAGGTAGGCCACCAGCTGGACCAGATCATCTATGGCACGGACCACCTGCTGGCACAGCTGGTCTGGGACAGACCACTAGCAAAAATAGGCCCCAGGATGGCAGACCGGCACGCGCCAGATGGTCTTTGACCCAACTTGTCAAACCATAAGGTTTCTTAACCTCCTTATTTACATGATGAATGTTGGTTTTATAACTAATGTGGGACAAGAGTTTCTCTTCACATTTAGTCCCAAAAACATAACTTCATACTTTAAGTGACTCACTTTAAGCCTTTATTTCTTACTCATCGAGAATCGGCTTAGAGAAAATAAATATACCACGATCATCTATTCGAAACATAGATCGACCCTATGTCATTTAATTTTCTTAAAATTAAATGTCACGTCACTTAAAATTTGGTCAAACTTCATTGACCACTATAAATATATATAAAATATATATTTATTTAAAACGATTTCTACAAAATCATATAAGAGTAACATTGATTGTTAAAGGGATAATTGCGTGTAAATACATAAATTAACCACCATTTCTATTATTGCACGTGGACGTACATCGGGATAGATTTGGTCGTGTTAAGCTGATGTGTACGTTCATGTGTGTTATTCGGGTCCACGCATGAAATATTTTGACCACATCTATCCCGATATATTAAATAGTTAAAAAATGGTAGTTAGTGTATTGTAGAGTAGATTTTAAAGTTTATATACCATACCAGAAATGATGGTTATTTTATGTATTTACAGACAATTTTACTATTATTTAAAAATATTTATGTGCTCTATTTCAATGGGATGGAGTATGAACGGGAAAAAGCACATTACTATAAATCCAAGGTTGCTCAAAATCTCCTTTGTTGAGTGGGATGCATAGTGAAACACATTACTCAAAGATTGGCATCAAACTCGTCACTTTCGAACCAGCACTTCACTCAAGTATTTCGTCGAAGACCATGAATTCAATGTTTTGGACCCTGCAAAAATTTGGGCCTAGTCATAATTAAGACTTTTTTTTTTCGTAGATGGAGGGGATGTGAAACAAAAGGCGTGAACTTGAATTTACCAATTAAAATATGCTCATGCTTGAATTTTATTGATTGTTATGAAATGCATGAACTAAGGAAACCACGAAGAACTTATTCCCGTTCATAACATACACAATATTCTTTCGAGTACATGCAATACAGAAACATTCAAATAAATATATAACTTATCAAAATGCCTCCAACTCATATATGTCAATAGCCCCGCATAGGTGTAAATTGAAAACAAAAAAAAAAAAAAAAAAAAAGACCATATACTTTCTTTCTGGCTCAAATTTGTCTTGAGCTCGGCTTGAATTCAGTTCGAGAATTGTAATTCATGCTCGAGTTTGGTTAATTCATTATTCGATTTAACTAGTAGTGAATTTGATCTCAGTCTCAAACTCGATTGAGTTCGTTAATTATTTGAATCCGTGTTCGTTTATTAAATTATTTGAGTTAATATATAATTATATATATATGTTATTAATTTGAGAAATTCGTAAACTAATTTGTATATAAGCAAATTATTTTTTCGAGTTGAACTCTGAATATTTTACGATTTGTTTGGTTTTCTTACACCCATCGTTAACCGTGTTTGTCAAATGAGATTTAGTGTTCCATTTTTGTATCTCACAATCAAATTTCAATTTATTTTTTAATTTTATATTTCATTAATTTTTATATTTTTCACTTTTAATTTTATAGTTAGTACTAGGGTGCACCCTACTCAAATATGGTATATAATTATATTTTAAAATTTAATTGATTTTTAAGGCTCATAAATTTAAACATAATGAATTATATTTTTTTCAAATAATTATTAATTATGATTTATATATCATAACAACTTTTTTATTATTTAATATATTAATAAGAATAATAAATTTGACTCTGGAACATGAGATATGAACACAAAAATGAGACATTAAATCTCATCCAATTTTTTGTCCCATTTTTATCTATTTATGAAGTGAGAAATAAAATAATTTTGAATATTAGAGAAAATTAAAAGTATAAACGTGTTGCACACTATAAAGTGATTAATAATATTCCAAACATTTGTGGGCTCCTTATCACAAAATTATTGAATTCATAGGAACAAACAAAAATGCTTTATAGACTTTGCCAGCTAAAGTAGTAAAGCAATTGGAAAATCAACGAATAGGACCAATTTTTGTTCATTTCAAAATTGCCATTTTGTGCTTCAATTGATATTATTGAACACAAATAATTTACAGCATTAATACTAATCAAGATCTCAATTCATTGGAAGATCGAGAACCCTAATGTACTGGTAAAATTTTTGAAATAATTAAGGCTTGTGAACAGATATATGAGTGTTGGGTAGAATTTGAACATTCAAACCTACCCGAGTATCGGATGCCCGAATACCCGTTATCAGTTTAGGTACATCATTGAATAATTAAAGCAGAAAATAATTAAACGACAAAATAGGTTCCAAGTGTGTTAGTTTAGTGATAGTGAAGTTAATGTCTAATGCAATATATTTGGGTCTTTCTATTTTAAATTTAATATAATTCAATTAAAAAGAAAGTGAAAAGAAAAAGAAGAATCTAAAAAAGAAAAAGAATATCGAAAAATGTATTTTACGCTCCATAGTTCTATTGCTTTGAGGGCTAAGAAGAATTCACACTCTTTATTGAACTTTTACTCAAAGATCTAGAAAGTAGTTATAAAATCACAATCAATGCATAGTTTGTAATGTTTAATTAAAAGGTAACATTAGTTTGATCATTATGTTTTTCTAAAATGCACGACATGCTTTTAGGTCCACTTATTAAATTTAGTCCATATTTTAGACTTAACAGTCTTATAAGATTTGTGTATATATAGGATTATTAATTGGAGATACTAGGGAATCACATGCAACATAAATTTGCAGTTATGGAAACAAAGTACTATTGCATGTTTGCATATGCAATTCTTACCATAATAATAAGCTTTCAAATATCTCCTTGTCTAGCTAAGAGAACTAAAAGCCTTGCCACTGATCAAACTGCACTTCTTGCACTCAAATCTCACATCATCTCGGACCCTTCTCGTATACTCGCCACAAAGTGAACTAATTCGAGCTTCGTTTGCAGCTGGCAGGGCGTCACTTGCAGCACGCGCCACCAGTGGGTATCTGCATTGAACCTCTCTTACATGAGCCTCTCCGGCACCATTCCAACGCAACTCAGCCACCTCTCCTTCCTCGTCTCCCTCGACCTCACCAGCAACTTCTTCAATGGAGCCTTGCCTGAAGAGGTATCTCTCCTTCGCCGATTGAAGTTTATATCTCTCCGGCTCAACAGCTTCACCGGAGACATCCCTCCTCTCTTTGGCCAGTTGCCTAAATTGGAGTACTTGGATTTGAGCAACAACAGTTTCATAGGTTCGATACCAAAGTCCCTTTCGAACCTCACCAACCTACACTTTCTTGACTTAACGTCCAACTCTCTAAGTAGAGAAATCCCACAAGAGTTAGGGTTACTTCAAAATCTACAATCTCTTATAATTCAAATGAGCCATCTCTCCGGTGTTGTACCTTCAGCCATCTTCAACATGACGAAGCTCGCAGTATTATCATTTTGCTGCGAATGAATTGGAAGGAAGCCTACCAACAGAAATCTGCACTAATCTTCCATTTCTCTATTTCTTTTCTCTTTTTGGGAATTATCTGAGCGGCCCGATTCCGACAAATCTGTCCCGATGTTCGAAACTTGAGACTCTGAGCCTATCTTACAACTCTTTTAGTGGAAAGATACCTGTAGAAATCCGCTGCTTAACATCGCTTCAAAGTTTATCTCTCGGTGGTAATAATTTCAGCGGTATGGCTCGATTAGATTAACATAGAATGCTGTTTGATTTTCTACAAAGATTTGAGGAGAGTTGGATGATTTTAATCAGATTGCTGTTGAAGATAATCAGATTGAAGGGTCACTTGATTTTGATATTTTCATGAATATGTCTTCTCTTCAAGAAGTATCACTATGGAGAAACAAATTCACTGGAGCCTCTCAAGTGATGTCGGAAATCTTACAATGCTAACAAGTTTCCAGCTCACTGATAACTACTTCTCAGGTACTAACTTTGATCTCATATAAAACTTTCAAATATAAATGGCTATATTCATTGTCCCACTTATATATATATATATATACATATATATATATTATATTAATTTTTTCAATTTCAATATTTAGTACTTTAATTTAATTTTGTACAATATACTAAAGATTTATTCCACCAATTAAGTATATAATTATTTTAAATATATTTAATATCATTTTTAATTGATTTTTAGGTTGATAAATTTAAAAACAAAACATATAATTTTAATAAATTAATGCTATTATAATTAGCGGTGACAAAAGACAGGTCTGGACGGGGCCAAACCCACCTTTGCCTGAGCCCGCCGGACTTTAGTGAAAAATAATTGTCATATTGATGCGATCTGAATTTGTGTTGGGCTTGAAAATATGAAGTCTTGTCTAACTTAAAAAACATTTTATAGTAAAAAAAAATTGGATTGAACTGAATAGCCTGAAATTGCATCAAGCCCAAAAACATTAGGCCGAGCTTGACTTAAAATTGGGCCAGCCCTCTCGGCCGAGCTCATTTTGTCACCTCTACGACTATTATATCATACCATATTTTTAATTTTAACAATTATTAATTAAAATAATAAATTTGATAATGAAATATAGTGTTGTCACAAAAGAGCTTTCAATCAGTTATGTAGACTATCAACCATTTCCTTACTTTTGACATTTTCTGAAGATTTATATGACCTTTAACAATTAACATGCCGGGGTTATTCCTAGAGAAATTGGCCAACTTTATCAATTGGAGATCAGAACACCTTTATAGGTTCGATTCCACAACAACTCTTCAACATTTCCACTCTTCAAACTCTCGGGCTTTCTCTAAATACTCTTACAGGCACTCTTCCTACTCACTTATGTCATGAATCTTCCATTCTTGAACAACTTTATCTTGGAGATAACTCAATCACTGGACAAATGTCAAACTATATCTCTAACTTTTCTCACCTCAAAATTCTCACACTTCATGAAAACAGATTTAGTGGCTATATACCTACTAATCTTGGCAATTTAAGACTTCTAGAAATTCTTCAACTAAAGGGAAACAATCTTAAGAGCTCACCTTCTTCTTCAGAATTGAGCTTCATTACTTCATTGACAAATTGTAGGTTTCTAAGATCCTTAGAAATCAACGATAATCCTCTATACGGTGTCATTCCAGCTTCTTTCGGGAATTTCTCTTCCTCGCTCCAAGAATTCTACGCCCATAGCTGCAAACTGAATGGGAGCATTCCTGTTGAAATTGGCAAGTTAAGAAATTTAGTGGTATTGAGTTTATCTGAGAACGAGTTGTTTGGTAATATTCCGCCAACTTTCAAGAATTTGCATGAGCTTCAAGGATTTTCTTTTACTGGTAACATGTTGGGAGGCTCCATTCTGGATGCTATATGTGATTTACATAACCTGAATATTATAGATATTAGTCAAAATCAATTCACAAGTCCAATTCTAAAATGTCGGAAATGTCTCTTCTTTAAGATACATTTATCTACACAACATGTTGAATTCAAGCATACCCTCAAGCTTAAGGGGTCTTAAAGATTTGATTAATCTTGACTTGTCCTCTAATTCATTGACTGGAGTTTTACCTTAAGAGTTAAGTAACTTAGGAGTAGCAATCCACGTAAATTTATCGATGAATCAGTTTTCGGGGCCTATCACTAGCACTATAGGGAAGTTATAGAATTTGGTCAACTTATCATTAGCTAGTAATAGACTAGAAGGTCCTATTCCAGTGTCAGTGGGAAGCATGATAAGTTTGGTAACTCTCGACTTATCCTACAACAACCTCTTTGGTTCGATTCCAAAGTCTTTGGAAAGACTTCAAAACCTATACTACTTTAATGTCTCTTTCAATTCATTAAGTGGAGAAATTCCTAGTGATGGCTCTTTCAAGAACTTCACTACAGATTCTTTCAAGGGTAATGAGGCATTGTGCGGAGTTCCAAGATTTCATGTCCCAATGTGCCCTGTAGTTTCAAGACACACGACGAAGAAGAAGAAGAAGGTCGGATTAGTTTTATCTATAGTTTTAGGGGTTGTGGCTTTCATTACAATAGTTCTATCTTTGGCCTTTATCATTGTTAGATATAAGAGGAAAGCTAGGACAACTAGTAGAGTTGATGAGTTGATGATATATATTGTTCCAAAAAGAATCTCCTATTATGAACTGCTGCAAGCAACTCAAAAATTCAATCAGAGTAATCTAATTGGAACCGGGAGTTCTTGCTCAGTTTACAAAGGAATTCTTAACAACGGGAAGATCATTGCACCTAAGGTGTTTAATCATCAATCAGAAGGTATTTCAAGAAGATTCGATGTCGAATGTGAGATATTGCGCAACATTCGGCATAGGATTCTAACTAGTGTCATAAGCAGTTGCTCCAACGAAGAGTTCAAGGCATTAGTCTTGGAATATATGCCAAAGGGAAACCTTGAGAAATGGTTATATTCCCACAACTATTGTCTGAATGTCGCAGAAAGATTGAATATAATGATCGATGTTGCATCTGCTTTGGAGTATCTCCACCATGGTTATTCCACACCCATTCTTCACAGTGACTTGAAGCCGAGTAATGTGTTGTTAGACGAAGACATGGTTGTCCATGTTAGCGATTTCGGGATAGCCAAGCTATTGGGAGATGGGAATAGCTTTGTGATAACTAACACTCTTGCAACACTCGGTTACATCGTTCCAGGTGCATGTACATTGATTTAATTTTGTTTCTAGTCAACTAAATTACATTTTCTTACTTACCTATTACCTATGCTTGCTTGATGCATTGTTACTTTTATCATTCTAGAGTATGGATTGGAAGGGCTAGTTTCGACAAGGTGTGATGTGTACAGCTACGGTGTGATGCTGATGGAAAATTTTACGAGAAAGAGTCCTTGCGATGAAATTTTTGGTGGTGAACTAAGCTTAAAGAGTTGGGTTGAAAATTCAGTTACAAACGAGGTGATAGATGACAACTTACTAGTGAATTTGCAAGGGGAACAGTTCGACAAGATTTTGCTGTGTGTATCATCGATACTCGAACTGGCTTTGAAGTGCTCTATTGAATCAGCTGGGGATAGAATGAATATGAAACAAACACATGCAGAATTGCAGAAGATCAAACGTCTATTTTTCCCTATATGATCGAGGTAAGAGCCGTCGAGCCTCTTATTGTTATTATTAGGAAGGGTAAAGTTTGATTTTTTTTTAAATCTTTGCAACTTTAGGAACATAAACGGGTTTCAGAGTTGAAGTTGTGATCCAGTCATAAACACTTATCCTCTAAGCTTTTCAGCTGATTTTGATTCAGTGAAGAAACGCATCACTTTCAGATCTGCACTTCATTGAGGCATTTTGTCAAATATCTCGAATGTGTTATTCAGTGACTTAGTAGAGGGATTGAAGTTGAACTTCAGTTGAAGAGTCCGGGGTAATAATAATAGCATAAGGGTGCGTTCGGTATGAAGGATGAGATGAAGAAAGATAAGATAAATAATGTGAATAGTGTTTCATAGTTTGTTTGGTAGGTAGTTTTAAAAAGTAGGATAATTTAATAATTTGTTAGGTAGGAAAAACTATTAAGTAGGATAACTTAATATGAAGTTTGCTAGATAAGATGAGAAGAGATAAGATTATTATTATGTCGTTTGATAGTTAGATTACATAGAAGATTAAATAGGATAGCCTATGTATTGTGCGAATTTTCATTCCTCACAGGTGCGAATTTTGTTTCCTCATAGGCACGAACAATTGCGAATTTTCTTTCAATTATCTCCATCGAATACGAAGGGCAATTGAAGAATCGAATAGAAGGGAGATTGAAGGAATTGCAAAGCTACATATCCATTTCACTGAACTAAGATGGCATCCAATGAAGAAGGTAACATTTGTCCTCTAGGGTTTCATATGTGAGTTCTGAAATAAGATTTTTTCGCTAGGGTATAATCGATTTGACCGTGGTTATGTTTATTGGGTGTTGTTAATTTCTCTAGGGTTTCATATGTGTGTTCTGAAATAAGATTTTTTCGGTAGGGTTGAATAGATTTGGCTGTGGTTATGTTTATTGGGTGTTGTTAATTTCATGGGTGATTCGATGCCCATTTAAGCATCAATTTGGCATTTTTTTTTGTTTTAATTTAATATACTGACCTTTTGAATCTGTGTGTTGTTCACACCTTGTGGTTGTGTAGTAATTTTGTGCATAGTAATAACTGAATCCGTGTGCAGTTCCAATGTGTGTATAAAGATAGATTTTTCCTGCATTTTGTATGTATGTGTATATAGAAATGGTGAATGATTACTACAGAAATGGTAAATGAAAATTGCACTGTGAAAATTTCTTGAATTTGAATAAAAATGGTGAATGAATACTGCATTATGTATATAGAAAAGTCATTTGATTCGTGGTGCTTGTCCTGCTGATCCCAAATAAAATAGGTAAAGGGTAAAGGCAGGTTAATATGAATGATTAACTGCATTAATTAGGTAAGTAAAGGCAGGTTAATATGAATGATCAACTACATTGTGAAGTGAAGTGCTTTGATGTTATTTTGTGAACTGCATTGTGAAGTGCTTTGTTGTTATTTGACATCAGTATTCAATTATTTGTATGGGTTTAGGTAGTTGTGATACCATTACCAACAAGGGTAAAAGAGCTGAGAAGGGCCGAAGAGTTTGGACACCGAAAGAAGAGGAGACATTGCTTCAAGCGATGAAAGAATTAGTCGCCCAAGGATGGAAATCCGACAATGGATTTCGGGCTGGCTACTTGAACAAACTGGAGGAAAGCTTCAAGAAGAAAATGCCAGGAACAGACCTGAAAGGTAATCCGCACGTGAATTCGAAGCTCTCAATTTGGAAGAAGGATTACAACTCCTTGTGTACGGTCCTAAGTCAAAGTGGTGTTGGCTTCAATTCCAATGGCAACCACACGGTAGACTGCGACGATTCTCTTTGGGAACACATAATTAAGGTATGTTAATATTTTGTAATTTTTTATTTAAGGTATGCTAATATATGTTATTTTTGAATTGTATTTACATTTCTTTGTCATGTAAATACTTATATATTATATGACAGATTGATGTGAATGCAAAGAGAATTAACAAAAAGAATTGGCCAATGTACGAGGAGTGGAAGAGATATTCGGTAAGGATAGAGCCAACGGAGAAGGATCGTTCGATGTCTATGAAGCCATAAATCAATTGGAACAAGAATATGCAACGGTGGATGAAAATTACATTCCTGTGGATTCTGATTTCTGGGGATGGTGTAGGATACAGTTCATACACGACACCTGAACAAGCAACAGTGCACTCTAATCCTTCATCATCCGAAGCTAAAGGCCAAAAGCGTAAGATTGTAGATAGTATAGACAAGGTTTGTGCTATGATTGAAGGTATGAGTCGTAATGCAAACTCCCGAATGGAGACTATTGCATCAAAAATTGGTCACGAGCATATGTTAGGTCAAGCGAGAATGGAGATATTTGAAAAAATTCCTAACATAGAAGGTTTGAGTATGAGTGATAAGTTAACCGTTTGTGAGCTTCTAATTGAAAATGATAGGAAGCTAGAATTATTTTTAGGGTTACCTGAAGACGCGAAGTTGGAGTACGTACTCCGTATCCTTGGTATAAATTAATAAGGTTTTAAAGTGGTCATTCAAGAAGTTGACAATGCATTGCATTAGGTAGTTGACATGCATTGGAAGTTTTTGGATTTTGTAATTGAGACACATGTAATTCGTGTATTTCAATGGTTTGGTTAAGTGTAATCTGAACTTTTAATGTACTTCCTGTATATGTGAAACAAATGTAATTCTTGCATTAGAATGTATTATAATGCTTTTGGTACTTATGTAATGGATGAGACTTTGGTACTTATGTTTATGTAATGGATGAGACTGCATATGCTTTGGTTATTTTCATTCTGAACTTGTGACTGTATTGGATGAGATTGGCATATGATTAGAGCTTATAGTAGTTCCTGGTTTAGGATATGATTAGAATATGATTATAGTTTCGTTGGCTGATGATTTAGAGTTTACATTTTGAATGCGTTATGGTTACTGGTTACTAGTGACTGCATTATGGTTATTGCTTACTAGTTAGCTGCTATTTTTGCTTTCATATGTATTAACTATGCATTTTTTAAGCATGGTTCCTAACCTACAGGTGCAGTTTTGCTTTCATTATGTATTAACTATGCATTTTTCAAGTATGGTTCCTAGCTACAGATGCAGTTTTTCATTTTAAATTACCATTGCTAGATCAGAATTTCATTTCTGCATTTTTGTGATATATTACCATAGATTTCTTACAACTTCTTATGTTATGGCACATTAGAGATTGCACGTTACACATTACAGAGTTTGCACGTTACACATTACAAAATGTGGTTCTTATTGCACATTACAACTTCATTATTAGATGATTGATTCATTAATTGTGTTTATAGGTTTAAGTGGTGAATTAGAACAGTTTAAAATAGAAGAAGTAACACATAATAGGTTTTGAAATGTTGGTAAGTTTAGGAGTAGAGCAAACATGTGTTTATATAATACTTGTATTTGAGTACTTGTTTGTGTCGAACCATTCAAAGTTTAAAACTTAATTTAATTTTCTAATCAATACAACAAGCGACTGCATTACAAATGGTTAATGATATAGCTATAAAAAAATATTGTTGCATTCATGCAGGTTTGAATAAGCTTGCTGCATTCATGCAGGTTGGCTGCATTCATACAGGTCTGAATCAATGATAGGGCTGCATTGATAAAACAAGCTGTGTTGCTGCATTCATACAGGTACATGTATGGTTAGTGATGCAGCAATGGTGAGGCTAAAATATTAAATAGTTACTGATGCAGCAATATTAAACTCACCCCATCTCAACCAGGCAACTGCAGCATAACCAATCAGGCTGCAACACCCAATCTTGCAGACATCTCACCCAGCCAGCAGCACTCAACCATGCAGCCAACTCACCCAGTCATCTCACCCATCCAGCAGCAGCAGTACTAATAAAATAAAATACAGCAGCACAATATGTACAAATACATATGGTTCAACGCTATATTCAAATAACAATATGTAGCAAAATATTACTTCAACTTCAAGGCTATAGTTCTTAAGTTTAGCAAACTAGCACTTAAAATACCAAATAATTAGTAAGCTTAACATAACATACATGTTATAGTCAACCTCAAATAACAAGTTCCAATCACCAAAGATGTCATAAATCCATTACATTAATTTACCAATGATAACTCCAAGTAATACAAGAACAACACACATAAAGAGTACAAAAACTTGGATTTCCATATCAGTATGGAAACGAGGACTATGTGTACTTGGATGGTCTTGTAACATTGATATGTACTCACTTGATACTTCAGCTTCACTAATGTTTGTTGCTGCAGAACAGTTATTCAACTCATCATGCCAAATGAAGCTTCAGTAATGGTTTTCGTTTAGTGGACACTTGAAGTATAACCAGCCCGTTTAAGCAACATTCTTCCACGTTTGCAAAAACAAATTGGTGTAAAATCCATCTTCCTATAGAATATCATAATGAGAAATGAATAATTTATTATAAATCAATTATAATTAACATTTAAATTATATTTGAATTAGCAAATGACACATGATATTACAAATCAAATTACACAAAAAGATAAGTATAAGATATTTTTGTACCCCGTTAAGAATATGCTAATCACATTGCCTCAGCTATGTTCTCTCGAGTTCTGTTCCATTCATTAGATGATTCAATTCCATCTATAAAATCAGAAGCTTCATATACACCATCATCATCTCCATTATCATTAACATGATCATCATCATATTCTTTTTCAATCGGATCTATATGCATTTGACCCCGGATGAAATTATGTAATATGAAACAAGCTATAATTATACAATTATGAACCTTAACAGGGTAAAAAGATGGGCTTCTTAAAATTCCCCGTTTTTTCATAACCCCAAAACATCTCTCAATGACATTCCTCGTTTTGGCATGTCTCATGTTGAAAAGTTCATGAGCATTTTGAGGTCTCTCACGTGCTGGTCCTCATTCCTTTAAATGATATCGAACTCCACGGTATGGGGCTAAAACTCCCTCTGAATTCGCATATCCATTATCTACCAAATAGTAATTCCCTAAAGTTCGAAGATGAATAATCAGTACTTAATGAATCATTTTAACTAAACATGGATTAAGAAAGATTTAATTGTAGATAATATACCACGTGGGACCTTCAAACCGTGGTTCCTAGTAATTGCATCCCGTAATACTCTAGAATCTAAAGCAGATCCTTCCCACCCAGGTAGTACATACACAATCGCCATATTGCGATCGCATACACCCAAAGTGTTGGTGCAAATTTCGCCTTTTCTTGATCTATATCTTGGATTATCAATAACCGACACGGTTATGCTTATGTATGTGCCGTCAAGGGCTCCTAAGTATCCCTTTAATTATCATATATGAAAGTATTAGAAGTGAGTCCTAGTTGAGTTACATTTATTAAGAATATTTAACTGAAATCATTAAAACTTACCTTAAACCACTTCCATCGACTATCGTTGTTATCTTCAGATACATGATCGGGTTTAACTAGTACACATGTGTGTATTTTTAAAATGGCTTTTAAAACTTGATGGACATAGTATGAGACTGTTTGTCCTGATCGACTATGGTCAAAACCAACTAATTTATTCTTCTTATGATGAGCTAAAATTGAAAGAAACATTGTGATTTGTTCCTCCACAGTAACATATTTACCATCACTTACAAAGCCTAAATCTCTTAACAATAAGCAAAGTCTACCGAATGTGTTACGATCCATACGCAGATTGACAATGCAATCTGTGTCACTTAGTTTAATTAACCTTTGCAAATGTCTCATTTGATGTGGCATCTTTTTAATCATGGAATACGATCTATCTACTAACCTACGTTTGTTATGAGTTCTTTCTCTTATGAGCAGTAGGGTAAGTAGAAGTAGAATTTATGTCAATGTTTCTTGGAAAATTTCTTCAATGCATGTGTATAGTTCAACACATTGCGCAGTATTGTATGTCATTGTTATTAATTAGGAGTTAGATATCAAATATTTGAATAATTTTGAAAGACTTCACGAAAACTGCATTAAAATATCTGAATATCAGGTTATACATTCATATCAGGTAGTACACACATGCATATATATACATTTTGTTGAATGCATCATAACTCTACAAAAGGAATATATTATCACCATTTATACAGAATATGCATAACATTGGGGTTCAATAAACAAAGATGTCATAAATCCATTACATTAAAATCAGAACATGTTTTTTAAACCATAAATATTTTGTCTAGAAAATAATTACCTCCTAATACTAATTTCATTTTAGTATGGGAGTTTCAATTCAACAGACATATGCATATCTTAACTCTACATAAACCATATATAACAGACAATGATACATATAACATACTGTAGATGACAATACACATAAAGAAACCTATGGATGAGCTTGAGCTATTGATTTAAAAAACAGAGTATTGAAAATTAAAAGAGCTTTCATTGAACAATATACATATAGAAACCTATTAATACGAACAAATTGATAATAACATATACATAGCTTTGAACAATACATGATAATAAACGTATGAAGTAAATGTTCAGTAGATGTTCTCCATCTTATTTCTAAACTCAGATATCACAGCATATCATATAGCATAGCATAGAACTTTAAGCTTTTATATTTTTAACATAACCATAAACAACTTACAAGATATCAACACAAAGCATAACATGAAATTCATATTAAGTTTTACCTTTGCAAGCCCAAAGAACACTAGCTACTTTGCTTTTTCAAAACCAGTAACACCAAACTACACATATCGGAAATATATGCAAACAAACTACCCATATGAGAAATATATGCAAACAAAGTATATGGAACTTTAAATGTACCATCAAACTACACACATATATGGAACATTAAACATATCAAAACTGTGATGCAAACAATGCAAACAAACTATATGGAATTGATAACAACTGTAATGCAAACAAACTATCATATATTTCCCCTACCTTTGCAAGCCTAAAAACAGTAGCAGTTTTGCTTTTTCCAAACCTGTGTTTACATACAACATATCAGAAATTATCAGAGATCATACAATGATTCAAATTTCCCCCAATCTTGTAGTTTCGAATAACCCACATAAATTTCCCCCCAAACAAACAAACAAATTTCGATGTACAAACGAAAGATTGGATTTTTTAACAAAATGTAAATTATGAACATACATTATGATCTACATCATTTCAAAACTTCGATTTTTAATTCGAATTACCCCCAATTTTGTATTGTCCCTAAACACACACAAACTTTCCCCCAAACCAAGCAATTACAAACCTTGCATGCACTGTAACAACTACTATCTACAAAAATTTACATAACCCCAGACAGTAGTACATACCTGCGAGGCTATTCAACTTTATTCACCGAGTTTTGTGGCAAAGAAGAAGAGAGACAAAACCCCTAAAAAATAAGCACACATCGCAAAGATCAGATCCTATAAATATACATCCTACCTCCAGAATCTCAGAAAATCAAGAAACAAAGAAGGAAAGGAGACATTATTACCTATGGTTGGGCTGCGAATTGAAGCAACAGAGGAGGTTCTCGGATGGTTCACCCAATTTTGTGGCAAAGAAGAAGAGAGAAAAAATCCTAAAAAATAAGCACACATCGCAAAGATCAGAGCTAGAAATATACATCCTACCTCCCAAATCTCATAAAATCAAGAAAGAAAGAAGGAAAAGAGGCATTATTACCTATGGTTGGGCTGTGAATCGAATCAAGAGAGGAGGTTCTCGGAGGAGAGCGTCTGGCCCGATGGTGTGTGGTGTGGTAATCGATGAGGGGTTGTAAATTTTTTATCTAAGTTACTGTTCAACAACTACAAATAATAAGGTCAACATGTTGTTATTATTATTAGCATTGAAACAGTGAATTAATAGAGGGCTTTAGATTTACTGACGGGCCCTTCGGATGAAACAATTTTGCTACCAAACAGCAGATGAAAGCAGATTATTTATCCTATCTGCCTTCATCTGCCAAACCAAACGCACCCTAAGTTTATCTTCACCTAAGAATCTTTGTGAGTGTGACTTATAATAATATGAGTCTACAATTATAGTAAATCGTACTGAGTTTAGCTTGACCTAAGAGTCTCAATGGGTGCAATATGTCTTCTTTTCTAGTATTAAACTAATAATAGTGTTATTATAAAGAACGTATAATATTAAATTGGAAGCACAGTAATAATCTTCAGGCATGGGTAGTAGAAGCATATAGAAACAAATAAACTAGTCAGTTTTGAAAATACTGTGATTTTACCACTTCGTTTAGATCCATCTCTTTTGTGTCTTTTATGCATGCTGGAGCATGATGTACAACGAATTTATCAGATTGTTGCATTTGAAAAATATAGTTGGTCAAAGGAGATGATGCGCTAAGAGCATCCACAATTAGGGGTGTAAGCGAACCAAACTATTCATGAACTATTCAGGACTTGACTCGATAAAAATTCGTTTCAAATTCATTCATTTACTAAACAAATTGAAATCGAGCCTCGAACCGAGTTCGAATAATTTTTCGTGCCGAAATCGAGCACAAAGGTATTCGGTTTGAAAAGTTCGCGAACATGTTCAAATATAATTTAACGAACCGAGTTTCGAATAGTTCACGAACTTGGTTAATGAGCTTGTTCATGAACATAAAAAGCGAGTCGAGCCTCAAATAATTCATGAACTTTATATACGAACTTATCAAATTAATATAAAATATATATATTAACAAAATAATTTAATAAACGAGCTTTTTAACGAACTCGAACTCTAATATTTAATGAACTCGAGCCAAGTTCGAGCTCGAGTTCGAATTTAATATTAAATCGAATAAGTAACGAACTAAACTCGAACCGAACTCAAGTTTAATTTTTATTTATCGAACCGAACTCGAGCTTGATTTTCAGAACTCAAACCGAACTCGAACCTTCAAATTTTCAAACAAGCCGAACTCGAGTCTGACAATATTCGGTTCAGTTCGGTTCAATTATACCCCTATCCACAATGGGAGGCTCTCACTTAGATGTATGAACAATGAAATGAAGTGTGGTATTTATAGATGTAGATAATTATTTAATAATTAAAAAATATTTTTAAAAAAATGAAAAAAAAGAAAAGAAAAATAGGGTGAGGACTCGGGAGTCCCCCACCCGCAGTCAGTGGCGGATGCAGAAAAAAATGTAAGGGGAGCTAAGTTTCGATGAATTACATAAAAAATAAATTTTGTTATAATTCAAGCCGATAGTAGAGACTATTGCATAAATATAAGTAAAAATACCGATAAATTTATGATTTTTTAAGTATAAAATACATTTAAAAAAAATTGGGAGGGGCCCTCCTTGAGTAGCTGTGGATCCGCCACTGCCCGCAGCGGCATTTCAGCCTCGGCCTCCGGTGCCCAGCGCCCGCCTCTCGACCCACAGTCCGGCTGCCCGTGCCTCGACGCTGCAGTGGCTGACTCGCTCCACTGTCTCCCGAAACCGCTGCCCGACGGCCTCCCAAGTTGCTGCGCTGCGGATGCTCTAAGTTAGTATTGAATTTAAAGGCATGATGCAAAATTATAAATTTCGAGTGGATCAATAGAACTAATAGTTAATAGTGGATCAATAGAACTAATAGTTAATGGACAAATAATAGTTTTATTGTTACAATTTTTTGTTATTGTTAAAGATGATATAGAAAAAGAGTGAAAACAATATGGATGATGCCATGGTAGTATTTGAACCTATCATGTTGTTGGTTAGTAGGTGTCATTATTGGAATGACTTAGTAATAATAATTAATAATCATACAATTCTCTTTTTTGCCAAAAACAAATGTTGACTTTTGACACCATCCCACTCTATATATGGAGTATTAAGTTGGGAACATTTATTTTCTTTTGTATCTAATACTCCTATTTATGGTTATACATTCTATTTTATTTTTTTTCGTTACATTATTTATTATTCTGGATTTTGAAAATTGAGTTTTTAGGCCATTTTGAATGGTACTCCAAATCTTATTTTGGAGTGAAAAAGTATCTCTAATGTAACCTCATTTTCAAATTCAAAATGAGTATTTCATCATTTCTTCTCTCATCCACACTATTTTTAGATTTCTATTATAGACAAATACTCAAATAACTTTAATGTTTTGTTAATTGCATATACACCCTTTTCAAGTTTTGAAAATTATTATTTGGCTTTAGTTATTCAATTAGCTTTATTTTTTTGGTCATCAATTTGAACAAATACTAATCAAATTATTTATATTGAAATTAAAATTAAATTTTATTTATTTTTTGTGATTTAATTATTCATAAATAAATAAGTGTTAAAAATGTTGGTCAAATTAAATTAGTTCTCTTAATTTATTTATTTAAGAATAATTAATATTAGAATTTGAACTATTAATCTGCATAAATGCAAAAATACAAAATTAAAATAATTAACTATTAGAATTTAGAAAATTTGGAAATTTTTTTATATGCATACATAATTCATAATACATAATTAAAATAACAACAATGATATGAAAATTACATAACAACATGCTACAAAATTTAAATAAAAATATAAAATACATTAATATTAAAGACACACAACAAACAACGAATAACAACTATCATGAACTTACTTAATAGTCTGGTAAATCAGATCCAGATCCTCCAAAGTTACTAAAATATGGCGTATAGGTGCCACTTGCAAAAGGATCTGGTTGATCTTGTTCTTGCGCTCGTTTTTCATATATACGTGTTTGTTCAGCTTGAACGAATGCACGATAATTCAGATCTTTTATGGAGCTCAAGTCTTGAGCCAACATTATATTTTCTTCCTTCATTATTCTAAGTTTATTCTTAGCTTCGAGTTGTTGGTTGAGATTTGCATTTGATTTCTTTATTTCTTCAAAAAATTCCTTATTGATATCAGTAAGTTTGTCAATCATAGATGATGTAGCATCATCTATCTTTTTTTTGAGCTTGGCTTTTTTGATCCCACAAGATGGTCGTCCAGATCAGATGAAGAACCACCAAATGAATTGTTATCATCGTCAGTGTCACATAAATTTGTGGAAAATGGAGAGAAATATGGAGAATCAGGCGTTGGGTTTTCTAAATCAGAAGAAAGGCGTACATGAGATGGTTGTTTGGAGCTCTTATTAGCACAATCTTGAAATTTTTCATAATCTTTAATATTGTTCCATACATGATCAAATTTCCAGCCTGATTTGTACTTTGGATCTTGCGAAAATAGCATATTGGCTTCATTCATCTGAAAGAAATTAATAGTAATTAGTAATATATTGATAAAATAATAATAATAATAATAATAAACATTAATACTTACTATATCTTCATGTGAAACACCGCACTGATGTCTCCTTTCAATTGTTCTTATGCAACCATGAAGTTTCCTCGTTGCTTTCTCAATAGTTTGGATTCGAGCCTGAACGGATCTATATGAACGAACAACCCAATCTTCTCGCTTAGCCTTGTGATAGTTCTCTTCTACACGAGCCCATAATCGATCTGTTGTTTGTTGATGCTCGATTATTGGGTCTTGAGGAATTTCCATATAAACTGAACATAAGAGAATATCCTCTGCTTGAGAGTAGCCAACAAAACGTTGAGACATTTTAAAATAATGCGAGTGACTTTAGATGTGGTGAGTTTGTAATTGGAAATACAAGATCATATCCCTATTTATACACATTTTTATATGCACTATCTCAAGATCATCATACACCATTATCTCAACCATATTTGTACCGAAATGACTACACAATACACCTATAGTCTGAAAACTCTATTATTTCACTACCCACTATCTACTATCTCAATTAATCTGCACTTAAATGACTATACACTGCACCTCTATTATTTCACTATGTCAATTAGTTTGCACTGAAATGACTACATGACTACACACTACACACTGCCCAATAACTCAATTATTTCGCACACTATATCTTACCTACAGTACTAAACACTACACCTTTAGTTATATCCCTATTTCACCCACTATCTATTTTTCCTATTATCTCTTACCGACATCACTGCACACTACACTGTTATATCTCTATCTCACTATCTCAATTAGTCATGACTACACACTGCATTGAAATGACTACACACTATCTTTTACCTATTTCACCCACTATCTCTTACCGACATGACTACACACTGCACTGAAATTACTACACATTATCTCTTACCTATTTTACCCACTATCTCTTACCGATATTACTACACACTACACTGAAATGACTACACACTACCCATGAAGAGATAGTCATCCAATCCCACTATCTCTATCCCACTATCTTTATCCCACTATCGTTATCTCACTATCTTCTATCCCACTATCTTTATCTCACTATCTTTATCCCACTATCTCTATCTCACTATCTCTTATCCCAATATCTTTATATAGTTGAATTTATTAACAAGAAATACACCACAATTTCACATACTTGTCTATCTACTATCTCTATCCCACTATCTTTCAAAATGAATTTCAATTTGGGTTCTTTTTCATTGAATGATGAAGCAATCATAACTAACCTTTGAAGAATCAAGAAGCAATGTATCGTATTGTCAATAATAACAACATGATAATCGAACATCTTCTTCATCAACAATGTTATGGTATTAGAATATTTTAGTATTATTATTATGTTTGTATTTTCCTTATATACTGTTACCCTAGTTTCCTTATATTGAGGAACCCTAGTTTTCCCTATAAATAGATGAAGGCTCTCTTGTATATTAATATATTGAATAACATTCTACTATTCTCTTCTCGAATATCTCTATATTTTACTATTCTACATAGTATCAGAGGGGTTACGAATCCTTCATTACCCTAGTTACACTTTTCCACAGCTCCATTGATCGAACTGCTGCCGCCGCCCTGCCTTTTTGCTTAGGATTTTTTGCGCCGCGACCGTTTTTTGTGCCGCCGCCGCCGCTCTGTCTGGGGTTTTATTTTCTGCCCTTCTCTAATCATGTCTGATTCTAAATCTGTTGCTCTAGGAACCACCATCAAATTGAATGGTTCCAATTATCTTTTATGGTCTCGTGCGTTTTTATTGTTCCTCGGATCCTAGAAAAAACGCCACCACGTTCTATCTAGTGCGCTTGATAGCACAGACCCTATATTTGATGCGTGGAGTGTTGATGATTGTTCTATTATGACTTGGCTTCTCAATAGCATGGAGGAGTCAATTACTAAGAACATCATGTTTTTTGATACGGCCAAACTCATGTGGGATTCTTTACACGAGATGTATTCAAATGATAAGAATATCTCCCGGGTGTTTGAATTGTACGAGAAACTCTTCTCGCATACACAAGATGGTCAGTTTGTCAATGCATATTTTTCCATCCTTAAGGGGATTGCGGATGAAATCCTCTTATATCATCTTTTATCTTGTGATGCCGCGACACGAGTCACACAGTGGGAAGAATTTATGGTTGCAAGGTTCTTGTCTGGTCTAGATGCTAATCTTCGGCCAGTTCGGGATAACTTGTTGGCAAGTGATAACATTCCCACATTAGCTAATGTTCTTTCTCATGTCCTGCGTGTCGCAATAGGCCGTACTGAGCTTGCTTCTTCTGATACCTCTGCCATGGTTGCTCAAGGTCGAGGCCGTCGTAGTGGTCGTGGTGGCCGTGGTGCTGATGACGATAAGGATGCTCGTTTTTGTACTCATTGTGGTCGTACAAATCATGTATCTGAGAAGTGTTGGGTAAAGTTTGGCAAGCCAGAATGGGCAACTAAGAATAAACCTTCTGTTGCACAGGCTGATTCATCTAGTGCTGATATGGTCTATGTTTCTCGGGCTGAGTATGAGTCTCTCCTAGCTTCTTCGAGTACTCCATCTAGCACTGCTGCCTCTACCACTGCAGGTGCGTTTGTCGTGTCTCATGGTAAGTCTTGGTTGTTGGATTCTGGTTCTTCAACCCATATTACTGGTATTATTTCACACCTAACATCATTTTTTCCCTCATCCCAACCATCTGTTTGCATTGCCGATGGCACCTATTCCCCGGTGACGGGGACTGGTGTTGTCAAAGCCACTTCTCATATCACTCTCGATAATGTTATGCTTGCTCCCAAATTTTCTATTAGTTTATTATCCATTAGCTAACTAACAAAAACTCACAATTGTTCTGTTACCTTTTATCCTTCATATTGTGTCTTTCAGGACCTGTAGACGAAGAGGACGATTGGTGGAGGACATGAGCGTGGCGGTCTATATTACTTGGATTTTGTTTCTCATGTGTCTTCTCGTGCTCTATCCGCAGCTGTGTCTCCATATCAGTGGCATTGTCGTCTTGGTCATCCGTCATTTTCTAGTCTTAAAATTTTAGTTCATATTTCTTCTGTTGATTTTAATTGTGAGTCTTGTGAGTTGGGAAAGCACCATCGCACATCTTTTCCTTCTCGTGTCGATAGTCGTAGTTCTTATGCTTTTGATTTAGTTCATTGTGATATTTGGGGTCCTAGTAGGATTGAGTCTAGAGGGGTTTTAAAGTATTTTATGATATTTGTTGATGATTATTCTCGTATGACTTGGCTGTATTTGCTTAAACAAATAAGTGAAGTCCCCGTTGTACTCAAATCCTTTTATCATGAAATAAAAACTCAATATTCTGTTGATTTACGTATTTTTTGCACTGATAATGCCCTCAATTTTACACAATAGTCTCTGTCATTATTTTGCGAATCTCAAGGTATAATTCATCAAACTTCTTGTTCTCACACTTCTCAGCAAAATGGGGTTGCTGAGCGCAAACATCGCCATATTTTAGATGTTGCTCGTACTCTTATGTCTCACATGCACGTTCTTAAATATCTGTGGTCCGATGTTGTTCTCACTGCATGCTACCTTATTAATAGGATGTCGTCTAGTGTATTGCATGGGGATATTCCTTTTTTGTGTCTTCATCTTAATAAACCTCTCTACGCTATTCTTCCTCCCATATTTGGGTGTGTTTGTTTTGTTCATGATCTTTCTCCTAGATTGGACAAATTGTCTCCTCGTGCTATAAAATGTGTTTTCATTGGTTATTCTAGAACCAAGAAGGGATATCGGTGCTTAGACCCTCTTACGAAACACCATTATATATGTGCTGATGTTTCTTTCTTTGAGTCTCAATCTTACTTCTCTCTCATTCAAGCTCCACCTACCAATGTGTCCTTTCCTACTCCTTTACCTATCTCAATGTCTATATCACCTAGTCCTCCTACACTACCCTTTCAGTATATAGTCGACGCCATCGGGCACCCGCAAATAGGGATGGCAACGGGCTGGATCTGGGCCGGATCTGGCTTGGTCCAGATCCAGATCCGGAAATTTTAACCTTGGTCTAGATCCGGCCCAGATCCGTTGGATCTAAAAAAGCTTGGTCCAGATCCAGATCCGTGAGATCCGCGGATCCACAGATCTGTCCAGATCCATGAACTTAAATTTCAAAAATAAAATTCTAAATATTAATAATAATAACTTGATTAATCCACAATATCACCACAATGGATAAAAATAACACCACAATATAAAACTACAAAAATCCAAAATAAGTCCCAATATTATAAGATTAGTGTTGCTAGCATCTATGTGCTAAGAAAATTTGTGATGAAACAGCCGCAACCAAAGTCACAGTCTAAATTCTTCAAGGAAATCTCCAATGCTAGAGCTACTTTCAACATCATCAACATCCTAAAGAAATAAAAAAATAAACAACATAAGTCATAAGAAATGCACACTTACTTCAATAATATAACTATATAAGCATAAAATGAAGTAATTAAATAGATTACCATATCAATAGTATCAATTTGTTCTCCATCTTCACAATCTTCAGTAACGGTAGAACAAGCATACATGTCATCCACTTTACCTTGACCAACAAAAAAGAAGATTATGTACAAAGATGAAATAATAAAATGAAATTTAAGTGCTATAAATATAAAATAACAATTACCTTTAATATCATCGACCATCCAATTTTGCAAACACATTAACGCTTCCACAGTTTGAGAGTGAAGCCTAGAGCGATGAGAACTCACCACTCTTCCACCGGTGCTAAAAGCACTTTCCGAAGCCACCGAAGAGACGGAAATAGCAAGAATATCCTTGGCAATTTTTTGCAAAGTAGGATAAATTTGATCCATTTTCCACCAATCAAGGATGTCAAAATTATCGTTCTCGGGTATAGGATCATCATCAAAGTAGTGCTCAACCTCACCTCTCACATTCACCTTTCTTTTCTTTGTTCTCTTAGATTGAGCATACTCATCCTCTCCACCATCACAATCACCAACCTTTTGCATATATTCTTGCCTTCCGTTTCCTTCACTTTTCTTTTGATATTCAAGTACAAGTTTATCAAGATTCTCCTTAACCTTTTTCACTCGATTTTCACCATCATCTCCATACAACCTCTTGAAATAGTACTCCACACAATCTATTTTATTTCTCGGATCTAAAGTCGAAGCAACAGCCAAAACTCCACTAATTTGCTCCCAATATTTGTCAAACTTCTCAACCATATTCTTAGCCATATTCCTAATGATCTCAACATCACTTTCAACCCATCGCCTCAAAGCAAGCTTAATTTCACATACCTTTCGAAAAAATAAATTAGAAGTTGGATGATTTCTACCAGAAAAGACTTTAGTAGCCTTGTAGAAAATCTCCAACCTCTCAGAAACAAGACTTGCTAGCATCCAATCATGCTCACAAGGAACAACAAATTTCAACTTCCTATTCAAACGCTTCAATTTTGTAAAAACATCTTTGAAAGGCAAAGCAGTTTGAAGCATCAAGTAAGTTGAATTCCACCTAGTTTTGCAATCAAGAACCAACTTCTTAGAATGAGATATATTCAAAAGTCGACAAGCATCATCAAACTTTTCCACCCTTTTAGGAGTAGACATCCAAAATACAATGCAATCTCGGACCTTGTCAGTAGCATGAGCAATCACAGATAAACCATCATTCACAATCAAGTTCAAAATATGAGCACTACACCTCAAATGCAAAAACTCTTCACCTAAGATCAAAAAATTAGTTTCCAAATTCTCCTTCAAAATTCCCATCATTGCATCATTAGTGCTAGCATTATCAAGTACCACTGATGAAACTTTACTTTCCAATGAATAATGAGATAAGCAATCCATCAAAACCTTTGCAAGAATTGGAGACGTGTGTGGAGATGGTACAAAGCAAAACCTAAATAAACACATAATATGTAGTTACTAACAAATAAATAATAAAATAGACATAAAGACATAGATAATAAAGCTCATTACCTTAAAGTCCGATTGTGTAAGTTCCACTGTCGATCAATGAAGTGCGACGTCACTGCCATATAACCCTTTTTTTGATTGGAAGCAGTCCACATATCAGTCGTTATTGCAACTCTACTATCATTCTGTTCGAACAAAGCTTTCAAAGAAAGTTTCTCATCATTGTACTTTTTCATAATGTCACTCTTCAATGTATTCCTTGAAATCATTTTGAATGAAGGATTAAGACTCTTGACAAACTTCTTGAAACCAATGTGGTCCACCATGGATAATGGATACTCATGTATAACTACCATACTAACCAATTCGTTCCTCGAAATTTCTTGATCAAATTTCACAACCTTCTCTTTTTCCTTTAGTTCTAATACAGTGCATCCGTCAGCTTCCGTTTTAATCTTCAATTGTGTCTGCCCAGCCGCAATCCGCAAGTGCCTTCCCGAACAAACTGTCCTCGCATGCTTAAGGAGATGTGAAGTTCCCGTGGAGGATTTGTAAGATAGGACAGCTTTGCAGTATTTGCACTTTGCTTTCTTAGTGCCATCCGTCATCTTGATAAGCTCAAAAAACTCCCAAGCTTCAGAAGTGCTCTTCTTACTTTTTTTGCCACTACAAGCACTCACTTCAATTTCTTCTTTTTCTTTCAAATTTGTGGTGGTCTTCTCATCTCCAAGTCCAACTCCAACAAAACCTTCATCTAGATCAATAGGTTTTTGAGAAGGTTCTGGTTGTGAACCGACAACTTCATTGTTTACAGATTGTTCGTCCATTTTCCTACAAAGACAAAAAAATATAACATACAAATTAACATGAGTTGCTGATTTCTACAAAGCAACTTGCTGACTAATTTCTCAAACAATAAATTTCAATAGTAGCTCACTTGTATCTCAATAATATTGCAAAATCATTAATCAATAGCTAATCTAGTAAAAGGGGAAAATTAAATGAAGTATGAAAGAAATAGCAAGAGTAGGAGGCACAATGTGTTTGTATAAGAAGTAAGAGTCATAAAATTTTGACTTTATTTTCCCCAAAAATAAATAACTTCAATATATTATGACCTTAACACTTCAGCCCAAATCACCCTATCACAGATTCACAATATGTTTTTAGATTAGCTGTACAAAATATCATATTCGGGTTCAATAATTTCATATCTAATTCAGATATATGTTATCAATTGCAGAAATAACAAGGTGCAATGAAATTAAATGAAACAGCCCTGTAATTGTAAAGCAACAACATTCCCCAAACGAAATAAATTTAACAACCTAGAAGAAGCAATATGAAGAAAAGTACCTTGCGATCCACGAATTTGAGAACATGAACAGGAACGCCTCGATATTTTTGGTAAACCGGGTCGACGACGATCTTCACGGTGCCCTCGACGGTGTCGACACTGGGCTTCAACGGGCTCGAATTCTCCTTGGCGTAACTGTAGAGTTTCCCGGCGTACAGGAGCGTGTGCAAGGACGCGATCTGCACGAACTCCAAATACTTGAGCCTCTGCTCCTCCTTGCTCTCCGCCTTCAAAATTAAAATAACAAAAAAATCACAAAATGAAAAATCAAGAGAAAGTAAAGAATGATGAAAAAGGCTATTACTGTATTTTCGTTTCTTAAGATATAATATTACATATATATATATATAATTATAAAAAAAAATTATATTAAATACACGGATCCACGGGTCGGATCTGGACCGGATCTGGGATGGATCTACTAAATTCCAGATCCGGATCCGTGATTTTTATTAGTGGTCCGGATCCGCCGGGTCCTAATTTTTAATGCTCCAGATCCTAAAAAACGGATCTGGATCCCCGGATCCGGATCCGGATCCGGACCGGGTCCAAGGTCCACTGTCATCCCTACCCGCAAACCGAAATACTGTCATTAACACTGCTCCTGAAATTATCCGTGATGTAGCACCAGACACAATCTCATGTCCACTGCTAGAGTCTTCTTTGCCTCCAGTTACTGAAAGCCCACCTGAAAATGATGAATTACCTATAGCATTTCGCAAAGGTACACGTACTTGTACCACTAAACACCCTATCTCTAATCATATATCTTTTGCTCAATCGAGTCCCTCTTTTTGTGCATTGCTCTTTCCCTCGAGTCTACAGTTATTCCAACTTCTTATCATGAGGCACTCAAACACTCTTATTGGCGGGCTGCTATGGATGAAGAGATGAATGCTCTTCTAAGTCGTGGTACATGGGATCTAGTGTCAGCACCTTCTTCTGTAGATGTTGTAGCTTGTCGATGGGTGTTCACTATAAAGTTTCTTGCTCATGGAACTATATATCACTACAAAGCTCGTTTTGTGGCTAAAGGATACACTCAAACTTATGTTGTTGACTACTTTGAGACATTCTCGCCCGCTGCTCGTATGAATTCTATTCGGATTTTGTTCTCATTGGTTGTTAATCTTTCTTGATCTATTTATCAGCTTTATGTGAAGAATGTCTTTCTCTCTGGTGATCTGACTCCTCCTTTGTTTATGGAGCAACCTCCAGGGTATGTTGCTCATGGGGAGGACGCTACTAAGGTGTGCTGCTTAAAGAAGGCAATCTATGGTCTTAAACAAAGTCCAAAAGCTTGGTTTGGTAAATTTTGTAGTGTTCTCAGAAACATTGGGTTTAAACAGTGCAAGTCAGATCACTCTGTTTTTGTGCGACGTCGAGCATCTGGAATTGTTATTGTCATTGTATATGTTGATGATATACTTGTATCTGGCAGTGATGTGCAGGGAATTGATGAGACTAAGAGATACATGCAACAACATTTTGTTATTAAGGATATGAGACGTCCGAAGTATTTTTTGGGAATTTGAATTGCTCAAAGCAAGTCGGGAGTTTCTCTATCTCAACAGAAGTATGCTACAAATTTGCTCAAAGAACTGGATTGTTTTGAACGAAACCAGCTGACACTCCTATGGATGTTGATCCGAGTGTTTGGGATGATAGTGGAGATTACTAAGACGACAAAGCTAAGTATAGACGACTTGTGGGGAAACTAATTTACTTGACTGTAACACGACTTGATATTTCCTTTGTTGTTGGTTTAGTGAGTCATTTCTTGGATAAGCCCAAGAAAGTTCATTGGAATGCTGCTATTCGTATTCTTCAATATATATCAAGAAATCTCCAGGAAAAAGATTGTTGTTTAAGAAGAATGGTCATCTAAAGATTGAAGGATACTCTGATGCTGATTATGCAGGCTCAAAGACTGACAGGAAGTCTACTTCTGGATATTGCACGTATTTGGGAGGAAATTTGGTAACTTGGAGAAGCAAGAAACAACATACAGTTGCTAGATCTTCTGCTGAGGCTGAGTATAGGGCTATGGCTCTCACTGCTACCGAACTGATGGGAGTGAAGAATCTGCTAGAAGAGTTGGGGTTCACTTACAATGAACCTTTAACTATGTACTGTTATAATCAGGCAGCTATCTACATTGCCAATAATCTGGTATTTCATGAAAGGACTAAACATATTGAGGTTGACTGCCACTTCATTCGCGAGTGTGTATTGAATCAGGAACTTTGTGCCAAGCTGATATATTCACTAAACCATTGGGAGGGAAGCGTTTCTCGGAACTTTGTGCCAAGCTGGAAATGATCGATATATACTCCAACTTGAGGGGGAGTGTTATAGTATTAGAATATTTTAGTATTATTATTATGTTTGTATTTTCCTTATATAATGTTACCCTAGTTTCCTTATATTGAGGAATCCTAGTTTTCTAGTTTCCCCTATAAATAGATGTAGGTTCTCTTGTATATTAATATACTGAATAACATTCTATTATTCTCTTCTCGAATGTCTCTATATTTTACTACTCTACAAACAGAATCAACAATCAACACATGGTGGTTCAATTCCTGATCACATAGTCATCAACCGTGATCGAGAGACCGCTGATCGTAGGATGTACAATGATTACTTTGCTAGATTGTCGAGGAAGACTCAGATTATCTCCCCTACAAAAGGTAACAACAACATTTCGTATATTGGCGTATGGTTCTGCTACAGATGCCACATACAAGTATATTAAAATTGGTGAGTCTACTGCTATTGAGAGTATGAAAAGATTTTGTCAAGCAATAATAGAGATATTTTCATGTCAATATTTGAGAACACTAACATCTAATGATATTGCTAGACTTCTCTACATTGCTAAAAAACGTGGATTTCCTGGAATGCTAGGCAGTTTAGATTGTATGCATTAAAAGTGGTAAAATTGTCCTACCGCGTGGGGAGGACAATATTCAGGTCGCAGTGGATCTCCAACAGTTATTCTTGAAGCTGTAGCAGATTACGATCTTTGGATATGACATGCTTATTTTGGTTTGCCAGGCACCAATAAAGATATTATTGTATTAGAATCTTCACATCTTTTTCAAAATTTGACTCAAAGTATTGCTCCTCCAGCTCGTTATGTATTTCAAGGAAAAGAATATGATATGGGCTATTACTTAGCTGATGGCATATATCCTAAATGGAAGACCATTCCAAATGATCAAAGATCTTAGTACTCCACCTAAAAGGTATTTTGCAATGAAACAAGAATCATGCAGAAAAGATGTGGAGCGTGCATTTGGAGTTCTCTAACAACAATTTGCAATTGTATCACGACCAACACATTATTGGAGGAAAGAAGTATTACATGATATTATGGCTGCGTGTATAATTTTGCATAACATGATAATCGAGGATGAACGTGATCTTAGTGTTCCAGTTGAAGTTTCAATGGAGACCCTACAACCAAAAGCTTCACTTGTTGAAAAATTGATTTTGAACTTGTAGGGTTCTTAATTAATTTGGTGGATATTTAATTCTTTGAGAATTAGATAGTCGGAGCATATCTCAAAATCGACTTTTCGGTGAGTGAGAAATAATATGCTAAGAGGTGGTGTGGACTTGTGCATCATGTTTGGGCCCATAATATATATATCTATTTGGGCCATTGGTTTGATGATAATATAATTGGGTATTTTATTAATAGCCCAATTAAGAGCCCAAGTTTAAATTGCCGAAATTAAAAGGACATGTGGAATATAATGCATGACTTTTCATTTGGTGGCATGTGGAGTGTAACCACCGAGAGCAACTCTTGGTTGCCAAGATTTATTATGATTTTTATTAAAATCATAATTGAGTGACTTTTTGATTTCCCCCTGAGTGGCTATATAAGTGAGCTTCCAAAGCTCATTTCAACACACCAACTTTCATTCTCTTCTCTTCTATAATTCTTCTCATTCTAGTCTTTATATAGGAGTTGCATAGTTAGTTCGGTTCTCTCCTCGTCAAGTTCGCCGGGGCCTTTAGAGTTTGTGGTGCTACTACTCTAAAGGACGAAGTCGTTTTATCTTTGGGGACGATACGCCGGACCGTGAGCACTAGCCGGGGCGTATCTCGTCTTGCGGAAAGAAGGCTTTCCTCGACTCGACTTTTATTTGTTCGATTGTAATTACCAAAGCATTGTAATTCCTCGGTTCTCGATATTAATAAAATCCTTATTTTATTACATCACTAACAGATGAAGAACAAAAAACATTTGATGATTTCTTAACTAAATACAAAGAGATGTTCGTGTTCATTTTGAACTTCGAAATGCGTTAGTTGCTCATTTATGGGAGAAATATACCAATTTCGAAGATTAAGAATGATAATCTTTTTATTATTTAAAATTTATGTTAGAGTTTATATCTTAATGTAATTTATTTTATCAATTACGTAATTTTATTTGTTTGGTAAATATGTATTTTAGTTGTCTTTATTTATATAATAATTAAATTTTTAATTAAAAATTTTAATGAATGTAATATATAATATTTAAAAATATCAAGATTTGTTTTGTAAAATTACATAAAATAATATGAGAAATAATATATAAAAAATATTTTTTTGAGTTTGAATTTAGATCTACGATTAGAAATTAATTAATGTGATGTGACTATTACTGATGTAAAATTTAGTAATACCTTATTAAAAAGTGCCATATAACACTAGAAATAAAAAGGTTTTAAGGTAATAAAATTAGTATTGTTTATTCAAATGGCAATATTTTCTCCAATTTGACCCGCGTTTTCTCATTCAAGACTTGTCTTCTTTCTATCTCTCTCTCTCACAAACACACACACACCATGTTCTCTTTCTCCTCCACGACCACCACCTCCCACGACCGCTGATGGCGGCGTTCCCACTTCTCCTCTACTGAATAACTCTTTCTTCTATCATGGGAAACTGCAACGCTTGTATCCGAGCTCAGGCAGGCGACCCACCCACCCAAAGACCCCCTACCCCTAAACCGAAGAAAAAAGCGCGCGAGCGGCACCCGAACCCTTACTCCCAATCCCCATCGGCGATCCGAGTGCTTAAGGAATTCATCCCTCGTACGAAGATCTCGGACAAGTACATCCTTGGACGCGAGCTAGGGCGGGGGGAGTTCGGCGTGACCTACCTCTGCACCGATCGGGAGACGTGCGAGGCCCTCGCCTGCAAGTCGATCTCCAAGAAGAAGCTGCGCACCGCCGTGGACGTGGAGGACGTCCGACGCGAGGTGGCCATCATGTCGAGCCTGCCCGACCACCTCAACGTGGTGAAGCTGCGTGCCACCTACGAGGACAGCGAGGCGGTGCACCTCGTCATGGAGCTCTGCGAGGGCGGCGAGCTCTTCGACCGGATTGTTGCGCGCGGCCACTACAGCGAGAGGGCAGCCGCCGCCGTCTCCAAGACCATCGCCGAGGTCGTCAGGATGTGCCACCACCACGGTGTTATGCACCGTGATTTGAAGCCCGAGAATTTCCTCTTCGCCAATAAGAAGGAGAGTTCCGCTCTCAAGGCCATCGATTTTGGTTTGTCCGTGTTTTTCAAGCCTGGTGAGACAATCTCTCTCTCTTCTTCTCCTTTTACTACGCTAAATTCACGAAGCGATTGGGATCCAACCCAGTGAGTTTTGTGTGTTTTCATTTATAAGTTTTTTATTCTGATGTCTATCTTAAAAGGGCATATTTAGAAAGTTTTGTAGCCTACAATTCTACTTATTTCAATTCTACTTATTTCCGTATAGGAGAGAGTTTATAGTAATATGTGAAATTTCCGATAACTATTGGCAGTAATCGTAATTTCTATTGATTATGCTGTTTCATAACAATCAACTTACCACAAATCCCCCTCTTGAATCCAATTATGTTATTTGGAGAGAGCTTCTCTCTCTTCCCCATTAACTGTTCCTATCATGTCGTTTTTCCTTTGTGTTTCTGGGCAGTGAATTAATGAAGAAATGATTTTGAATCAGGTGAAAAGTTCTCTGAGATCGTGGGAAGTCCATACTACATGGCACCGGAGGTGCTGAAGAGGAATTATGGGCCTGAAGTTGATATTTGGAGTGCTGGAGTAATTCTTTACATTTTGTTATGTGGAGTTCCTCCCTTTTGGGCAGGTATTTCTGCTTTCTCCGTTCCTTCTCTGATCTTATTTCATCGTTGTTTTGCTGAGTTTGTTTATGCTAAAACTGTGCTTCAGAAACTGAGCAAGGTGTTGCACTGGCAATCTTGAGAGGAGTGATTGATTTCAAGCGGGAACCGTGGCCTCAAATTTCTGAGAGTGCAAAGAATCTGGTTAGGCAGATGTTGGAGCCGGACCCTAAAAAGCGTTTGACAGCCCAGCAAGTTCTTGGTGAGTTTTTCAACTACAGTTTGTTGTGACACATGTTTGAAAAGTATGGTAATTAAGGGGAGAGTGCTGGTGCTGGTGTGATCAATGCCGCATGTGGTTCTCTTTTATTGACAATGATTATGGTTTTATAGTGAGAGGAAAAGATGCATCAAGCGTGCAAAGTTGTAAACTTCGTTAAAAATTTAGAATGCGGAAAAGCAAGTGGTAAATGTCCTAAAGGAACAATATCTTTTGCATTAACAATAAAGAAATATAAAGTGTTTTCAAGTGAGTTTTAAAGATCTAGTATGCTGATCCTGGTGTTTTAGGATGGACTGTGCCAAGATAGAACCATTAGAGAAGGCCTATATAATTTCTTTTGCTACATTATTTTATGAACAAACAATTTTACAAATCTATTGTGTTGATGTCAAGAGTATAAGTTTTGTTTTCTCTATCATATTAAGAGCTGTCAATTTAGATTCTTCATTCGTGACTGTTTTACCATTTGCCAGATTCATTGTCTCTGCGACTAATGGCAATTTTATTATATACTATCTCCATATCATTTGAACTTCTTCATTTGACATTGGTATGAAGTACTCCCTCCGTTCACGAAAAGTGTACTCTTATTAGCTATTTGGGTCGTCCATCAAAAATGTACTCTTTTGTTTTTTAAACATTGTCCCACAAAACACTCACTCTTTTAAACATGACATATATTTTATCTTGTGAGATCATTTCTCCACTAAAACACACTTTATAATTTTTCTTAAAATATGTGCTAACTTCCTCACAACACACTTTTCGTGGACTGAGAGATTATTAAAAATTGGCCTTTGGATAATTTGAAGTTATAATTTGGTGGTAATTTAATTTAACGAATTACTATATCACGTACTGTTGGTTTCTGTCTGTATGAACTCATTTATGTTTACTGCATTGCTTTATAGATTATAGTTAACTGATCTTTTTTGCTGCATATTGGTGTATATGACAGCTATGATTTATACTTCTCTCCTTTGTTAGATCACCCATGGATACAGAATGCTAAGAAAGCTTCAAACGTTCCGCTTGGAGATATAGTGAGGGCGAGACTCAAACAATTCTCTTGCATGAATAGATTCAAGAAGAGAGCGTTGCGGGTAAGCATTTTTACATGCTCATATTCTTGTCTTGTTGAATATGCAAACTTTTCTTCTAATCTTTAGGGTTAATTTTCATCAAATAACTGAATAGGTAATTGCGGAACATCTATCCGTTGAAGAGGTAGAAGTAATCAGAGATATGTTTGCGCTGATGGACACCGATAATGATGGGAAGGTTACATTTGATGAACTAAAAACTGGTTTAAGGAAAGTGGGATCTCAGCTTGCTGAGCCTGAGATGAAGTTGCTCATGGATGTGGTAAGAATCACTTCTTTATTCTTACAGATCATGACTCGGTTGCTCCTTTCAAGGCCTAACAGAATGCTATCAATAGGCCGATGTAGATGGAAATGGAGTACTGGACTACGGAGAGTTTGTTGCAGTCACCATCCACTTGCAGAGGATGGAGAATGACGAGCATTTTCGCAGAGCATTTATGTTCTTCGACAAAGACGGGAGTGGTTACATAGAACTGGATGAGTTACGAGAAGCTCTAGTCGATGAATCTGGAGAGAGCGATATTGATGTACTCAACGACATCATGCGAGAAGTTGACACTGACAAGGTTCCAACATTTCTTACTTACCTCTGAACACGAACTATGATTCCTCTACCGTGTTCTGCAACTTTCACTTACCTTATAAAAAAACTGGAATTTTCCTGCAGGATGGCCAGATTAGCTACGAGGAGTTTGTTGCAATGATGAAGACAGGAACAGACTGGAGAAAGGCATCGCGACAATACTCAAGAGAAAGGTTCAAGAGCTTAAGCCTTAATCTGATGAAAGATGGCTCTCTGATGCTCCAGGATGGATTCACTGGTCAAACTGTTGTAGTTTAAAAGGGTTTAATTTTTCATGAGAATATTAATTGAAGCCAAGCTCAGCTCGTGCTCGATTCAACATGGGGCATCGCTTGACAAACTGAAGCTTCGGATGTTGCACGATTCATGGTTCGAAATTTATGATTCTTTGGCCTTTGGCCCTACGTAATTTATCTTCTATGTTCTTAGGGGTATGTAATTTGGTATAGAGATGTTGGTGTTTTCGTGTTAGATCTTGTAAATTCATGTGTTTTGTTTTGGGGGTCGTATATGTAATGTGCCTTTTGTTAACACCAGTGAGTACAGTTGAATTTTTGGTTGATTTGGTGATGTAATCTCTAATAAGCTTCATGCCATTCTTTGGCCCTATATTTTTTGCACATATATATTTATACATATTTATGTTTGTTATATTATAAAACTTGAGGTTTACAATATTTAGGACAACATGTTTCATATGTTACTAAGTTAGAATTATTGTTTTATTTTAATTTGTGTTTGTTATATGATTGGATAATGTTGATCAGTGTTGGGAACCCCATGAATTAATATTTGTTTTGATGATGTTTCTCGAAAATACACTTTGTTACTCTACATTTTAGAAACCTGTAATTATTGTTATCTATTAAGGATCTCAAAGTGTAATAGAAGCAGATCGTTTTTGTAACTTAAATAACGATCTGTCTTATTCTAGTAAGATATCCTGGACACAATGATTGCTAGGATAACAAGTTCTTCATGTAAGACAGCTAGCTCCTAATATGGTGAGCAGATCGTTTTCTATATAAATAACGATCTGCTTCTTATAGTAGCAGCTCGCTGTCATTTTACTTGTTTTGGTTTCTTCTAGTTTATCCTTTAACAGATCACAAATGTAAAAGCAGCTTGAAGTTCCAAGCTAACTTATAACGATCTGGTTCTCTAGACTAGAATTAGCTATTTGATAGGATTCAAATATAATTGTTATATTCTACAAGTGGTTGAGCAGCTCGTTCTAAAAGTTCAGCCCGCTGCTCAAAACCAGCAGCAGATCGTTCAAGTTATTTCTAGAGGATGAGCAGCTCGTTCCAAGCGACTACATCAACCCGCTGTCATCACAAGCAGCAGATCGGTTGGTTCAAAAACGATCTGGTTATCATCTCTACCATCTAAACAACAGATCGTTTCATATCAAAAACAATCTGGTCATTACATTCAAAAATGGAGAACCAAAGAGATGGAGTTACAGCACGATGAACAGCGAACTGTCTTTACATCAAAAATCAAGCTGCTCCTCACAATAACTACGGTGGACTGGCGACATACCTAAATTTGTCACAAGTCAACCACTCGGTGTATTGTCACATCAACAGCATGCTTTAAGAAATGAAGTACTAGAATATCAAAACTCCAGTACGGTGAATCATTCCCAGTATGGCAATACACTGGGAAATCGCGTGAAAGGTGGAAAACAACTCTCATTTGACAGCGCGTGTCTCAACAACCCTGCCATGCATTTAATGCAGCCATTAATGCAATGAAAAAGGACACCATCATCTCCAACGGATAGTTTCTTCAAAGAGGCTATAAATACCACCTTCACTTCCAGAAAGAAGAACGAGAATTCAAGCGATTATCCTGCTATTACTCTGCTAAAATCTTCAAGCTCTCAACCTTCACAACACTACCAACTATCAAGAATTCTCAGTAGTGTTTACAGTTTTTGAAGATTTATTTTCTGGAAATTTGTTGTTTACAAAACCCAAGTTAGGATCTAGTTTTGATCCAGAAGTTGTAAGATTTAGATTGTAGTTCTTCAATCTAAGAAGTGTAATCTCAAGTTGTTATCCAGTTTTGATAAAACTTGAGGCTCGTACTCAACGAGTAAAAAGAAAGGAGACTTAGTAGATTTTGATCGAGCCTTGGACGTAGGAAAAGTTTATCCGGAACCACGTTAAATACTTTATGTTCTTACTTTCTGTTTTACTTTGTTATCATCTTCTTCATAGCTCTTTCGGAACCAACAATCAGCATTTGTCTTGATTCATGAATTTTCAATATACTTAAAGAGTCCTGCAATAGTGAAAGTGTTGAAATCTAATGTCCTGTTAATCTGAATTTGATAGTGTAATCAATCATTTCTTCCGAACTATCATACTATTTTCAAATTGATCTTTCTACGTAAATACTTCTTATCGTTGAGAATTCGAATGAATGTCAAAATTTGTATGATCCTTAACTTCAATTCACTAATCGGATTCTAAGAGGAATCAATCTTTTGACATTTAAGATCTATTTTTTTCTTTATTTTTATTAAAATCCACGTTCATCTATTTAAGAATTTCTCACATCTCTTTGGTTGTCTCACAATGTTTACTTAGACAAGCATTGATTGGTCCAGCGTGCCAAAGATTATGTGTTTTGTGTAAAATATAAAATGTGTTCTTAGTAGATAAATGAATAAAATAAAATATATGTGAATTTTTAAATATTGTGTGTTTTCTAGTCCTATATCTAAAAAAGAAAAAAATATATAAATTTAGTGGATGAAAACAATGAGTAATAAAAAATAATTTTCATAAACAAATAGTAATAAACGAAGTGTATAATAAAAAAATTCACTCTATCTACAAAAATTCGTTACATTTTATCATTTTAGTTAGTTCACAAAAGTTCTTTACATTTCAAAATTTTCATTTACACGAAATGAATTCACTATATCAACACAAATAACTAAATTAAAAATAATTAATCAAAAGTGACTTAAACTACAATTAATACACATAATATATTAAATATAATAAATTAAGTAAATGTCAAAATATACTTACTACACTTTTTTTTTATATAAAATCAATATATTATTAAAATTGGTGATAAATTATCACTATATTTTTCTATATAAAATTAAAACTCGTAATAAGTTAAGTAGTCAACAAGTTTGGTGGACGGAGAAAATAAGATACTCCCTTTGTCCATGAAAGTGTTTAACACTTTGACTCGACTTTTAACTTTATGTAGAATTTATGTAAAAAATGTAGTTAGTGGAGTTTGAGTCTCGTTTATTATAATTATTAGTTAGTGAAAGTTGGGTCTCAATTATTTATAATTTTTAATTAAATTGTGTGTATAAAATAATTATTATAAATAAAAAAATTTAATGTTAATAACATTGATGAACTGATAAAAAAAATATGTGTACGGAGTAGACATGCCCAATTTCCCGGGCCCGGCGGGCCTGGACCGGAACCGGCCTGGGAGTCAACGGTTTCGAATCGGAACAGGGGTCAATGGTTCAGGGCCCGGACCGGAACCGTGTGAAGCCGGGTCGGTTACTGTTCAAGCATGTAGCGAACCGTAACCGGCGGTTCAGGCCCGCTGGGCCTCCCCCGAACCGGCAGTTCAAGGTGACCATTGAGGCCCGCCGGTTCAAACGGCTAAAAATAGAGTCGTTGGCTCTTGTTTTTTTTGGCTTTCCTTCCACCTTCTTCTCCCTCCCCCATTCTTCTTCTCTTCCCCTTTTCTTATAAATTCATCATCATTATCACACTCCATCTCCACTCTCAATTCTCAACTCAAGCTCTCAATCTCAATCTTAATCTCATTATCTCAATCTCCATCTACATTCTACACCCCATCTCCACTCCAATCCATCTATTCACTCTCCATCTCCACTCCATCTCTCCATCTACACTCCACTCTCTCAATTTCAATATCTCAATCTTCACACTCACTCTCCATTATCATCATGTCTTCATCTCGTGCTGACAAGGGAAAGAGGAAGGCCACCGCCGCAAACCAAGACGACGATACACGTACTCAAAACACAAGAAAAGGAAGAGCTCGAGTCGGATCGAAACAAGCTCGAGCTTTGGCGGCGGAAGAAATCTCTAGAAAGTATGCCGAGGAGCTCGAAACACAAGAGCAACGAGCATACGAGACCAAAATTCGTAGAATAGAATCACAAATATTCTCCGAGGAGGTTAATCGAGCATCCAACGTTGGAGACGACGACGACGATGAAGAAGAAGAAGAGGAGGAAGAAGTCCAAGCACACGAACTCTACACTCGGATATCTTCACGGTGCATTTCAAGAAGGTCCGTAGAGCCTTAACCGAAGGCGAAAAGGATGATGGCAAACCGAAATACACGGCGTATTGCAACTATTGCACTTCTAGTTACAAGTGGAATCGCGGAGGAGGCTACGGCACTTTGAAGCGCCACATGGAGAACTATCATCCAGGAGAATACGGGATGGCATCAACTCAAACTCAAATTCGTGGAGCAACAACACATTCGACGACGAAGGGTACGTCTTCTTTATTTAAATATGATCAAAACAATGCCGAAGATATTATGGCTAGGTATTGTGCTGTGGAAAAAAGACCTTTTAATTTTGCCGATAAAAAAACGTATGAAATAACTGTCCAATTTGCATTTGCTCCTCAAGTTAAAAAAATTGGTAGAACTAACATGCTTAGGCGAATTAGGAGACAAGTTTTTGATAAAAAAGTTCACTTAATGAAATATTTTACTAATTTAGATCACAAAATTTCTATTTGTGCCGATATTTGGACCGATGCTTATCATAAGAATAATTATATGGGAATTACTTGTCATTGGATTGATGCTAAATGGATGTTACAAAAACGTTTGATTGCATTTAGGGAGTTTGATGAGCCACACACGGCTAGTAATATTGCTTTAATAATTGTTACCGTTCTAAATGAATTTTATTTGATTAATAAAGTGTTTTCGGTTGGTTTTGATAATGCATCGGCTAACACCGCTAGTATTCCTCAACTTATAGAAGCATGTGAACCCAATTTTACCGGTAAATATTTTCATAGTAGATGCATATGTCATATTCTAAATTTATGTGTTCAAGATGCACTTCAAATTTTTAATCATACAATTTTACCGATTAGAAAAGCCATGAACATGTTAGGCAAAAATATATCTTTAGCAAAGAAATGGCAAAAATATTTTAGACAAAAATCTATTCAACATAGGGGTTTTGTTAGAGATGTATCACATAGATGGAATTCAACTTATGGCATGCTTAATAGTACTTTAGAGTATAAAGAACATTTATGTGATTTTTTTAGGAAAGAATTTGCAACAACTCAATTAACTTTATTGTCTTCTCATTGGGACCAATGCTTGGATTTATATGGTTTATTGAAGGTGTTTAACATTGCTACTAAACAATTATCGGGTGTCTATTATTGTACTTCCGTTCGTATTTTAAAACATTGCATGTATATTACTCTTAGTTTTAAAACTTGTTTTGCTCAAACAAACTTGCAAAGTGTGATTTATTTTATGGTTCAAAAATGACTTAAATATTTTACCTACATTCCCGATGTTTTCTTAGTATCTAAGTGCTTAGATCCTAAATGGAAATATGATGGTGTTTGTCAAATGTTAGATATTTATTATGAAGCTTTTAGACAAATGAATTTTTTAAATATTCAAATTGATGGAGAGGATGTTCACTTTGATCTTCCTAATGTAAGCCAAGTAAAAGATGATTTAGAAAGAACATTAAGATCTCTTTTCGCCGAATATAAGATGATTCATGGTCATAATCTTGACATAAATGAACCTCCTAGATATAGTACTAATACCTCTTCATACATACCACTTGATTTAAATTCATTAGATCTCTTAGTTCAATAATTAAGTAACATGTATCAAGATAGATCACATAGTATAAATATATAAGTCAAGGAAATAGTGAATTGGTTATGTATTTGGGTTCTCGACATATTTTTGGTGTTGAAGATAGTGCTCCGCAAATTAATGTGCTAATGTGGTGGTCAATGAGATCGGAGTACCCAATACTCTCATTTATGGCGAATGAGTTGTTTTTCGTCCCGGCATCCACCGTCTCGGTCGAGCAAGCACTTAGCATTGGAGGCCTTGTATTGGACCAAAGGAGATCAAACATGAAGCCAATAAACATTGAAGCTACTATGTTGCTTGATGATTGGTCGAGGGCCGACCTTAGAGAACAAGAAAATAATTGGGATGATGATGGAGACGAGAGCCCAAATGAACTCTTCACCGAGTCGGATGCATCGGGAGCGGACGAAAGCTAGAATGCCACGATATTAAGGTAAGAGAACTACGTGGACTTTGATTCCTCTACGAGGATACGTAGGCAACTCGATTTTAATCATAAAATTGAGTTCAAGTCCTTATTATTATTATTTTTTTCTTCTACTATGTAAAGTTGTAAACTACATGTATGAAGAATGAAGTATTCATTCCTCAAGTTAATTGTAATTTTCAATTTCAATCAATGAATTTTTATTTGTTTAGATTGTAAATTTGTAAATTTCAACATTATTAATGCAATTTCAAGGAATACTTAATTTGTTTGTGTTTATATTGCATTAATACATGTATATTACAATATATATTTACAACAAAATGTACCCAAAAATTAAAATTACAAGTATTAAAAAAAGGAAAAATGTTGAAAACCGGCGATTAAAACCAGTCCGAACCGCCGATTTATAGGCTCGAACCGAAACCGAAAAGCATGTCTGCCGAGCCAGTTACGGTTCAATGGTTTGGGAACCGGGGACCGACGGTTCGAGGCCCAGAACCGACGGTCCTTGAACCGGAAGCATGTCTAGTATGGAGGAGTATTTATAAAAGCAATACTGAAGAGTGGGAGAAGTAAGGTAAAATTTTGATAATGCCGAAATGACAGAAATAGTCATCTGGACTGGACTCGAGCATTATGTATTTTCGAAAGAAAAGAAATGGGCCCCACTCAATCCTAGGCATACCCCACCTACCCAAATCTCAGCTCGTCACCGTCCTTCCCATTAACTCGCATCCAAATTCAACCCCTCCGCCGCGCATTTGCCGGAGCTCGCGCCATCTCCTTCCTTCCTCCAATCTCTCAGCCAACCAAACACACCCTCAATCACACAGTGCAAGGAATAAAGTAGGGTGAGCAGGAAAATTGGAGCCCTAAAATGGGGGTGGATTACTACAACATTCTCAAAGTTAATCGCAACGCCAGCGTTGAGGATTTAAAGAGATCGTACCGCCGGTTGGTGATGATCTGGCATCCCGACAAGAATGCGAACAAGCAAGAAGCTGAGGCCAAATTCAAGCAGATTTCCGAGGCCTACGATGTCCTGAGCGACCCGCAGAAGCGCCAGATCTACGATCTGTACGGTGAGGAGGGCCTCAAATCCGGCCAATGCCCACCTCCTCCGCGTAGTACGAGGGCGAACGACCAGAGTTTTCACTTCAACCATCAACAGCAGCACCCGAACCCTAATTTCAGATTTAACCCCAGGAATGCTGATGATATTTACGCGGAGATTTTTGGGGAGAATAGTAACGGGAATGCCAATGGTGGTCCTAGCAGTAGTAGTAGTGGTGCCGGTAGGAGAGATGCCTATTTTAGGAGCACGACTACGAATGGCGTGGGTAGGGAGACTTCGGGTAGCGGAGGATCGAGGAAGGCGTCTCCGGTGGAGAATGTGCTGATGTGTAGCTTGGAGGAATTGTATACTGGTTCGTCGAGAAAGATGAAGATTTCAAGGAATGTCCTTGCTTCTCATGGGTATGTGCATTTCCATTCATTGCTATTTCTCTTTCACTTCTTTCTCCATTGTTCCATTTTTGGGAGAAATTGTTAACTTTTTCATTGTTTCACTTTGGGTTCTGGGTTAGAATTTAGAAATGAAGCTGGCCCTGATTTTGGAAATATAAAGATGCCTTCTTATGTTGAACATATAAATATGCAGTCTGAGATGGAAATATAAATAATTGAATTATCTAGCTAGTAGCTACAAGAATTTGTTTTGTTAAAAAAGCTGTATCAGTTGTTCTGCATTCCTAGTTTAAATAAATGTAGCTTAATCGAGGTTGAGTGGCTTGACTTTGCTAGTGAATTAGAGATCATCGTGTTGCATTTGTTTTAACCCTTCTGCTCACCTGGAGCTGGAGAAACTATCCACTCTTTACTTTATTTTTGCAGAACGACTTACTCTCATAATTGAGCCATGTAAAACTATAATATCTAGTTAACAGAAATTCCAGTCTGTAAAAATTGTAAACACCATAACTTTTCACTTATGCTTTTACTTGCATTAGACCTTAGGAACTTGATTATCCATCACTTTTCACGTATCTATTTAGCCTTTCATTTATTACATGGCTAATCATTAAACCTGTTTTGCAGCAGTCATCATTGAATCCTTGTGAATTGTGACAATGTATAATATATGCCTTTGCATCATATTGTTCAATCCCTGTCGCTAGATTTCTTTACTAGGAGGCCTTTTGGGCTATTACTGGATCCTCTGAAGTTAAAAGGGGATCTCTCTGTCATGTGTAGTTTTTCACTTTTTCTGGTGCTTCAAGTGCCTTGTTTATGTTGGGAAACGGATTTTCATTTAAAGGCAAGGTACAAGTAGCTTATAGGATATAAAAAATTTAAAATTCAGTAGGGAATGAGATGATTTTTTCCTTTGTATTCCATTGAGGAAGATGTTGGTTGGGTATATGAATCCTCTTCTTTTATGGTTTGGGGGTGGGGGCTGGTTGAGATCAAATTTTTTGCAGCTAGGCTTGTAAACTGGTAAAGTCAGTGTGTTTTGGGCTTGATTATTGGTGTGGATGCTTTTCACGCTTAAATATTTTCTGAATGGTTCTCTTGTCGTGTATTGTCCAGTATACTACAGGTCTCAGTTATGTAACATTAGTTTGAAAATTGTTCAAGTTTTGCTTCTGGATGGGTTGAAAGCTCAGCATATGCAAGTTGTTGCTTTTTAGAAAAGTGAGTTTTTCACATAATGAATCGGAAGCTTAGAAGATAGTCAAGATACTATGAAGGACCATCTAGCTTATTATGGCAGATATAAAATTCTGTTTGATAATAAAGATTTGATCATCTTAGTCGTGCCTTTTCTTTTGTTAAGTTATTAAGTGCGTTTTCTCATATTGAACTTTAGTGTCAATATTCTTGGGTTGTTTAACCTGATTTTCCATGATATTGGTTCAGTGGTTTTGTCATTTAGAACGACATGCTCCCGCTGTAAGCTCTTTTCATTTGAAGAGATCAAGAAAGTTGGCGGCATATGTTTATGAGGTCATTTACTTAATAGTTAGCTAAGATGCTTTGATGGTTCTCAAATACATATATTTTTCTTTTCCTGTCTTGTAGTAGGATTCGAGTGTTGGATGAGATCCTCACTATTGAAATAAAACCTGGTTGGAAGAAGGGTACAAAGATTACATTCCCAGAGAAGGGCAATGAAGAACCTGGAGTGATTCCTGCAGATCTTATTTTCGTGGTGGATGAAAAACCTCACTCAGTTTATACAAGGGAAGGGAGTGACTTGGTGGTGAAGCAGGAGATAACTCTCCTTGAGTCCCTCACTGGGAAGATTTTCGAACTTACTACACTAGATGGCAGGAATTTAACAGTCCCTTTAACAGAGATTGTGAAACCTGGACATGAAATTTCTGTCCCTAACGAAGGGATGCCTGTTTCGAAGGATCCTAGAAAAAAGGGAAGTCTGAGGATTCAAATCGATGTGAGGTACCCCAAAAGGCTTACTGATGCCCAAAAGTACGAACTGAAGAGGGTTTTGGGAGGGAATTCGTGATATATATATATATCATCACGTCAATCTCAGAAGTGACACTATTATTAGTACAGGCAGATGCTGCAGCGTTCGGGTGTAAATACCAAAAACGGACGCCATTGAAGTATGTGAATATTACAAAGGTGTTGAATATTTTTATTTCAACAACTCAATGTCACCAGCTGGATCATAGCCTCTTGCTGAAGTAAAGCAAGTACTTTAAAAAATTATTTCGCCACATATATGTTGTGGTATGTTGGTTTCTAGATTTTCTTTTGTTGTTTCTTTCTTTCTTTTTCTTCTCCTCCTTGGGGTTAATGGCTTGCTTTCTATTTGTGGACTACATTTGATTGTGTTAAGCAGAAATGATTAAGAATTTTTGTTGCTGTAATAAATTTTTATTATATATGTCCTCATCCAGCCAATAAAAAGTTGATCAACCTCACCTGTCATGGACTCGTGTTGTATGGAAGTTGTTATTTTTATTTTTATTTTCAGGCATTTTACATGTAAGGATTAGTGTCTTCATTTATTATCTAGGCAGTTCAGTAATGCTTGGATTTTGGTATATGCTTTTTTTGTAATACTTGGGTAAAAAGGAATGTTACTATATTGGAGTACTATATAGTCATAGGCAGCTAGCTGCATAGCGTAGGGAATTCTGTTGTTTGGATTATATTTTTTCATTCTTCCTAAACAATATATATTATCTTTTGTTTTCTCTATATTTCGAATGGTATAATGTACATGGTACATCTCATATTTTAATATCCACTAAACAAAAAAGAAATTATATATACATTCAATATGTAGCTAGTAAATAAAATACTACGGCAAAATGCAAATTGGTGGTAAATATAATATATGCAGGTCGTCGATGAATAATTGCAGTTAACAAAAAGCTGAATACATAATTAAATAAATTAAATACTAGTACTCCATATGTTTTTACGTTAATTGAGGACTTTTATTTTGTTGTTTAAGAAGTACCCTTTATCTCCGGGTTGAGAATATTAATTAATAATTCATCCCTATTTAAAACGTCTTGTATTCTGTTTTAGGACGTGACATTAATGTCTAGTTTTATTTTTAGGAGATAATAAAGAATTTTAATTAAGTGTATACTAATAATTAACAAACTAACTACTTCTAATTAAACCCATTAATTAATCCTAACATAAAAAGCCCAATTAACTACCTATCCAATACCCAAAATACGGCCCACATATTTTCATAATTAATGTTCTAGAATTATCTCACACCTAGTAAACCCTAACCACCATCTCTGTCTGCCATTTTAATCGAAGCAGCGCCTCGCTCTTATCTTTCATACAGTAACCCTAACACTATCTCTCTATCTCTTCCATTCCATATCTCTCTCCATTATTCATTGAGTGTTATTTTAATACTTATTTTTAGGATTTTTTGGTTGAATTTGATATCATTTTGAATGAAATCACTCCGATTTGGATTACTTGTGAACATGACACATTTTTGTAGGTAAAACGTGGTTTTTGACGATTAAGGATGAACTTTGTGACAAATTTTTCAAGTTGAAATTAAGTTAAAGAATTCGTGATCTGCTGAAAGTTCAATCGATATGCCTATACCGCTGGAGCTTGGTGGTAGAGAGAGAATTGAAATTTAAGAAGAGTTACAAATATATTTTAATTAGTTTGAATATTTCTTTATTAGTTAGGTTTTAAAACCCTTTTAACTTAGGGGCAAGTGCTAAAATGGCTCAATTCAAAAGAAAAAGATAAAAAATAACCAATTAAAAAGAAAAGATAAATTATACCCACATTTATCTCAAAAAGACCCTATTACCCTTAATATATTAAAAACTTTTATTATTGGGTTAATTATTTCACTTTCTCCTCCCATAGCTCACGGTTATTACGGGAAGAATTAAGATTGAGATTTGAGTTGCATGCTTTTTCTCATCTCATTCTCTCTTTTTATCTATCTCTCTATCTCTCTTATTATTTTACTCTCTATCAACACAAACACAAAATTGATTTGGGGGAATTCCATGGATTATTGAGATATCAAATTCAAATAAGAGGAATTGATTGTTGAGGTAGGTTAATTTTTATATATTTTATGAATTTAATGAATTTCTTGATCATTATTTTCGATAACATGATCAAAGTGATCATGTGCTCATATTATAATTACTTCATGATAATGTAATACCCCACTCTTTTAATCATTGTATTAATCGAGTTTATTTATATTAGAGTTCTCATATCCGTTAAGAATTATAAAACTCTAATGTTGAGTTTTATTTTAGGTTATTAATTTAAATCGAATAACGATTTAAACACGATATTTTAAGCGGATCGATAAAAAAAAAAACTTAACTAAATAAGATCACTAAATAGACTTAATTGTCTAGTTAAATGATAAAAAGGAAATATGATATCAAAACAAAACAAAACTATTAAATGATTATTTATAACAAGAGATGTTCCAATTATCATCTACAATAGGATTCTCCAAGAGATAAAACGACAATGATAAGAAAATTTGTGTAGTACATTTTAAATATCTCATCTTCAAATCTTGTAACAAATCTTACAACTATTACAAGTCAATAGAGTAATTTACAAGTGAAAATGATTCATCCTTCTTTCCTTGGTTCTCCTTCACCCACACCAACTCCTTTCACCCCAACAACATAGCACCATCCCTTTATCTATCACTCTCCCTTTTCATTTCACAATTCATTACCTACATATGAAAGAGTAAAAGAGAGCGTAGCTGCAGAAGATTTGCAGACAAAGTTATAACAAAGAGAGCAACATCAGCTTAACAAATTCATCTCCACTATCACTCCAAGTCTCCAGCTTTAACTTTTCTTCTAGCTATCAAGTAAGTGAGTTCAGTAGTCACTCAAATAATTATGCAGCCATGTTTATCTATCCAACTATTTGATATCAAATGCATGCTTTTACCTCAAATTATGTCTAAGAATTTAATTCATAGCATGCTATTGAAGATACTAACTTTCAACCCTTAAACATAGAAAATTAGAGCTTGACATTATGAAGGAAACAGAACCTTAACCACAAAGTCACCTCCATCCATCGTAATAGTAGGCTCTTTGGACTTAGAATTCTAATTTTCATTTCACCAACAAACAAAAACCTAAATCTTTAAGCTAGTAGTAAAAGAGATAAAAAGAGTGAGATAAGGAACAAACCTTACCTTCCACCACAAACGAAGACGGTTACTACGCGGCTGTGGACCGAGATGAGACAGCAGACCCCGATGTCGCACACGGTGGCTGCCCGTTGGGAGCAGCGACGCATCAGCATGGTCGTGGAGGAGCAGCAACATGTCGGACAGCTTCGAACTACCTCAATCAACCTCGAACAGCTCCGAACGGCTCCGAACAGCCTTGAGCAAGGTTCGGACATCCTCGGACAGCCCCGCAAGACGCTGGACCGACCTCGAATGGCTCCGAATCAATCCGAATAACTCCGGACAACTCCGACCAGCCCTGAACAATTTCGAACAACCCCGAACCGCCCCGCATTGCATCAAATCACTCCCGAACCACCTCGAAACCAAATAAGAGACAATAAACTTTCCCAAAACAGAGAAACATGACGTTTAGATTTGTAACTAATTATACTTGGGAGTGAAACAAAGTAGCGGCGTGAGGGGGGGTGGTTTGCGACGGCGGAGAGCTCTGGGGGAAAACGCTCTCGGGTGCGCTGTGGTGGCAACGACGTAGTGGTGGCGATGGTGCGCTGAAGAGTGACAAGCTCGAGAAACGCTGGGGACCCCATCGCTGTGCTACGGCCGAGAGAGAAGGGTGGAGATTTGAGGAGAGAAGGTTATGGTGGTGATGGCGAAGAGTTTCTCCAGAAACGAGATACGCCGGGCAAGGTTCTCGGTGGGATTGTGTAGAAGAAGGAAATGAATAGCAAAGTCAGAAAGGGGGAACAAGGGAGACGATGACTTGGGGGAGGATTTTTCTAGGAAAGAAAGAGGAAAGAACCTCACGGTTCTGGGAAAAGAAAGAAGAAGGAAAAATAGTTGGGCTAAGGCCTAATTAAAAGAGTTTTGGGCTTGGGAAGGGATAAGTTGCAAGAAAAATAGAGATGATGAGTTATGGGCTTGAATTTGGGTCGGGCCACTATTCTTTTGGGCCGAGAATTGATGTATTGGGTCTAATAAAATTTATTGGTGGCTTAATTAAATAATTAAGATTAGGCCTAATTACTTAACTAAATCGATTATTTAATACTTAGTTCTATAAATTATTTAATGAAATAATTAATTTAATTTTAAAGTATTGATTAATAATTATTATTTGGAATAATTATTTAATTATGAATTATTAATTAATTACTAATGATTAATTAATAAAGATCAAGAGTTGAAGCTCAATGCAAATAACAATTAAAAGTGGGAAATGAATAATTATTTTCCCAAATAATTTTATATGATTTAATTATCTCATTTTAAATGAGTAATGATAGCTTTAATTTATTAAATGCTATAAAACGAGCTAAGACTTTTGGAGAACATCCAAAATTCGTTTATAGAAAATAGAAAGGATATGAAACTCAAAGAGCTATTTATTAGCTTTTAATTAGATATAGATTTATTTAGATTCTAAGGTTTCTAAGTATATTATATGAAGGTCAAGTACAACGTGTAAGCCAAGTTGAACGTGAGGATTAGCTCGGCTTTTCTATACTCAAGGGTGATTTAAAGCTACGGATTTATTCCAAGAGGTGGGTTTATTTTTCTCAAAATTATGTTTGAGTTATATAAGCTCTGATATTGCAAAATGAAATGTTATCCATGTCATGTTTTAATGTACGTTCAATTAAGTTTAATGCTCTGAAGTTAATCGATCGAGGTTTTCGGCTTGACCTAACACGTTAGTCGAAAACTGTGTACACGATGGGTAGTAGTGCAATGGGTTGATCTCCATTGTGTGTCGCTGTAATGTTAATGGGATTCTCTGGGTTTCGACCCGAAATCCAAAAGCAGAAAGGGATTCTCTGGGTTTCAACCCGAAATCTAAATGCTCAATTGACTCTTTGGGTTTCAACCCGAAGTCTGAATGTAAATGGGCTCGACAGTGGCAAGAGGTCCGGGGCCAAAGTAAGAGTAACTTTAGAACGTACATAACTGTGCACAACGAATGAAAATGATCAATGCTTTGACATGCTTAGAAGTACTTTGTGTTTTGAAACCTTCTAAGGTATGTTGTTCATGAATGGATAAAAATGTTTAGTTTTTATAAAATTGTTTATAAAATGCATAGCCCACTGAGTACACTAGTACTCAGCCCACAAATTGTTTTCAAATGTTTTCAGGTTAAGTGCCGGTGGTGACGGGTTGAGCTGAGGCGATGTTGTTGTCATCTGGTTGATTTTATGAATTGCTTCCGCTATGAGATTATCTTTTGTCAAGTATAGTTCGTCTGTCGATCTATAACTTCTATTGACTTTGGTTATGTTATTCTATTTGATAGAATTAGGATTGTGAACCTTAAATTATGTCATCGAATGGCTTGTTGCATCGATTTCAATTGCGAGTCTTCTCGTTTATATATTAATGGTTATGTTTGATGCATTCATCGGGTTTCTTTCCAAGTCAAGCATGCCCCCCTTCTTCCCCGCTTCTTAAATCCCACCCCTAGTCGCACCCCGGCTTACGGGCCTTCCCTCGGGAATTGGGGCGTGACAGATAATTTTTCGAATAACATGAGCAGAGTGATCATGTGCTCATGTTATAATTTATTTCATGGTATTTTTTTCGAATAACATGAGCAGAGTGATCATGTGCTCATTTTATAATTTATTTCATGGTATTTTTTCGAATAACATGATCAAAGTGATCATGTGCTCATGTTATAATTTATTTCATAGTATTTTTTTCAGAGAAGATGTACGGTAAGATAAAAGTAGAATAAAGAAGAAGGAGAAAATTGAGGGTTAAAATTGTAAGTACGGATATTTTTTATCTTTTTATTATGGGTGGGAATTTTTTATTTTTTTCTTATGAAATTGGGTAGTTTAACCCATTCACCCTTTAACTAATGCCATTAGTTTGGCCCATTAGCTTAGGGTATTATTATTTGTATACGTTAAACATTGGAGAAGGCATTCATGTAAGGGGATTATTATGTGAGATCTAATTCGTTCTTTATACTTTAATTTGTATGAAAATATTTGTTGTTTTTGTTGTAATATGAGTTCAATTCCACCGAACAAATGTTTTTGTAAATCAATGTTGAGAGTAATGAAAAAGAAATAAACATAAATGCAGGAGAACGCGCAGGAGAAAAGAAACTGTAAATATATTCCCATATATATAGACTGTTCACTTTACAAGGGATACATATGATTAATAAATACACCAATATTCTAAATAGTAATGTCCACATAAATACTAATATTTATAACAGTTCTCTATTTTCTCTGTGATTTAATTGATTCAATCAGCTAGGTAGTACGTAATATTTAGCGGGTTGTAATTAATTAATAGCCAATTGAATCGACCGTACATAATGGTGGTTAGATTGATTAGTGGTAAATTGACTATCTAATCAAGGGAATAACAATCTTAATTCGATAATCATGCGTCAGAGTTTGTTGATTTTGAATCGGGTCTCTCTAGTTCTTAATGTTGTCAGCTTATTAAACATATAGAGCGTCTCTTACGGTTGTCAGTTGATTAGATAAATAGTTAGTGAAGCGTCCTCCTAATTATCGAGAAGCTAAGGAGAGATGAGATCGCGTTAAAAGCGTCTTCGGTGATCATAACCAGTTTATTTGCATGAATTATAGTTATTTTTGCATCGATGATCGAAATATCAAGCTTTGGTGAAATTAATTGATTGTTGGAATATTTCTCATATATATGTTAATTTTGTTTGCGATTTATTTGTCAAGAAAAATCCAAAAATATATATTTCCATATTTTTCATTTAATATTTTCGTAGTTCTAGATAAACCTCAAATTCTCGTGATTAAGTTGCAGGTCGACATTTTAGGAAAATTCTCGCTGATCTCTTGGGAGACGATCTTGTTTGCTACTGTCTGTCAGTCGAATTATTTTTGGTGAAAAACGACGCTCCATTCATCTACCTCCCTCTCTCTCCCATTATCTCCGATGATTTCTCTATCTCTTCCATTCTAGATCACTCACTGATAAAACCCTATCTCCTTCTAACTTCCAGATCTATGTGCTAGATCTGGTGATGAAACCCTCGGTTGGGATACCTTCTTCTCTGGTGGCTACTCTTCCCGAAGCGACTACTCTCTCCGAAGCGACGCTATGTTCTTCTCTTTTCGAAGTCCGAATAAAAGGCAAGTAAGTAGCGTTGTAATTACCCTAGTCCCCTCATCTCATCCAGATTCCTTCTTCTACTCCTTTACTCCTTCAGATTTGTTTGATAAAATTTCTAATTGTACTTCTATTGGTTCTTCATATGCCACTACCCTCCTTTTGGAGGATAATGAGGTTCTGAGTTATGAGAATTTTGGGGAGGAGCCTGAGGTCAGTAGTGTTGCTTTGGAGATGTAGATGGTCCTTTTGGAGGTGGAGGAACCTTCAATGCAGTAAGTATGGTTGTTTTTCTGGTGAGACCTTTTTTTTATGATATGTGAGTTGCATGCATGTGATCTATGAGATATTTGTAGATTTAAAAGCATTGTATGCGAATTTAGGGTTAAGTCTTGAAATGATAAGATGATGCTTACCTTTTATGATCTAGTGAGATTGGTGAGATTTATGTGATCTCACTGATCTGTCATGTGGTGGGATTTATGTCTTATGTTGGGATTTATGTGATCTATGTGATCTATGTTGGGTTTTTTGCTACTCTCTGATCTATGTTGAGATTTATATGATCTATGATATGTTGTGATTTATGTTGTGATTCATGTGTTATGTGATTTGTTGTGATTAATGTTGGGAGTTATACTCTGTTAGGATTTATGCTCTGTTGTGTTTACTACATGTTTCAAAGTCAAATGTTTAACCTATTTTTGGTTGTACGAACTTTTGTTTTCATTTTCCTTATGCTCGTGTTTTATCCATGTTTTTGTAGTAGTTGGGCCCGAATTGTCTTTCAGGACCACCGGCCCAACGTGTGAATCGGAATCGAAAATAACCAAAGAAAGCACGAAAGGAGACCGCGGGAAAAGCGTCTAGCCAGGTTAGCGACCGCTGACCATGACTCGCTGAAGAGCAGCAGGGGGATAGAGCGCTAGGGTCAGCGACCGTTGGCCCCTGGCCGCTGACCCCAGCGGATGGTGTGGGAGTCTGGCGCAACGGCCGAGCGATTTGGGCACCACATGTCGAGCCATCGGTCGCTGACACTACGCGACCGCTGAGCTCATGTCTCCTATATATATGTTGCTCGCGATTCACAACTCTACACACTACTTTTAAGATTTTCTCTCGATTTCTTCATCCAAGAAACGAGATTTATGATTCGTAGACTAGTTATTTTCATCTGTTCGATCTAGATTAATATTTTTCATTTTGAAGGATAGTCGTTTGCAACACTTGATTCGTACTTCAACCTTTCGATTCATCATTGTGATTTCAACGTATTTCAATACAAGATTGTGGATTCGACTTATTTTCAATTCAAGACTCAGGTTTGATTTAATTATTGCATTCATTTTTGTTTTGAATTTCTCCTTCCTCCTCGCTCTTATTGATGAATTCACATATGATTTATGATTCAACTTTTAAATTCATGTCATTTAATTATGATTGTTCTTGTTTTATTAGACTAAGATTTATTCTTTCTTGCAATTTATTTAATTTCAATTCTTGCCTAGATATAGAATTCTCTCAAATCATCTTTATTGCTTTCGTGTCAAACAATGAAACAAATTGCCCTGCTAAGTCTTCCTTGTGATTCAACTTTGGGTTGACTTACTATTGCTTGAAGACTTCGTTAGATTGTGAGCGACTCGAACAATTTTAGTCGAAACATCAAATATAAACACAAAATTTAATGCATTTAAACAAGATATGTATGCTAGTAAGTGCTTATTTATCCCAAAATGAAACATAAAAGGTATTTTCACAAAACATGATTATAAAATAATTGTATGTATATCCCAAAATACAACATTAATCCATAACGCGCACAAAAACTTGCATTTTTGCCAAATATATAGATAAATTCTGCATATTCTATCAAAATGCATACAAAAATATCTACTCTATCAACCATAAAACCTACTACCCTTCTTCTCTTAGACCTGAATCCTCTATGAGCTTTTGAACTGAGTTTGATCTTCCATTCTCCATCATGTACAACAAACATTCACTTACCAAACTTTCTGGAACTACTAAGTCAATAGGAAATTATTGTTGTCTTATGAAACTGTCATTCTTCATGTGTGGTATTTTGTAGCAGTTCTGTCCCTTGACCCTCATTATTTCCACCATGCAACTTTGTTGGCTAAGGAACACTTTGTTTAGAGTCATTGGACTTAGTTCTTCAAATGAGGTAATCACGACATTAACTTGAGATTCTACACCATAACATCTTTTATCTAATTGAATGCTCTGTATAGCTCTGAACCACCCCAAGTCATGGACATTTGTGTTCAGTGAGTTGAGTGGTTGATGAACTATTCTTATATTGAAAGCATCACTACTTGCTGCATTCCTGAAATCAATATCACTATCTTTCATATGAGGTCGAGCATTGTCTTGTTGTATAAATCTATCTAAGACCGGTTAGGGCCGACGGGCAATTGACAAGAAGTGGTTCCATATCACAAAAACAGCCCACAAGTTTTACCTAACCCGTGAAGAAATTGAGCCACACAGAACATGCCAAAACAAAAAATTCATATCCAAGATTATGCTACACCACAGTTTGATCATGCAGGTAATGTCTTATTTGATGAATATTTCCTTTCACACATAAGGTAGTATCCAAAATAAAATCAAAAAATAGGGGAGCGGACACACTTGAAACAAAACCGGTAGAATCCATCACAAAAGATGTGATTAAAGACTGCTTGATCAATCAGGCACACTTAACAATGAATTACATGCATTATGAATTTATTTATATTATTACTTAATTAATTAATGTCTTACATAAAAGATTATATCAGCCATAAAACTTAAGTGGTCTTCAAGTGCAAGTAAGACCATATTTATACAATGGATTGTGTTATTCATGCTCTTGAACTTAAAAATGTTCATAATCATATCGAACTCTAGAGCTTGTTTGAAAAATGAGCTTGTTTGGAGCTGTGAGATAAGATTTTATAGCTGAGGTGTGAGTTTTGATCAAACCACTTTTTACCCATCTCCATACAGTGCTATTACTACAAACTATTCTAGCAACTAGTTTTCTAATTGTGGATCTTGGAAATAAATCTAAATTTTGAATAAGTGTCAAATCTAGATGTATCCTCTTTGTTCTTGGTATGTTGGATTTTGGACTTTGTATAAATATATTTTGACCTTGTTCTTTTTACTTTTTTGCAGCTGTCCGTAGCCTACTAGTGTTCTTTGGAGATGTATTGAACTTGCTTGCAACTTATGTTATCTTCCCTCTTCTTGGCTTGCCATTTTTGGAGTCTTCAAGAAGGAATTGAACAATATAGTTTCTTTGTTGCGTAGAAAGATCATTTTTCACCATTTTGAGCATTCTTCTTCTCTATTTTTGAGTAATTTTTGTTTTCTGAAATGTGGTATAACCGAGCTTTGTTCTTCTTTGTTTTTGAGTAACTTTTGTATTCTTACGTATGGTATAGCCGAGACATTGTTGTAATACCCGTCTTTTAATTATCAAAGTAAATGATAATTTAACGCGTTTGTTAATTTTATATGAATTATTGTAGTAAGT
>JAPKLX010000054.1:578530-677666 GCA_026898415.1 Leonotis leonurus
TCACACCCGGTCTCTGCCGTGAGGACAGAGGTCGGGGCGTGACAATTGTGCTCTCTATATAGAGAGATTTAGAAAGAATTTTTGTAAATATTACTTGATAATCTACTTTTTGAATTTGAATGAAAAATTAGCGCCAAATTAGGGCCAGGGTTAAACTTGATTGGAGTAATTCACTGTTTAAGTCAGCTCCATTTTTTGAATTAATCCAATTTTTTGTTTAATTCAGCGCCAAATGGAGTATTTAATTCAAGTGTTTGTGTTTGTTTAATCCAGTGAAATAATTACATTAAAATTACTCTAGGATTTCTTTTAATTAATCATAAACGCATTAATTAACAATAAATTATTTTAATGTTTATCTCTAAAATTAATTAAAATAAGTTATTTAATTAATTTAAATAACATTAAATGAAATTCAAAAGGAACATATATAATAATTAAGTATAATTACACACTTTTAAAGTACTAAATTATGTTACTTTAATTTACGTGTAAAATAGAAACAAAATATATTTAATGTAACAAAGGGAGTGTTTACTTATTATTACGATGAGTATAAGGTTTAAATAAAAAATTTAGACGTTTCAGCAAATATGACAAAGGTGGCTTTTATTTATGCATTTTTCAATTTTTAAAACTTTGCTCAAACTATTCACTAGCATTTTTTCATAAAAATGTCATTTACACAAAAATAACATTTAACATATGTCCCAATAAATAATTATTAAATTTATAATTGATGGATTGAGTTATAACTTTTAATCATTTTTGCCAGACTTTATTAATTGATGGTTTGAATTATAAGCTCTCAGTTATATTGGGCTAATCATTTCCTTTAAAGCTATTAATTCATCTCGAAATAACAAGTACAAAACTCATATACTTGTGTTCAGGATTATAACTTATGTTTCTTTTTTTTTTCCCTTCATTCTTATTCTAAAGTTTACTAAGTCATGGACTATATAAATACATTGAAAATTCACCTACTACTTGCGTCAAGTCACAATAGTATGCATGCACAAAATTAGGGATGCTAATTTGGGCTGAAAGTGCGGGTTGACCCAAATATCAACTCGAAACCAAAGAGGGTTAAGGTTGAAAATTTATAACACGAAACATTTTTTAGCCCAAATAGATTGGACCGAAAACAACCCAAACCCGATAGGGTTAGCCCGAAAAGCGAGTGAGTTGACCCGATTAATCGAATGAAAAAATAAAATAATAATTATTTACATAATATATTTGATTTTTAATGCAAAAGATGTATTTGTTATACCTAGGGGTGTCACGATACGGTATACCTTACTAAAATTGCCATACCTTATACCTTACATTTTTTCATATCATTACCTTACCATACTTTTCAGTATACCTTAGTTCGGTATACCTTTCTTACACGGTATACCAAAACTTATTTACTTTCAGTATACTTTACCTTACTTTGATATACTTTTTTTTGTGATATACCAGAATTTATTTATAATCAAAATCACCTTAAACAAGGTATAACATATAAAAAATATAAAGTATTATTTTTTAATAACATAATTTATGAGATAAACCACTAATATCATATAATTAATTACAAGATATTAACTAACTATATTATTGTATTTTCATATAACTAATTAACTAGATTTAGGCATATAATTATAATTAATTTGATCAATTATGTATGATATATTATAAAAATAATAATATGTTTTCATTAATTATATATTACAACTTATATTATATTTAGTAACTAATAGATCGTGTAATTATATCATAATTCTTTAGTTATGTGACAATATATATATATATAAAATAGTTTATCGTTATTATTTAAGATAATAAGTAGTATATAAGTTATTGTTCAATCTTTTTAATTATCAATAAACTCACATGTTTTTATAGTTTGTCATTCATATTTATTAATTATAATTCATAATTTATGAATAAAGAATTTTATTATAATTCAAATCAAATATATATGTACATGTAATATTATAAATATATGTGTATATATATATTGATATATACCAAAATAACGGTATATATCAATTTTTTCGGTATATACCGCGGTACGGTATATGACGGTATACCTCGGTATTTAGAAAAATTATACATTTACCTTACCTAAAAGTTCGGTACGATATGATACCTTACCAAAAATTTCGGTATACCTTATATTCGGTATTTTTTCAGTACGGTAAGTACGATATACCATTCTCTCGGTAAATTTTGACAACCCTAGTCATACCCATCAATCAATCAATCACTTAAAAAATAATTATAACACAATTTTGGTATAATATCGTAATGTTTATCGTGCTTTTGTTATGTTTTTAGTTGTGGTCTCGTCGTGTCTGGACTCTAGGTTGTGTTGATTTCATATTTTTTTAGTTCATTTTTACGTCGGTCGTTGTGTTTTCATGTTTTGATGTAGGATAGTAAAATGAGGAAGGATTGGAGTTAGAAGTGGTGTCATTTGCGTTAAACGTGCAAATCTGAGTGAAGCGGGACGAGTCGAAGAATGCACGAGAGGAGATACCGAAGGAAGCCAACGAGCATGGAGTCCAGCGGCCGCTGGGGTAGAGCAGGCTAGAAATTCAGAGAGCAGAGGCTAGCGATCGCTGGCTCTGTAGATTCAGCATGTCAGAAAGGCGAAGCCAGCGACCGCTGGTTGCGCTTAAGTAGCAGTTATTTGCGGGTTTTTAAGTGAAAATAGGACTTTCTATCTATTCCCCCAATCCTTGTAACACGAAAGACTCTCCAAAAATAACTTTTACTTGCTTTCTTAGTGTAAATTTAGTGAATTATATGAATTAAGTGGACGCCGACTTGAGATTTTTACATTTCATTTAGTAAGCTTCCTTTTGATGGTTTCCTTTTGCATTTCTACCATGTTCATCATACTTGGCTAGATCTTTATCTAGGGTTTGATTGTCTATTCTACTACCCAATGCTTTGATTCAATCATTTCTCGGTTGTTTAATCCATGCTTTAATGAGTTTTCATGCTTGATCAACATGTGTATCTCAAGATATGGAATGGATTGATAAATTGTTCTATATCTCTTTTGATTAAACAACTAACGTTATAATCGGTAACGTTAAAAGGAATTTGTGTTGAAGATGACATTCTGTTAAGTGTGATTTGTACACGTGAGTAATAATCATCGATTAGCTATTGAACACGTAAGTGATTGGCTAGTCAAACTTAGGAGAATTATACTGAAACATGACGTTTGATTGAATAAGTGTTAAGTGTTGATTGTAGATAATCTTGACCCTACACTTTAATCCATTAATTCACCTTTATTTCTTTGATTTTTGTTAGCTAGTTAATTACCATTATCTTAGTCTTATTTAAAGTGTTTAGGAATTGTTTTGCTCCATTCAAGTGCTTATGATTGAATATACCTGTTTGGTCTTCCATGAGATTCAACTTAGGGTCAATTTAGCACGTACTATAAGACTCGTTAATTGTGAGAACTTTACCATACGTAATAAGTTGAACAAATTTTCGCATTTTTGCCGAGGAAGGCTATAGGCATATTGATTGTTAGTACTTGTTTGTCCGTTTTGTTTTTCGTTGTTTATTTGTGTTGTGTTGTTTAGTGTTGTAGTTTGTGATTGTTGTTTGTTCTGTTTCGTAATAGTTTCTTTTCTTTTCTTTTTGTTAGGTATTTTCACCCGCAAGTTGCGTTTGACTTCGCTTTTATGGTGGTAGGTTGTGCATGCACGGTCGCCGAAGTCTGCAAAGAAAATTGGCACCCGTGCTAAATAACGTGCATCGCAGGAAGGAGCTACACATCGTCAACCTGGACAGGGAGAATGGAAACGGGACTTAGTTGGATTTCGGATATCAGCCAGATAACTCGGGAAGCACACCTCTACAGGATTCTGACACTGACTGGAGTGAATCAAGTTCATGAACAGTCATGGCGGCCCGACAGATGAGAGAGCTCGCTAGACCGGTGATTGGAGCTTCGACATCACCGATTGTGTTGGGGGAAGTAGCTCGGAATTACGAGCTGAAGTACATACATTTCAGTTAACTACTGTCCTTTTACGGTATGCCGACGGAGGATGCATTGAACTTCATCCGGGAGTTCTATGTCATAGTTCAAACCTTCCCTCTTGGAGGTTTGAAAGAGGACCAGTTGAAGATGCGTTGTTTTTCCTACACGCTAAAGGATCGAGCTAAGACATGGTCCATGTCTTTAGCACCGAATTCGCTCCAAAACTGGAATCAGGTATCTGAGAAGTTCATGTCAAAGTGGTACCCAAACCAGAAGACGCAAGAGGTGAGGTCACAACTGGTGACTTTCACGCAGATGGATGGGGAGCCTCTTCACGAGGCTTGGGAAAGGTTTAAGTGCATTCAGATGCAGTGCCTTTATCACAATCTATCTCTGGAGTTGCTCAACCAATTCTTCTACTAGAGCCTCCACCAGAACTTTCAGTACATGGTGGATAATGCAGCCGAAGGAGATATCGGGAATAGGACTGCAGAAGAGCTGACCAAAATCTTTGAGAATATGGCTGGAGACTCACAGCAAAGGAGCTCAAGAGGTCAAAAGAAGAGGGTTAATGAATCAACGTCGAGTAATGACATGGTGAGACAGTTGGCGGAACTCACGACGCAAGTTCAAGCTATCCGTACGGTAGATGAGCAATCGTGAAGGAGTGCGGGGAATGAAACTTGTGGAATCTGTGGAGAGTTTGGCCATGGGGCCAATGTGTGCACTAATGCATTTGAGCCACACAGGGAGCATGAAGAGCAAGTTAATTCTCTCCAAAACATTCAACCACGCCCGAAGTTTGATCTATATTCTAACACATACAACCCAGGGTATCGGTATGATACAAATTTCTCGTGGAGGCAACAAACACCGCAAGGGCAGCAGATGTCATCTCAGCAAGGGTTTCAATAATTTCAACAACCGCAGCAACACTTTTCACAACTACAACAGCATTAAGGTCCACCTCAAGGTCCTCCCAAATCATCGATAGAGGATAATTTAAACAAGTTCATTCAAGCGAGCCACCAGAGATATGAGTCTGTGGAGGCCTCCATGAAGAGGATTGAAACCCAAGTTGGGCAGCTAGCAGGGACAGTTGGAGAGCTTGTCTAGATGAACAAAAAGGACAAGCTTCCATGTCAGCCCAAGAAAGCTCAAGCTGTGACGGTGCTGAGAAGTGGAAAGATAGTTAACAACAAGGTGCAAATGCCGGAAGATGAAGACGTGAATGGGAAAGATGAAGAGAGCACTCCATTAGTCCCTCCTGAAGAGGAGACTATTGTATTAGCCCTTCCTGAAGAGAAGGGAAAAGGAGGAGAGTTACATAAAGTCGATAACCCTTATAAGCCTCCTATTCCTTTCCCGAGGCGATTGAGGAATGAGAAGCAAGACCAGCAGTTCTTGGACTTTTATAAGATGCTCTCGAAGGCGAATGTCAACCTTCTTTTCTTGGACGTGATAAAAAATGTTCCAGCGTACATGAAGTTCTTCAAAGAGCTAGCATCCAAGAAGAGGCTATTTGTGGAAGATGAGAAGATAGTGGTGTCGAAAGTAGCAAGTGCAGTATTGAAGCATCAACTTCCACCTAAACAGACTGACCTAGGTAGCTTTGTAATCAAAATTTCTCTTGGTAATGGTAAGTCCGTTTCTGGTATGTTAAATCTAGGGGCCGGTATAAATTTGATGTCTTATTGTATATTCTTGATATTGAGATTAGGTAACTTGAAGCCTACTAGGATGTCTTTACAGCTTGATGATAAATCAATTTGGTAACCAAAGGGAACATAGAGGATATCCTTGTTAGAGTATGGGATTTGATAGTACCTGTTGATTTTGTTGTTCTTGATGTGGGTGAAGTGCATGAATCTGGAAATGAGCACACTATTTTTTAGGAAGACTTTTCATGGCAACTAATAATACTCTCATTGATGTAAAAAATGAAAGTTGCAAATGACTGTGTTAGGTGAAACTATTTTCTTGTCTGTCAGGGAAATATCCCCTCATCCTATGCAAAGCTTAACTGATAACTGTTATTTCATCAATGTTATTGATTTTTTGGCCGAGAGGGTCTTTTTGCAGGAATCCAATGACGATGAGATTGCAGTTATTCGAGAGGAGGGCCTACTCCTCGACTCCAGTGTGGGGGTGATGGAAGGTGAAAGAACCATTGAGCAGCCCAATCGAGCTTAAGGAGCTTCCTAAGCACCTTAAGTATGTCTTTTTGGAAGATGGAGAAACGAAGTTAGTGATCATCTTTGTTGAGTTGATTGAGGAGCAAGAAGAGGAGCTAGTAGATGTCCTAAAGGCAAATAACAAAGCTTCCGGTTGGAGCCTTGCGGATATAAAGGGGATTAGTCCGTCTATGTGCATGCATAGAATTGTTCTTGAAGACGGAGCAAAGTCATTCTGTGATGGCCAATGGAGGTTGAACCCCAACTTAATGGAGGTGGTGAAGAAGGAAATCTTTAAGCTTCATGCTGAAGGATTGATCTATCCAGTTTCTGAGAGTGAGTGGGTGAGCCCCGTGCATGTTGAACCGAAGAAATATGGCATCACAGTGACGACTAATGAGAAGAGGGAGATGGTATCAACTAGGCTAACTACCGGATGACAGATGTATATTGACTATAGGAAACTAAATGCGGTTACTCGCAAAGACCATTTTCCCTTACCCTTTATTGATCAAATGCTTGGGTAGCAGGGCATAAATTCTATTGTTTTCTTGATGGGTTGTCTGGCGAAGACAACCTTCACCAGCCTTTTCGGCATTTATGCTTATAGGAGGATGCCCTTCGGCTTGTGTAATGCCTCAGGAACCTTTCAAAGATGTATGCTTTCGATCTTTTCCGAGATGAATAGTGATTTCATTGAAGTGTTTATGGATGGCTTCTCTGTTTTTGATAATTCATTTCATGATTGTTTGAAGAAATTGACCTCGTTTTGAAGTGATGCATTGAATGTAACCTTACTCTTACTTGGGAAAAGAGTCACTTTATGGTTACCAATGGCATAGTTTTAGGTCATGTTGTCTCTAGTACGGGAATAATCGTTGATAAGGCTAAAATTGATGTGATTGAAAGCTTACCCCCACTTGTGAATGTTAAGAGGGTAAGAAGCTTTCTTGGGCATGCATGATTCTATAGGAGGTTTATTAAGGACTTTTCCAAGATAAGTCAACCTTTATATCATTTGTTTGCTCAAGATGTTCCCTTCGTATTTGATGACAAGTGCATGCATGCTTTCAATACCTTGAAAGAAAAGCTTGTATCTGCTCCAATTATTGTGTCTCCTGATTGGTCGAAGCCATTTGAGATTGTGTGATGCTTCTGACCTTGATGTAGGTGTTGTTCTAGGGCAACGTGTTGATATTATGCTACATGTAATTTACTATGCTAGTTTAACTTTAAATGAAGCACAAGTTAATTACACTACCACTGAAAAAGAAATGCTAGCAATAGTGTTTGCCTTAGACAAGTTTAGGTCGTATATTATTGGGTCAAAAGTGATTGTACATAGTGACCACTGGCACTTAGGTATTTGCTCACCAAATCTCAAGCTAGGCTAATTCGGTGGATTTTGTTGTTACAAGAGTTTGATTTAGAGATTAAGGATAGAAAGGGGAGTGAAAACCATGTTGTTGATCACCTCTCTAGATTGGAAAACATTAAGGATTCGTTAATTGTGTTCAAGCATGATAAGATTCCTGATGAATTTCCATATGAGCATGTCTTTTCAGTATCTAATCTCGCAGGAGAATTTCCATATGAGATGAATTTCCATATGAGCATATTCCTGATGATTCGTTAATTACTTGGTTGCGGATAAACTCTGTGATGATCTAACCTCGCAGGAGAAGGCGAGATTTTTGAGATCTTGCAAGTATTGCTATTGGGAGGACCCCTACCTTTTCCATCTAGGAAAAGATGAGGTGATTAGAAGATGTATACCAGAGGAGGAGCAACATAGTGTGTTATCCTTTTTCCACGAAGTAGAGTGTGGGGGACACTTTGGAGGCCGTAAACCGCCTTTAAAGTCCTTCAATCGGGTTTGTATTGATCATATTTGTTTAAAGATGCACATTCATTCTATGCTTCTTGTGATAGGTGTCACAGAGTAAGAAATATTAGCCGAAGAAATGAGATGTCTTTAGTCAATTATCTTGTAGTTGAGATTTTTGATGTTTGGGGGATCGATTTTATGGGGCCATTCCCTAGCTCTCATGGTTTCGAATACATTTTGCTTGTCGTAGATTACGTGTCTAAGTGGGTTGCGGCGATCCCACAAGGACATGTGATGCTAATGTAGTTTTGAAGTTTATGCAGGAAAACATCCTTAACATGTTTGGATTTCCTAAGGCGATCATTAGTGATGGAGGCAAGCACTTCTGTAACAAGCTGTTCGAGAAGTTGATGAAGAAAAACGGAATCAGACACAAGGTGGCAACCCCTTACCATCCTCAAACCTCCGGGAAAGCTGAGATGAACAACAAGAAGGTGAAAGGGATCCTAGAAAAGATAGTCAAGCCGGCGAGGAAAGATTGGACGATGAAGTTAGGAGATGCCTTATGGGCATATCGAACCGCTTTCAAAACGGTTCTTGGTATGAGTCCATATAGGCTTGTTTATGGCAAAGCGTGCCATCTTCCAGTTGAAGTCGAGCACCAAGCCATGTGGGCTATCAAAGAGACAAATATGGAGATGCTACGTGCAGGGGAAGAACGCTTCTTGCAGATATTAGAGCTTGAAGAGCTGAGGGATGAAGCCTGTGAGAATGCCCAGATTTATAAGGATAGGGTGAAGAAACTCAATGATTAAAGATCTTAAGGAAGAACTTGGAGCAGGGAATGAAAGTTCTTTTATTCAACTCCCAACTCCGACTCTTCCCGGGAAAACTTAAATCCCGTTGGAGTGGCCCATTCGAAATCATGGAGGTATTTCCTTATGGGGTAGTCGAGCTTCTCAATCCACGAACCAAGGAGAAATTTTGGGTGAATGGACAAAGAGTGAAGCCATACTTAGAAGGAGAGATGCAAGGATGAAGGATCGAGACTCTAGTTCTCGATGATGCAAGTCTTCGAAAGATGTTGAAAGGTGTCGAGCTCAAGACATTAAACGAGCTCTTCGTGGGAGGCAACCCATGTGGAAAACTTTTAGTTGTTTTTCTTGTTTTTTGTTGCTTGATTTTCATTTATATTTTCTTTATTCCTAGTTGGTTGAGAGTCTAAATTCGAGTTTGATATGTTGTAGGGAAGTGACAGAGGAATGGAAGTCGGAAAGAAAGTGAGAAACGTGCAAAAAAAAAGGAATGAAGCTCAAAGTCAGCGACCGCTGGCTCAACCTTGCATAATTTTCAGAGAAGTGGTGCCAGCGCTCGCTGGGAGAGGATTTAAAACGCGGCAGAAACTCATAACCAGCGACCGCTGGGTTCCCAACAGCCGCTGACCCCAACCTTCGTAAAAATTTAGAAACTTATAACCAGCGACCGCTGGCTTTGAAAATTCCACGCGATTTAAACCTTTCCCATCCCCTTTTCTCCCACTTTACAACCTTCTTCTTATTTCTTCTTCAACATAGGCGAAAACCTTACACCCAATCTCTCCCTAATTCTCCATTTTTCCTCCAAATCTTACCTTTAAACCTTCAAAGCTTACTTACCCATCCAATTTCGTACCTTTCTATCCATCTAATTTTCCATTCCACCCACCAAATCCTAAAGTCCCCAAATTTCGCACTCTTCAAATTCTCCATTTTCCACACTTCTTCCACCATATCTCTACTTCCCCAACACCAAACCTTCATAAAAATTCACATTGTCTAGGAATATAAGACGCCGTGTTGAAGAACCCGAAGAGGATGAGGACGTGCAAACTAAGGCTCTGAGGGAGAACATCCAACAGAATTTTCACAACTGCAAATTCCCCGTTTTTGAACCAGTGGAAGGTCAAATTTACTTGCGCTTACAAGATTTACCTTTTAATTTTGGTTATCATTATGATTGGGATTTTCTAGGTAGATTGCATGTTCATTCTTAATTACGTGCTTACTTGAAAACCTTATGTAGTTTAAAGTTTGCCGATAGTGGAGATTTAGATGGTTATGTCGAATCATCATATGAGATGCTTTCAACTTTTGCATTTGGTGATGGGCATAATTCATTTCATTGTAGGCTTTTAGGAACTCAGGTTAATGTTACTCACTCTATAATGCATACTGTATTTGGTTTTTCATCTTCTCGGGGAGCAGCTACACAAACCCTTAAAGGGTTTAACCCTGTAGTTTCTTGGTATGAACTTGTCGGGATCTACAATTGGAACCCAAGTGGCACCCCTAGTGGTTTCATTAGGGATGACGCATTTTCCGTATTACACAAATTCATTTCTTACAATGTGTCGGGAAAGGCGGAAGCCAATAAAGTTAATATCAATGAGTGCTTCCTCATATCCGCTGCTATGAAAGGGCAGAAGGTCTGTATTTCATCCTTTGTCTGGGCACAGATTGAAGGGATTAAATATAGGAAGAAGACTCATCCCTCTTTAGCTTATATATATGTTCGTTTGGCTAGGCATTTTGGTTTGCAGGTACCCAATTCTTACAGCTGGAGAAAGAACATTTTGGTTTACAAGTACCCAGTTCTCAAGAAAAATAGTCTTCTGGCGACCTCTAAAACCTCTTTTGTTCCATATGAACAAAGAGAGTGTGTCCGCCGCTTTCGAGAGCGAGAGGCGGCACTTGAGTGAGCTAGAGGAGCTGGTCCATCCTCTGAGGCCGCTCCAGCTACTGATGAGGCTCCCACCGGTGCAGATACCGAGATGGAGGAGACAGCCTATGAGGGGGACCAATCCGGAGGGTACTTAGGAGGTTACCAATGTGCTTATGACCAAGGCGGCTTTTCAAGCGGATCGGGCAGTGGATACGGATCCGGCTATTTCTCGAGGGAGAACTTCAACAGCTTCCAAACCAACCTCTTTGCAAGGTTGGATTCACAAAACAACATCCTCACCTCCATGGATACTCGTCTCCAATCCATGGACACACGGCTCCAGTTCGTTGACACCCGCGTTACCTTTCTTGAGGAACAGTGGGCAAGATGGACAGGACTCCACCCTCAGTCTCCTCCAGCATTAGACTATCAGGATCCACATGATCCGGCATATTAGTTTCTTTTCCTTTTTATTCTTCTTTTATGTTTTATTTTTGTTTATTTATTGGTTTCGGTTTTATGCTTGTTTGTTCATGTTTTGTGTGCAGGTACCAATTCTAGGAGTCACTCGATTCTTGGGCTAGTTTTCGGCTTCTGTGTTGTCAGTGAATTCTCCTTTTCCTTTCTATTTAACTCCTTACTACGAGGGTGTAGTAGGATTTAAGTGTGTGTGGGGGGGGTTGTAGCTTCCTTGCATGTTTTTAGTGCTTTTAATTGTGTCTTTGTGTTAGTTTATTGTACTTCCCCAACTTGAGCATTTGTATGTTAACTTGCTTATTTGATCTCCTTGTGTTGATATGTATTGATTTTTGATATGTGAGCCTCATATGTGATATGATTGGTGGTAGACTTAGTTTAGGTTTGGTTCTTGATTGGGCTGGGTTGTGTGGTTAGGACGTTAAGTGGGGCATGTTGTTTTGTTAGTTGGCATGTATAGTGATCATGGTTTGGATTATGAGTGACTACTCCCTTAAGTTTATGTGCTCAGTTCCCTTGAATTCTAAAAAAAATGATGAATGAATAAGAGTTTTAAATCTTCAAAAAAAAGTAGTAATAAACTCTAGAATGGCCTAAATGAGTAAGGCTAGTCGGGTTCCTGGGTTCTACCCTGCTTATCTTAGATAACGAGTAAGGAAAACTACATCGGGGCACTCAATGTGATCCATTAATGTTTAGACCCGATGACTACACCCTTATGCGGACTTGCTTGTTTTGCTTAAAAATTTAGGGGAACTGAGTGCGTGGATGATATGGAGATGTGAGATTGTGTGTATATCGTGATCATGTGCATGTCGATGAACTTAGTAACGGGAAACATTACATCTTAATTGAGTGACCCAATACAATTGAGAATTGAATCGAGTATAAGTCTTATAATGAAGGTATGAATGGTGGTTGGGCTTACATGTTGATTGTTAATATGAATTGATACTTGATAATTGAATTTTGCTTGAGGAAAAGCAAATTATTAAGTGTGAAGGAGTTGTTTATCGTGTTTTTGTTACGTTTTTAGTTGTGGTCTCGTCGTGTCTAGACTCTAAGTTCTGTTGATTTCATATCTTCTTAGTTCATTTTTACGTCGGTCGTTGTGTTTTCGTGTTTTGATGTAGGATAGTAAAATGAGGAAGGATTGGAGTTAGAAGTGGTATCATTTGTGTTGCACGTGCAAATCCGAGTGAAGTGGGACGATTCGAAGAATGCATGAGAGGAATACCGAAGTGAAGCGGCCGTTGGGACTACAGCGCCTGCTGGGGTAGAGCAGACCAGAAATTCAGAGAGCAGAGGCCAGCGGGCTCTGCAGATTCAGCACGTCAGAAAGGCGAAGCCAGCGACCATTGGCTCCTCAGCGGCTGCTGGCTGCGCTTAAGTAGCGGTAATTTGCGAGTTTTTAAGTGAAAAATGGGACTTTCTATCTATTCCCCCAAGCCTTGTAACTCAAAATACTCTCCAAAAATAACTTTTACTTATTTTCCTAGTGCAAATTGTTCGACTAAAATTGTTTCAAGTCGCTCGCAATCTTAACGAGGTCGTCTAGCAATGATAAGTCAACCCAAATTGTATTCTCAAGGAAGACTTAATAGAGAAATTTAATTCTTTGTTCATTAACGAAAGGAAGTAAAAGGATTTTTGAAGGTTTTAAAACTAGGCAAGGAACATAAATAACAAAAGCATGTAACTCGAATGTTGCGATCGGCTATCCTTCGAGTACGAATTCTAAAACTAGAAACGACTAAATAGAAATCAAAAGTCTCAACCCTAAAACAATAGGTCGAGAGGTGCTCAAAATATAGATGCAAATGTCTGGAAAGGGATGATAAAAGTCTCTAAAAAATCGTCTCCCTCGAATGACGTGTCTGGTATTTATAGGCTAGAGGGGAGGTCAACAGCCGCTGAGTGGCATTGTTCCGCGAGTCGCGGGTGCGGCCTTTGGGTGCTGACCAAGTCAGCCGCGTGGTCAGCGACCGCTGACCCTGGTGCGCTGGCTCGGATGTGGCTCGGCCTTGGCACGCACCACCTAGTCAGCGGCCGCTGACTAGTTCTCTCGGCACTAATCTTCACTCTTCCGTCATTTTTCGATCTTTTCTCGTCTCTTTTCCAACTTCAACACTCATTTAGGCTTGTGACCCTGAAATATAAAATGAACCGTAAATCGAGCCAAAACATTACGCAAAGAGGGAAAATAACACGAATAAAGACACAGAAAATATGAGTTTAGACGATCAAAAAGAGGCTAAACATAGATTTAGTGAATTCTATGGATTGAAGTGGATTCCGACTTGAGATTCTTACATTTCATTTAGTAAGCTTCCTTTTGATGGTTTCCTTTTGCATTTCTACTGTGTTCATCATACTTGGCTAGATCTTTATCTATGGTTTGATTGTCTATTCTACTACTCAATGTTTTGATTCAATCATTTCTCGGTTGTTTAATCCATGCTTTAATGAGTTTTCATGCTTGATCAACATGTGTATCTCAAGATATGGAATAGATTGATAAATTGTTCTATCTCTTTTGATTAAACAACCGACCTTATAATCGGTAACGTTAAAAGGAATTTGTGTTGAAGTTGACGTTCTGTTAAGTGTGATTTGTACACGTGAGTGATAATCATTGATTAGATATTGAACACGTAAGTGATTGTCTAGTCAAACTTAGGAGAATTATACTGAAACATGATGTTTGATTAAATAAGTGTTAAGTGTAGATTGTAGATAATCTTGGCCCTAGACTTTAATCCATTAATTCACCTTTATTTCTTTGGTTTTTGTTAGCTAGTTAATGACCATTATCTTAGTCTTATTTAGAGTCTGTAGGAAAGGTGTTTATGGTTAATTAAACATGTTTAGTTTTCCACGAGATTCGACTTAGGGTCAAGTTAGCACGTACTATAAGACCTCGTTAATTGCGAGAACTTGAACATACGTAATAAGTTGAACACATTAGATTTTCTCTTTAAATTTATTCATATTTAATTTTAATATTTAACCATGTTTAAAATTTTATTGTATTTGTTATATTTTCTAAAAAATATACATACATGTTAAATATTTTCATAAATATTCTAGCCCGATTGGCCCGATAAGTTAGCCAAAAACCGAAAGTTTAAGGTTAGGATTAAAAATCAACCCAAAAAAATTTCAATCCGATTTAGCCCGATACTTGAGTTTACCCGATTACATCCCTACTCACAATTAACATGCCATACCTTATAAACATATATATAATTACCCCACTAATATTTATTAATTCTCAGTATACATAATTAAAATTTATTGAACAAATTATCATTCGACATTAATTATTCATACATATTATTTAGAACAATTAAATTTTTACATAATCATTCTCATTAGACATAATGTAGATTATCTAACAATTAATATTTTAACCATTTTAAAATTTGGGTTGAGATAGAAAAAAAATGGTAGGATCACAAATATCTTATCATTAACGGTACTAGTATTGTAATCCATGCTCTGCATAAAATACATAATTAAAATATATTTTAAAAATAAAATTAGACATAAACATTACATTATAAATAAAACTAAATATTATTACTACACAAAATTAGGAATTTTCATTTAAAAAATTAACTTTTTAAATTATATTATAAATTTAAGTGGAAGTTTTTTTTTTCTCGCTCACCTTAAATTATAATATTTCAAACCATATAAGTAACCTACTCGAAACAAATTGTAATTAATGATATAAATACTCAAATAATATAAAACAATGAAAATTCTTCAATTACAATTTAACAATACAAAAATCGATTCCTAAACAACTTAGAAATTTCAATGAGAAATGAGGATTGAGTCATTAAGATTCAAGATTGAAAATTATTTATTTGATCTTGAATAATATGTCTGTGATCCACCGTAGCATGAATACTTGTCTTAATTGCCTCAACTTATTTCTCTTTCGTCTTCATATGCATCATAATTAGATTGAAGACTTTTTTTAATTTTTCTTTTTGACTATCGATACGTTAAGTAGTATTTGTTAATTTAGTATTGGACTGATAAAAATTACTCCCTTCGTCCCAACTAGTTTGGATCACTTCGGCACGAGAATTAAGGAGTTAAAGAGTGTATGTTGAGTGTATGTTTAAAGTATAAAGTGATGATAGAAATATATATTATTTAAATTTATGTGTGTAATAAAGATATCCTAAAAAGGAAATGACTCAAGTTAATTGAAACGGTTTGAAAAGGAATACGACTCAAACTAGTTGGGACAGAGGAAGTATATGATTAATAGTTACCAAAAAAATGATTTGGAAGAGAGAACTATATAAACTATATATAATCTATACTATAATACAAATTCGGGTGAAACTGTCCACCTCAGCCCTTGAAATCCTCTCATCCTCTCATTTAATTTTTCCTATTTTTCTAGATTTTTGGAATTTTATCTATATATTAATCATATATAATAATATATATTCTTATTTCCATATAGGCATATGCTATTTATGTTATGTATTTATTTCTATATATATTATAGATCATATTATATACTATTTCATATTTAAATATTATTTTAATAAATATAATATATATATAGTGATATATTAATTTAATATATATAGTGATATATTAATTTGATATTTATATTTTGATAACTGATTTAATAATAATTTATATAGATTATATAAAATCTTTTAAAATCTAATAAAAATTAATAAATTATATAAAAATGTTTAGATTTCTATATTAGATTATATGTTTTTCAAATCTAATAAAAATAAATTATATAAAAAATTTAAAAACTCACATTATTTGAAAATAATTTAATAATAATTTATATAGATTATATACAATCTTTTAAAATCTAATAAAAATTAATAAATTATATAAAAATGTCTAGATTTCTATATAAGATTATATGTTTTTCAAATCTAATAAAAATAAATTATATAAAAAATTTAAAAACTCACATTATTTGAAAATATAATTTTTAATTTATATAATTTATTACATATGATTATAACATACTTTTAATTATATTATTATTCGAACAAACCACATATAATATTTTTGAATATAGATAATAAAAATTGAATGAATTGTATTTTTTATTAAAATAATAATATATAAATATAAAAAGTGTATAATATTTTTATTTATATATATATATCCTATATTAATTGTATATTATTTTATATCTAAATATCATTTTTATTAATATAAAAAAATAGTCGATGAGTATATTTCGATGTATATTTGATAATTCAATCAAATTGATGATTTTTCGCCATATATCATTATTATATAATGAAATTTAACTTCATTATTACCCACATACTAAGTTATCTATTAGTAGATAGATATTTTAAATGTATTTTATTATTATACTTTATATGTATTTCATTTATCTTTAAACGAAAAAAAATTAACATTCCAAATTATTTGTCATACTAATTAAAGATATCCAAACTTATGTCTTTTTTTGTTCGAGCAAGTATTGAATTCAATTCATGTTCTTTTAATATATCACTATTATATTTATATATATATATATATTTATAAAAATATATATATTATTTTAATACTATTACGATTCTAATCCTATGTGGCACTCTCAAATCACTCCATTCATATTTATCTAAATTCTCATAATTTTGAAATGAAAAAATTATATTAATCATATATAAAATTATATATTCTTATTTCCATATAGTATATGATATTTATGTTATATTTTTATTTCTATGTATATTATATATTTTATTATATACTACTCTATATTATTTTCGTAAATATAATATATATATATAAAGTGATATATTAATTTGGTATGTATATTTTGATAACTAATTAAATAATAATTTATATAAATTATCTACAATATTTTTAAATTTGATGAAAATTAATAAATTGTATGAAAATATCTAGATTTCACATTATTTGAACAAAAAATAATTATAATTTATAATTTATCATATATGACTATTATAACACATTTGTAATTATCTTATTATTCTAATGATCCATATAATTTTCAAGATAAACAATAAAAATTGAAAATTCATATTTTTTCACTAAGATAATAATATATAAATATAAAATAATATTAGTATATAATATTCTTATTTATTTATATATTCTATATTAGATTATATATTATTTCAAAAATAATGAAAATTTATTTTGACTGTATACCCTTATTAGATAATGAAACTAAGCTTCATTATTACCCAACATATTAAGTTATTAATTAGTGGGTATATATTTTAAATGTATTTATTATTACGCTTTACATGTATTTTATTTAATCTTTAATAAAAAATTAACATTCCTAATTATATATCATAATAATTAAAGATATATAACTTATGTATTTTTTGTTCGGAAAAGTGTTGAATTCAATTTATGTCATTTTATTCTCAATTTCACAATTAGACCATGAATTTAGACACTTAAACATACTATAATACAAATTCGGGTGAAACTGTCCACCTCAGCCCTTGAAATCCTCTCAGCCTCCCATTTAATTTTTCCTATTTTTCTAGATTTTTGAAATTTTATCTATATATTAATCATATATAATATTATATATTCTTATTTCCATATAGGCATATGCTATTTATATTATGTATTTATTTCTATATATATTATAGATCATATTATATACTATTCCATATTTAAATATTATTTTAATAAATATAATATATATATATATAGTGATATATTAATTTGATATTTATATTTTGATAACTGATTTAATAATAATTTATATAGATTATATACAACTTTTAAAATCTAATAAAAATTAATAAATTATATAAAAAAGTCTAGATTTCTATATTTAGAATGATTGCAAATTTTAGTTTTTCTAATAATGTCTAGATTTCTAATAAAAATGTCTAGATTTCTAGATAAAAATGTCTATAAAAATGTCTAGATTTCTAGATTTCTAATAAAAATGTCTATATTTCTAATAATGTCTATAAAAATGTCTAGATTTCTAATAATAAATTATTTTTTCATTAATTTTAGAATGATTGCAAATTTTATCATTAGCAAATCAACATAATTAACAGTTTTTATTATATATATTTAGTATATGAATAAGTAGTATCTATGATAACAAATAATAATAAAAAAATGATGTCAAAAACTTTTATAAATTTTATAAAATATTAATCCCGTCGAATTTCGACGGGCAACAATGTAGTATTTTAATAAAATAAAGAAATGAAAGCATTCTAATCGAAGTCTAAACCTCAAAAACATTTAATTGGAAACGAAAAAGTCCCTTGGCGCACATAATCACACTTCAAATTTCTCAATAATTGCAATATACAGGCTAACAATTTTTGCATTGGAAAATAGAAAAATAATATTGTAGATGAAAAGAATATCTAGATAGATGTTAGCAAAAAGATTTTGCTTTTATATATAGATTTATTTTTTGAATTTATATTAAATTATTTCAAATTAGGGGTGATAATTGTGTTGGATTAAATCGTTACGGCACTAATTTTTTAATGCAAGTCAAACCCAATTCAAATGGTACAATTCCAGCTCAACTTGACACGTTTTTTTTTTTTAATTGTCCTAACATTTTTTTTTTTTAATTGACCTAACATATTTTTAATGAATTGATTTGATAAGAACATGAATCTAATAAAAACTAACTCAAGTCCATTAATATTGCATCGTTTAAATCAAATTATCTTAATGAATGGATTTTAGCTCACATTTTTGTATGCAAGAAAAGAAATTTTACTCTTTGTTCCAACAATTCTTTTGCTAATTTTAAGCATGCTACACATCGTGAAATGGATGTACTCATTTTCAAGTCTTTACACTTTATAGAAACTAATCAAATAGTATTTCTGTGTCCAACCAAAATTATTTAAACTTGATTCTTCAGAGTTTTAATAATATAATTAGATATCGACAGAGATAAACAATGAATGAAATTTGAATTTTATTTAATTTATTATTTTTTAATTAAATTGTATTAAGTGAATTTTAAATTTAATTTAATTTGTCCGAAAAATGATTCATCAAAATAATGAGTCATTATTGATATCGACATATTCGAGATCGCTAAATGTTTGAAAGTTCCTTTATTCAATCATTTTCCTTCTTGTTGTTGGATATTTCGTTCGTACACATCCTCTCTTTGTTTCCGGGCCTCTAGTAAGTTACAAACAGAATTCGAAAAAGTTAAGTCTTTGATGATTCATCATCTATGATAGAATTACGAAAACTTCTGGATATGTATTATTTTTAATTTATGTATATTAATTAAGTGTATTAATTTACTATGTTTAATAAATTTCAAGTATAAATTATTTTTGTAAACAATATAATAAAATAAACAATTTTAGTTTACATATGGTAATAGTTTCTTAAGGTAAATGAAATTTGCTAATAGTACAAATGGTAAACCATGCACTCAACCGACCTATTTTCCTATTTATTTATGTTGTTATTAATAGATATTAATAGAATCATATCCTTCAAAGTTCTTATTTATTATCAAAGAAAATATAGAAAACCTTTTCTATGAGCATAAAGTCCCATAAATATAGACATTAATGAAGCACCGAAGTTACCAACTTTACTTACTGAACATGAGTAGATATACTAAACTTAAATCGAATAAATTATCGAGTAGCCATAAAACCTTGGAAAAAAAACTATACTATAGTATACATTAAAAATGATTAATGAGGAGGATTAAACAAAGTCCACTTGCTCGAACAAAATGATCCACATAATTTTAAAGCTAATTGCGTGGTTATGTTTGTAACCATTTAGGAATATGGAAAAGTATTAAGAGGTATCTGAATAGGCTTATAGGTATATTGCTTTGTTAATTATACATGTTCACTAATTAATTCCTAGATATGCAAGAGATATGTCTCTATATTTTATTTTTAGATATTTTTGTAATTTACAGAATATTACAAGTCATTAAATAAATGAAGATATATTTATAATCTATTTGGATATGTGGCTTTGTTGAAAGTTTTTTTAGAAGGATTAATATATTATAATAGTCATTTTTTAAATAAATTAGGAAATAATAGTCATTTAAATTAAAATATATTAATTATAACCATTTTTTTTATAAATTTACTAATTTAATCTTAATGATCATAATTAAACTATTTTAACAAATATTCATATTTATTTGCCAAAACTATCTCTCTCATTTAATTTATAATAAATTCACAAAATCACTGCCGCCGCAGCCATCGCCACCACTGTTGTCGTTGTTGTTCGTAATTGCGCGAATTACATGAGAGTGACGAGTTTTAATGATTATGTTCGTGTAATTACACGACCAAGATGATAACATACTAAAGAAATTACACGAGCATGATGAGTTTTTGTTATGTTCTTATAATAACACGACCAACATGATAATATACTAAAGAAATTATACGACCATGAAAATTTTTGGTTGTGTTCGTGTAATCACACAACCAAAATTCTAGCATAATAAGGTAATTACATGACCACAACGAGTCTTTATTATGTTCGTGTAATCACACGACAAATATGATAACATAATAAATAAATTACACGAGCACGATAAGTTTTGCTCGTGTAATCATACGACCAATTTTCGTGTAATCACATGATTAAGCTTAAGTAAATGGAGGGTAATTTTGTAAGTGTAACTAATTTTTACTTTTTTTTTCTAAGTGACTATTATTTACTTTTTTTTTTTAAAAGTGGCTAAATATGGGCATTGTCCCATTTTAGAATTCCATCTTTTCATATTTCATTTTCCTTGTAAATGTAAATTGATAAAATTTGTTATTTAATACTGATAAATTTGTTCTTTAAAAGATAGTATTATTACCTTTTAAATGCTTTGTTTTTTATATTTTTCTTATTTTTAAATTATAATTCCATTTTATTTTTATGTCGCTCCATCCTAAGTAAGGATAATTTAAAGTGATAATATTATCCCTTATGTGATGGAAAATGAAGAAATGTTGAAATTACAATTTGTAAATAAAAAAAATTAAAAATAGAGATTTAAAGATTGATAATACTGAAAAGCTCTCTTTTTGGATGAATAAATTTATTCTTTCAGACAGAACGCGTTAGGAACCCTTTGAAATCAATTTGATGTTGTTTATAGAAACACAAGCTTAGAATTGTTAAGTATTGTTTTCACATGTTGATAGACAAATCGTAGTAGACATAGATGATCTGCTAGATATTTAGTTGACCTGTAATGTAAAGGCTAAAGATATATTTAACGATATGTCCTATAGATATCAATTTAGTCTAAAACTAGTTTATTATCTAAATGTTAGAATGATATATTAACATGTAAGGTAGGGTGTCACGGTACGGTATACCTTACTTTTATCTTTAGTATGGAAAATTTCATACTGTTACCTTACCATACTTTTCGGTATACCTTACTTTCGGTATGATATTCTTACATACCTATACCTTACCTTATTTTCGGTATACCTTACCTTACTTCGGTATACCTTTCTTAGACAGTATACCAAAACTTATTTACTTTCGGTATACCTTACCCTACTTCGATATACCTTTTTTTTGCGATATATCATAATTTATTTATAATGAAAATCACCTTAAACAAGTTCTAACATATAAAAAACATAAAGTATTAGTATTTTTTTAATAACATAATTTATGAGATAAACCACTAATATCATACAATTAATTACAAGATATAACTAACTATATTATTGTATTTTCATATAACTAATTAACTAGATTTAGACATTAATTATAATTAATTTGATCATTTATGTATGATATATTATAAAAATAATAATATATTTTTATTAATTATATATTACAACTTATACTGTTATATTTAGTAACTAATAGATCATGTAATTATATCATAATTATTTAGTTATGTAACAAAATATATATATATATATATTAATTTATCGTTATTATTTAAGATAATAAGTAGTATATAAGTTATTGTTCAATCTTTTTAATTATCAATAAACTCACATGTTTTTGTAGTTTGTCATTCATATTTATTAATTATAATTCATAATTTATGAATAAACAATTTTCTTATAATTCAAATCGAATATATATGTACATGTAATATTATAAATATATGTATATATATATATATATATCGATATATACCAATATTTTCGGTATATACCGCGGTATGGTATATGACGGTATACATCGGTATTAGGAAACATTATACCTTTACCTTACCTAAAGTTCGGTACGGTATGATACCTTACCAAAAATTTCGGTATACCTTATATTCTGTATTTTACGGTATACCGTTTTTTCGGTAAATTTTGACAACCCTAATATAAGGAACATATATATCAAGTTCAAGATATGTATCCTAAGATTTGTCTATTCACATAGAATAGTTATGTTTAGTAACATAATGACCCACATGTAAGGAACATATCAATTTGTTGATTTGATCCATAAGATCATCTTTGTTTTTATGTAGTTTGCATCAATTGGAAGCAAAGAAACACATATCAAGTAATCAATCTGTTGGAGATACAAAATATAAGATCGATATGTTCGGAGACAAGTTCAAGTCTTCAATCTATATTAATGCAAGATGTGTATCGATGAGCTTAAATGGATCAACACTCTATTGTCCTAAAGTGTCACGTCAGCATTCGTCCCTATAACCTATTTATGAAAATCCTGATTAGAAGAGGAAAATATTTTATGGTAACCTAGAACGCGTGGGCCAAGAAGTTCAAAGATGCATTGCAAGGATTAATCAAAGAGGTTTGGACCCAAGAGATGATGAAGTAGCTCATTGATGACGACGGGTCGGACAGGCCAGATGGCCCGCGAATTATCCACTTTATCATATGCGAGTAAACCTAAGAAGGAATATTATTATTTGAATTTCGAATTTGGGAGACTTCTTTTGAATTTATGAATTTGAATTAGATAGGATTTGAATTCAGTTTGTTTCTATCTTTACTAGTTTGTTCTTATTTTTACTAGTTAGTTCTTATATTTAGTAGTTTGTTCTTATCTTTACTAGTTTGTTCCTACTTACTTGAGATATTTCAGCCTATATATAGATGTCATGTAATCTCAAGCTAAACACTTCATTTTTAATCAAATTTTCGTGAGGTATATCTCTTTTTAAGGAATATTCGAAATCCTCTTGGTTTGACGAGGCAGACTTCTATCAACGAATCAACGTGTTCATTTCCCTCGATGTGTGTTATTCATCGTCCATGTGTGACTGTGACAACATCTATTTGGAGTATAGGAATACATTATGTATGACCTATATCATTTATAGGACTCAACCATAAATACATCGTGATTTCCATCCTTTCATTTTTTGTTGTGCTTCCGCGTGCGTGTTTCCGTACAATTAAGCATGATCGTACCAGGAGTACAACTATTCAATGATAACATGCGCATTAAATGCTGCAATTATGGCGTCGAACAACTAATTTTCAAAATTCTATCCTATAAATACTCTAGTCAATCATTCGAGAAAACTTATTGAAAATTATCAAGCTAAAACTGTGCAGAAATCTCAATAATATCACCTGACGAACGAAGTGTTAGTAATCATTCTAAATTTCTCAAGGTCTTCACCTTTGAGATTTCAAGATTCTAGAATCACATTTCGAAGCCTACTAATATTATCTAAAGTTTAGAATTCCTAAAACTTTACCATATCTTGTTTCTTGTTGTAAAAAAAGTTCTAGTTCTTCATCCATAGCTTAATTTAGTTAAACTCTAAATGAGAAGAAAATCTTCAGTATCCACTATAAGTTGTAAAGGTCACGACCCATTAATTCGTGCACAAGACTTATCTAAATCCTGACTTATTCTTGTGCCTAATACTCAGTCCGTCTAAAGAAGAGAGAATATGAGTTGGTAGATTATCAGTCTTTGAGATTGACCGTGAACGTATGGAGTTTCTCAAACCACGTAAAACTGATTGTGTTCTTTATTTACTATACTTTTATTTATTATTCTTTATTGGTTTTTATCATTCTCTGTTATCTTCATACTTAATTTGTGCATTAAAAAACACTCTATTAATCATAGATTTTCACAATTAGAGCTATACATTAACCATCAATATTTCGCACACAATTGTTAGCTCACATATCATCTGATGAGGTAACAAACCATCACACTCTCTCAAGTTATTATATGAACAGATCAATTGTTCTCTCGCACGAGCAGATGGACTTTATTTCTGTCAGTTTCGAATTTATTTAAGAATTAAATGGTCTTTTTAGTAGTACAAGTTACTAATAAATTAAAAAGCTAGCTTTACATAATATTCTACATGCCTACCAATAGGGGTGGTAATCGATTTGGTAATAAGGGTGGTAATCGATTTGGTATCGATTAACCGAAACTAAAAAAGTCATAATTTTAGGAATTAGTATCAGACCCATCTATTTTACCGTTTAACCAGGTATCAATCGGTTCGATATCAGTTAACCGGTAGAATCAGTTAATGTATCATTTTTTTATTTTTAAATATTTTTTATTTTAAAAATATTAATTTAAGCCAATAATAATTTCATATAAATATAATTTAATTTAAGTTGGTAAATATTTTATAATATATAAAATGTATTTTAATAAATATAAAATATAAAATAATATATAATATTTTTTGTAATATATGATTTTATAAACCGACAGTGATTACTCGGGTGCCATTATTTTTAATAATTAAGAATTAATAGCCGCTATTTTTACTAAAAAAACTGATACTCCATAATCGATCTTCAGTTAGAAATCGATTTGATAGCAATTGTTTTGAAGAACCCATTATCTGTTAACACCCCCACCTAACTACCGATTATCGATTTTCGCAAATACTTATCATACATCATAAATTCTCCAAAAGTCAAAACTCCCCATCTTCCTTCTCACTTCTTTCTATTACTTACTCTCTAATTGTGTGTTTTTTTTTTCTGAAATTTCATGTGATGCAATTGAAATGCAACGAAATGTTACGTTTAATGAGTATTGTATATCAAATTCCCATTTAATTGATAGTTGTTAATTAAATTTTATATTAGGTAGAGTTTAATCTATTATTTTAATTAAATTATGTATATTAATTTTAATATTTCATTTATTAAAATGATCAAAATCAAACAATAATTTATGAATATACTAAAATTTGTAAATAAATAATAATTTTATCATATTTTATCTAAATAGCAATATATTATGCATGAATTGTTGTGCCCCAACCTTATCTTCAACTTGTGGAATCCCCTCTTTAAAAGAAGGTACCATTTTTAATACTACTTATTTAACATTAATAATACTATAAGCTATGAAATAATACTCGTCCTTTTACTAAACTTTTTTATATTTGTCATTTCGGGGTGTTCGTAAGAAAAATATTTACATATTTTTTTCTTACATATTTACAAGAAGGGGTTCACTCCACTCAATATACTCAACTCTATTAAAAATAATAAAATAATTAAGATATAAATTTCATTCAATAAACACAATCACATAAAAATAATAAATTAGATGGGTCTCAAACTCCACTCACCACACATTCTGACACAAAGTCAAAACACATTATTAAAATATGTGTCGGGTCAAACACATCAAAATGGCTTGTTAACTAAATGGTAACCCTATCACCCTTATCACTCTAACACTACTTTGTACACTCTCATTAATAACTGTGCCTAAAAATTTTGTGTCATCCTCATTGGAACGAAGAGATTATGTGTTAAATAGAATTAATTTTTTACTCATATATATAATAGAGTAAAAATAATAAATATGAAGATAATTCGCACGTCATAAAGATACGATGGAAGAGAGAAATGATTATATGTTAATTTATATACCCAAATCGTTCACCACAACAATTTTTATTTTGTCATTTCAAATGTCCATAAAAATAGTTTACATTTGAAACTTTTCATTTATAATAAGTGGACTCACCACACTTTTTTGTACAAACTCAATTTATAACGATATATTTAGTGAGACTCAATTAAAACAATATATCATATGAGATCCAAACTCTATCAAATACACATCATTATTAAAGTCAAAAATAATATTAAATTTATGTCATGTCAAAACGTAAATTATTTTCGTGAATAGAGGGAGTATTATTTTTGTAAAATAAATTAAGTAGATATATTATGGTTATAATAATAATAGAAAAATTACTTTTATAAACTTAAAAATATAAAATAATAAAATTAAATAAAAATTTGTTGAATAAATTATAATCTTAGACCAAAACAAATCAATGACTAGAGTATCAATCCCTTTAATTTCGCGGATGTTTTAATTTTTATTGATTTGCTCTTTTGCGTTGTTTAAACAATGCAAATGTTCAACCATAATTTAATTTTAAAAATAAAAATAATTTGTATACCGAACCGTAATCGGTGATTTTGAGAACCATAATCGGTGATTTTGAGAACTGTAAATGTCCTCAACAGTTCGGTTCCGAACAATAACTATATATAGGGAATTGTGTGATTGCGGTTCTAAATATTCAGACCGTGAATGGTGATTTCTAAGCATTTATTTTAATAGGTTTGTTTCTATTACTAATTCAATTTTATTTTTTATATTATATAGAATCATTGTTTAACTCACAAAATTAAGTTATAGCTTGTAAATTCATATAATAGTATGCATTTTTTAAGGCGGTTCTAAGGAAACCGATTGTTTGAAAAAGGAACCGTCGGTTCGAAATTGGAACCGTCATGAATGATTTCAATTTTGGTTCCAAATTGTGAACTGCTATAATCATTGTTTGGTTACAGTTCGAAATGATGGAACCGTGAATTGTTAACTATTATGAATTATTTTCAATATGCATACATGTTTAAGTAGTTACATAATTTTATTTTTATATGATATTATTTTTATGATTATAAAAAACTAATGTTATTTATTGAATGTCTATATAGTTACATATTTATGTATATATATGAGATCAATCGTATGCAGATCATTAATTGATTAACATGAAACTCTATATATCTTTTATCTTTTTATTTTTTAGATGTTTATACTTGTACATAATAAATTGTTTATATTTAGTATTAACAATCGTGCTTAATTAAAATTGAGCTTGAATTTGTATGGACAGTATACTTGAGGAGGGTTTTATTAGTTGAGCACCTCAATTGTAAATTTGTAATCCATTATAGGGATACTATTTTATGGTTATATAATTTAAATTATAATTAAATTACAATTATTTTGATTACTTTTAATTCTTATCGTGCAAGTATATATTATATACTCTCTCCGTTCCACTTAATTTGAGTCATTTTTCTTATTAATTAGTTGTCCCATTTAATTAGACATATTTCTTTATTTAGCAAGTTTTAATGCACAAAACATTCTTCTCAAAAATTATTATAACAAAATATTGGTGTACGTGATAAAAGCAAATGAGTCTAATTAATAAATAAATTTGAATTACACATATAAAATATGAATCGAAAATCATAAATAAATTTGAATTACACATTTATAGTTAATTTTAAATTAATAATTTGTTATATAATAATAGACCAAATATTTTTATTGCATAACAAAATATCAATAATAATGATTTTAAATACATGTATTATGAATTATTTCAATATACTTTAAATAATTATATAATTTTATTTTTATATGTACCGTTTTTATAAATATAGAAAGAGTGAGATATCTGAGATAATTGTTAAGTTAAGATTGAAAAAATTAAATCAGCTATGAGACTGATTTCTTGTGCTGATGAAGACTCACAAATGATAGTTACATAATTTCATTATGCACATTTTTTACAATAAAACTACAATATATAAAATATACTTAATTTTATAAATAATTTTATTTTATAAATAACTAATTTTTTTTAAAGTTAACATTATTTTCGCACTTTTTAGTATGAATAAATCATTTTTTTAATAGTTGTGGTCATATAAGGCTAGCTAGTGATGAGCAAAAATTGAATCAAATTAAAAAATCAAATCGAATCATTGATATTTGATCGGTTTGTATCAGTTTTAAAATATTTAGATATGATTTCGTTTTATTGTTTAGAAACCAATTTTTTCGATTTGGATCGATTTATAGTAAAACGGCTCGGTTTTCAAATGAACCGAATTTTATTATATATTAATTATTATTATTATTAATTATAATAAATAAAGTACTTAAACTTAAATATTATTTGTTGCAAAATAGCATTTATATAATAATGACAAGTTTCAAATTTGAAGAATTAGTATAAAACTAAAACATGTAATAAGGAAAGTAAGATACCCACATAAAATATGAATGAGTAAAATTAACAAATCAATATTTATGAATATATATATATATATATGTTTTTCGATGCTTGTTCCACAATGTAAATTATCATATACAAGATTGACCAATTTTCTAATTCAAATAAATTGAGTATCAATTTTCGAGTGTAAATTACAATAAATTCATCATTTAAAAAATATATATAATTAAAATTTTGGATAATAGAAATCAAATTTTAAATTTTGATTTGGATCAATTTGATTTTGTAATTAATTTGGTCAGATTGATTTTAAATTATAAATAATTTAATTTTATAATTTTAATTCGGTTTTTAACGGAAAATCGAGCCGTTGTTCACCCATAAATGAGACATAACGAGCATGAGATGACTTATATTTGTATGTTGCAAGAATAAAAATGAGTGGGATGTATGGTGAAAAAGTCGAATTTCTTCTAGAATGTTTATTTTTTAATTGATGCTCTATCAATGTTTACTTTCTCTTGGTTGTATGAAGCATGAATATGGGATCAATATAATAATAAAATGGAAAAAGAAAAGAAAAAGAAAAAGGGTAGCATTATATATTGGTAAGGAAATTAAGAAGGCGTTGAGAGGCCATGTGCAAAACTAGTAGTGTGGGTCTTCTTGCATTTAATTCTGCTTTGATCTATTATGCAAACACTAAAATATCATTCGATTCGCAACAAACCTTTTTAAATATGTTCATGATTAATAATTTAATATGACATGTTATTTAAAAAATAATAAAATTTTATTAATTTTACTTTAACGATTATAATTTATTAATTAGATTAAAAAATATTAATTATAAAAAATAGCCAAAAAAATTGGAAAAAATAAATAATAACCACCAACATAAAAATATTTAAATTCTAGACATTTTGATATTAATTGTATGAAATGTATGAATAATATTCATTCATATGTACATACATTTTAATAAAACTGAATATCATATACTAACCGCGAAAAGAGAGAAAAAAAACCAGTAACACAATAATAAAATAAAATAACGCCTAAAGTTATAATAATCAAATATCACAAAATTAATAGTGATTAGTTATTAAAACATGGGAATTCAGAACACGAATCATAAACAAGAATAGGAGGGAAAATTAGGATTTAATATTATGAATCTATCAAAAGAAATAGGTCATTACAAAACTCCTATAATCACAAAGAGTATAGCCAATCACAACGAAAGTAAATATTGAATATAAATAAAATAACATGAACCCCTGTTGCAGAATTTGCTATGTTGGGTTGTCAATCATCGATCACGAACTTTCCTCCAGGAAGTATGAACAAAGCTCCAAAAATTGCTAGAAAATAATAACTATGAACGTTCTATGCTAGAAGAAGTAAAAAGTGTATAGTGGTCTCTAAAATAGTGTATCTAAGGTTCCAAAGGAATGCCCTTATATAGTACTAGGGTGAAACATGATAAAACATGTAAAGAAAATACGAAAACATGGTAAAAATCTCCCACGAGCATGACTTCGGCGACCCAGTGTCTCGGTCGCCGAAGTCAAGAACAAATCTCCACCAGAACGGCGATCGTCGTTGGAGTCGCCGCGAAGAGTCAGCAAGTTCGATGATCCAGACGGTGATCGCCGAAATTCCTTCTTGAGATCGGCGATCCTAGCCCCGAGTCACCGATCTTGTTGCTTTCTCGTCCGGGTTTGATTCTTCGTGCCCCGTGGACTCGTGTCTCGACTCATGGCCGCTTCTTCGACTCGGCACACATCTTTGTTCCTCAGCTACGCCTCTCGGCCTCTAATAAGACCATAAATCGCCAAATCTTATATAACAACACAAAAAAACAACAAAACGTAAAACGGACACAAAACACCAAAACCAACGAAATCAAATACAAAATCAACCAAAACAAGACAATAAACGTGGACAATTATTTTATTAAAATCATGCAAAATGAGTGTTTATCAGTACTAATTGTACGAAATGTATGAATAATATTCATTTATACGTACATACATATTAATAAAACTGAATATCATGTATGAATGGTACGATTTGATACAATTCATATTTAAAAATATAAAACATAATTTAAAGGATATTTTAGTACAAAAAAATTATAAATGACTATAATTTAAATATTACTATGTTAAGTGGTTGTTATTTGTATTTTATAATCATTTTTGAGTATATAATCACTTTTAAAAAAATCCAATCTTTTAAAGTCTAAAACTATCTTTCAACAGAATTATTTCCTGCAAATACATAATTCATTGAAATAAATAAAAAGGTTCAATTATTGATGGTTGATGGTTCAAGTACCTAAATGCTAAAAGCTAACCCCAAAAGAAAGAAAGTGAAGGAGAAAAGAAAGTAGATAAGTTCTTTACTCATATAAATAATGGCAAATACAAAATACAATACAAAGGTTATGCTCTACTGTAACTGCCAACAGCGGTTTCACTCTTTATAGATTTGGTGTTGGTGGTGAGCCTCATTGTTTCTCTTCAATTATTTTGCTTATTCTGTTCAAGTTGAGTTGTATTTCACCTGAGACTCAGCTTCTCATTTTCTTCACTACTTTCAATCACCAGCCTCTTGTTCATTGTATGAAACAGGGTTTTTGTTTAAAGAATTAAGTTTTCAAGTTTTGAGGATGGGGGAGGAGGAGAAGCCTGAAGTTCTTGATGCTGTATTAAAGGAAACTGTGGATTTGGTAATGAAACTGATAATTGGAATTCAAGATTTTTTTGTTATTATGGGGTGTGCCACCTCATGTTCTGAGTTGTGGACTGATGATTTGTGTATGTTTGTACGCGCGCTTGTATTTGCAGGAAAACATACCCATTGAGGAAGTGTTCGAGAATCTAAGATGCACCAGAGCTGGTCTCACGAGTGAGGCTGCTCAGGAGAGATTGGTCATTTTTGGATACAACAAGCTTGAGGAGAAGAAGGTTTTTGATTTTCTACAGCAATATTCTTTGTTTCCTTCCTATCTATTTAGAATTTTTTGAATTGTTTCCTTCGTTTTTAAGAGTGCTTTGTGTATTTAATGTTTATGAAGTAATGTAGCTCACGAACTCCATTGCTTCTTAAGTCTTTCCCTTCCTCGAAATTTCTGTTTGTTTGAGTTGGATATGCTATGGATTTAAATGTGGCATTATTTCTTGAAAATTTTGATGCTTATAAAGTGCACATCTTTGCAGCTGACGCTTCCTTTTCAGTTAAATAAATGGAATTTTTTGGTTTTCTTTCTTATTATTTCAGGAAAGCAAACTCCTGAAGTTTTTGGGGTTTATGTGGAACCCTCTTTCATGGGTTATGGAAGCTGCTGCTATCATGGCAATTGCTCTTGCTAATGGAGGAGTAAGGACGTTTTTTCTACCTTGTTTCTTTCCCTTTTAAAGGAGAGAAATATTAATCCTTGATTTCATTTTGGCAGGGCAAGCCTCCGGATTGGCAGGACTTTGTGGGTATCATCACTTTGCTTGTGATAAACTCGACAATCAGTTTCATCGAGGAGAACAATGCTGGAAATGCAGCAGCTGCCCTCATGGCCAGTCTTGCTCCAAAAGCCAAAGTTAGTTACTATCCTGTTTTGGATTTTCTGATACTTAGTGTTTGGTACTATTGGAGATGATTTGATCAATGGTGGTTGTATGAAGGTTCTTAGAGATGAAAGGTGGAGCGAGGAGGAGGCATCCATATTAGTGCCTGGTGACATAATTAGCATTAAACTGGGAGATATCGTTCCTGCTGATGCTCGTTTGCTTGAGGGCGATCCACTGAAAATCGATCAGGTGTGTGTCCTCTCTCTGTGTGCATTCATGCTAAAGTCAGGACTTTTGTTCTCTAACTGAATCATGAAGTGATTATGCAGTCTGCTTTGACCGGCGAGTCCCTTCCTGTGACGAAGGGGCCTGGTGACGGTGTCTACTCTGGTTCCACTTGCAAACAGGGAGAGCTTGAGGCTATTGTTATTGGCACCGGAGTTCATACCTTTTTTGGTAAGGCAGCACATCTTGTCGATTCTACTAATCAAGTGGGGCACTTCCAAAAGGCAAGTTCCCTGAGTACCCCAGTAGTTATTTCCTCCCTAATATGACATATGTTGAAAATATGTATTTCTCAAATACAAGTTTGTACTCGCCAGGTTTTGACTGCAATTGGAAACTTTTGCATATGCTCTATTGCTGTGGGGATGATTATAGAGATCATTGTCATGTACCCTATTCAACATAGGGACTATCGTCCTGGGATTGACAATCTTCTGGTGCTTCTCATTGGAGGAATTCCAATTGCCATGCCAACGGTTCTTTCAGTTACGATGGCCATTGGTTCGCATCGTTTGGCTCAGCAGGTTGGTTATTCTTATCAGAGTGTTGATTAACTGCCTCTCTGATGACTGCAGTATCTAATGGGATATTTATCCTTTTAGGGAGCTATCACAAAGAGAATGACTGCTATAGAGGAGATGGCTGGTATGGATGTTCTTTGCAGTGACAAGACTGGAACTCTGACGCTGAATAAGCTTACTGTAGACAAGAATCTCATTGAGGTCATAGATTCATCTTTTCTTTAACAATTATGCCTTCATTACACCCTTTGTATTAAGGAGAGTGAGATTTTGGTCATCTGTGAACTCTTGGGCATAGGTTTTTGCCAAGGGCATTGATGCAGATACTGTTGTCTTAATGTCTGCTCGAGCATCTCGAACAGAAAATCAAGATGCGATAGATGCAGCTATAGTTGGAATGTTGGCTGATCCGAAGGAGGTATACATATGTCATTATGTTCTATAATCAAAATGTGCGATCGCAATATTGATGCAAGTTTGCCAGCTTGACTTGAATGATACCATGAAATGAACAGGCACGTGCTGGAATTCGAGAGGTTCACTTCCTTCCTTTTAATCCCACTGACAAGCGAACTGCATTGACTTACATAGACGGTGAGGGGAAATGGCACAGGGTCAGTAAAGGTGCACCTGAGCAGGTATAGTCCTTAGTCATAGGTATATGGTTTTTCAATTTTCTATTATGTCAATCGCCAATTCTAATTGCTTCATGCAATATGCCTCCAGATTCTACACCTTGCACACAATAAGTCAGAGATAGAGCGAAGGGTTCATGCTGTGATCGACAAGTTTGCTGAACGAGGTTTAAGATCACTTGCAGTAGCATACCAGGTAGATATTTGCGTTATGCTATGCATTAATCTTTATGTGTTGAAAAGGTGTAAGGAATTGCCTCATTTCAGTAGATTTTATTGAACTCCGAGCCCTTTACTGTAGCCTGAGGTGGAATTGCTGCTTGTTCTTGCAGGAAGTTCCAGAAAGAACGAAAGAGAGTCCTGGAGGCCCATGGCAGTTCATTGGTCTCATGCCTCTCTTTGATCCACCCAGGCACGACAGTGCAGAAACTATAAGAAGGGCACTAGACCTTGGTGTCAATGTTAAGATGATAACTGGTAAAACTGCATTGCAACATTAGAAAGATAAGACTTTTCTTTGTTAATTTAACGGTTTTATTTGTGATCAATTCCTAGTTATGCTAAACCTCAGCTACTGGAATTCAATATTCCAAGTTTGAGGTTGGATTTAATCTATCATCTCATAGGATCTCTGATTTTCTGACCCACAGTATACTTTTTATCGATCAAGTGAAGGTGAAACTCCCCTCCTCTCCTCTCTTAGAGGAATCCAACCTCTCCATGGTTATAAACTGGGGACCGGAGCATCTTTCTATCTAATTCTATACAGTTTTAAAGCTTTCAGTAATGGACTCTTAAGTAATTAGAAAAGATTTCCATAAAGTCATAGTTTCAAAAGGCTGTCGTGTGGCGCGCCTCAAGTAAAAACTACCTCTGAGGCGCCGAATCATGTGATCTGTTGAGGTGGTCGAGGTGCATGAGGCAGTAGCCTCATGAGATGCGGTTCAAAACTGTTTTTTTTTTTTTTTTTGCATTTTATGGGTCTAAGATGCTACTCGTTTTGCAAAATTGAGTAAAATATTTATTTAGTTTAGTTCCAATTAACCCAATTACAACTAAAGTTACCAAATGTAGCTAAATTGACCTAATTAGGATTAAAATTACACATAATTACATATCTACTCCACTCGGATCTCTGTCTCTTCCTACGCAACCTTCCACTCCACTCCCTTTCTGATGCATCAGCGGCGGCATGAACTCTTAAATGGCGCGATGAGCAACATGAGCTGAGCTCTTTTTGTCAATTAGGAGATGAATCAGGGATGTTTTGGATTTCTTGCATTTTTTAAAAATAAATATTTGATATGAGGATATTAATTTGTTTTTTATAAATTATAACCAGTTGTCACTTGTTTTTTTGTTTGTTTTATGATATTTGGTATAATTTGGTGTTTTTTATGATATTTAGTTTACATTTGCAACTATTATTTGTGTCACTGTTTGTCTCGAGCCTTAAGCCTTGGCTCACCTCAACAGAAAAACGGCTCATGGCGAAAAATGCATTTTGAAACCTTGCATCAAGTTCTATTTGTTTAAATCATTAGTTCTATATTCTATGCCTGCATGAAGTTCCCTTTTTTGAATTTCGAGTATGGTGTTTTCTTGAATTATAAATATATTATTGCTTAATGAAGCGTTTGACAGGGGACCAGCTTGCGATAGGAAAGGAAACAGGACGAAGGTTGGGGATGGGCACTAACATGTATCCATCATCGGCTTTGCTGGGACAGACCAAAGACGAATCAATTGCTTCTCTACCAATCGATGAACTCATAGAGAAAGCCGATGGTTTTGCTGGCGTTTTCCCTGGTATTAATTTCTTCGTTGTTATTGTGTTAAGTCGTTTATGCCCAATTTGGCTGTGGAATTTTGCAATGTGTGACTAAGAAGCAAATGCTATAAATTTCATTTTACTTATATGCTCATTTTGGATATTTGACAGAGCACAAATATGAAATAGTAAAGCGGCTGCAAGCTAGGAAACATATATGTGGAATGACTGGTGATGGAGTAAATGATGCTCCTGCTCTGAAGAAGGCTGATATTGGAATTGCTGTTGCTGATGCAACTGATGCAGCTCGTAGTGCTTCTGATATTGTGCTTACAGAACCTGGCCTCAGTGTCATTATTAGTGCCGTTTTAACTAGTCGGGCAATCTTCCAAAGGATGAAAAATTACACGGTACGTCCTGTTCCTTAATTCCTACATTTGAGGTTAAAGTTAATGATTTCAATAGTAAGGAAAATAGATTCTGTTTGTGCGTTATTCTGGCCTGCTTACATGATAATTGAGCTTATCTATGATCCCCAATTTTGGCAGATTTATGCGGTTTCTATAACAATCCGTATTGTGGTATGTTATATGTATCCTTCATTCTTTTCTTTTTTGTTAGATTCCTTCCATTCTTTTTAAATCTTGAGATTTAGTCTGATGTCTTCCACCTTTTTCTTCCCTCCCTTTTTTTGGGTATCAGCTTGGCTTCATGTTGTTAGCCCTGATATGGGAATTTGACTTTCCTCCTTTTATGGTGCTTATCATTGCAATTCTCAATGATGGTTTGCTTTTCCTCTCTCTCATTCTCTCTCTGTGTATATATGTATGTCTTATGTATATATTTATCCATTTACTGCTTCTCTTTACATATCTCGTGCAACTCTTGTGATGAAGGTACCATCATGACTATATCAAAAGATAGAGTGAAACCGTCTCCTCTTCCGGACAGCTGGAAGCTTGCTGAGATTTTTGCAACTGGAGTGGTTCTAGGTGGTTACTTGGCAATGATGACAGTCATATTCTTTTGGGTTGCTTATAAAACAGATTTTTTTCCGGTACATTATATTGCCACTGAACTTGTTCCGAAGCTATTCTTTAATCCTATTCTTTACTGTTAGACTTCCATCCTTCACTTGGTTGATAAGGATATTGAAAAATAGTGTCAAGCTACAAATGTTTGTGAATTCATATATTGCCTCTTCAACTCAGACTGTCTACTTATTGCCTTTCCTGATGACAATCAAGTTGATAATAGACAGAATACAATGTGTTTAGAATTTTTGTTCCTGCCTCATATTTGTGAAGAGTCTATATTCTTGCTCAACAATTTTTTATATTTTTATTATTTTTTATTGAACTCATTCAACATACTTCCTAAATTGCCAGAGCGTGTTTGGGGTGTCGACCCTTGAAAAGACTGCAATCGACGACTTTAGAAAGCTTGCATCAGCAATATATCTTCAAGTGAGCACTATCAGTCAGGCCTTGATATTTGTCACAAGATCCCGAAGCTGGTCCTATGTCGAACGCCCTGGTTTGTTGCTTGTAGCAGCATTTTTTATTGCACAGCTGGTTAGGAACTCTTTCAACTGCCAAGTTATTGCATTGTTTTCCATTTTTATATTCCTTGATTTCTTACTTATTGGAAACAGGTCGCCACTTTGATCGCTGTGTACGCAAACTGGAGTTTTGCAGCAATTGAAGGAATTGGGTGGGGCTGGGCAGGGGTAATCTGGCTTTACAACATCATTTTCTATATCCCTCTCGATATCATCAAATTCTTGACTCGTTATGCTCTAAGTGGAAGGGCTTGGGATCTTGTTCTTGAACAAAGGGTAAATATTATACCCCACAAGTCTCTATTTACCAGCTCTGTGTTCTTAATTGGTGTTTCCTTTTTTCTTTTTTTTCCATAATATCTAATGTGGCTTTATCTATTTGCAGATTGCTTTTACCAGGAAAAAGGATTTTGGGAAAGAGCAACGTGAGCTCAAATGGGCCCACGCACAGAGGACCCTTCATGGCCTGCAAGTACCCGACACCAAATTGTTTAATGAAACTAACAATTTCTCTGAACTTAATCAGTTGGCCGAGGAAGCCAAGAGGAGAGCAGAGATTGCTAGGTAATGACTTTATAAAACACAAACATATATAAGAATCGAAGTGCTTTTAATCTTGAACCATCCTTGTTTTGTTCGATGATCATTGCCTTGAGAATCAACGATTTGATACCTTCCTAAAAGAAAGAAAAACAAAACTATTTGATACGATTCAGCAAGAATTTGACGTTTGTGATTACGATGATGAATAACGTCATGTGCAGGTTAAGGGAGCTGCATACACTCAAAGGTCATGTGGAATCAGTGGTGAGGTTGAAGGGTCTTGATATAGATACGATTCAGCAAGCCTACACTGTATAAGAAAGATTAAACATCTACACATTTTGAGGGTGGGTGTGATGAAGTAGAGCTTTGGGTTGAGGTATTATTAATGTTTGATTAAGCTGAGGATCTGTTATGCAAGTGGCATACATCTATTCTGGATGAATAGTGTATTTTCATAATCATTCAATCCTGCCTTTCAAAGTCTGCCCCTGTAATATTTCATTTACTACCTTTAGAAAGTGGATGTTCATAGAATAACAGTGATAATAAACCTTTTGTGTACATGGTATAACAGAGTATGGAGATTCTTGATTTTCTTTTGATTCTGCCCCTTTTCTTGAGATTCATTGAATTATTACTAGTTGCTTTTTACTCAAATAAAATGCAGACATATATCTCGTTTCATCAAATCTACATAGAAATTTGTATGTAGCATAGCTTGTGCAATTACACTACTCTCTCTGTGTCTCTTGATTAGGCAGTATGGTGATCTATTTTCTTGGCCTCCATTTGAAAAGAAACACTACTATCCACAGTCCCTTTGTACCTATACCAACAGGCGCACACAAGAAAGTAGCAGAAATTCAGAGCACACAACACCGCAACCAGATAGTAGAAGTAATCCAACCTCCCCTCATTCAGATCCTCCGGCAACCAATTCCCAGTTGAGTTCTTCGCAGTCATCCTATGCACCGTGTTGATCAGGAAACTGTAGGTGTAATTCGAGAGCGCGTTCCCGGTGAAGAAGAATGCCCCTGCGATGCTCCTCATGTTCTCCGGGAACTCCTTGTAGTAGAACTCCAGCTGCCCTATGGCGTTGAGTGCCTCTGCCAGGCCACCCATGGCAAGCTGCGGCACCAGCCACATGGCCGACATGGGTCCCCGGCGGCGGCGCTGCTCCACGAGGGCGCCGACAATGGACTCGATGATGGTGATGAAGATGCCAGCGCCGATGCGCTGGAGGACGGTGATACCCTGGCCGTTGTTGAGGCGGCGTGTGGCGGGGACGATGAGGCGATCGTAGAAAGGGACCCAGAGGGCAATGGCGAGCATGGCGAAGATGACATAGGTGGCGGCGGGGATCTCGAAGGAGGTGGAGCCAAGGTGGCGGTCGGATTGGAGGGCTTGGAAGACGACGTACTGCTGCTGGGCGCCGATGTGGTAGAGGATGGCGGTGAGGGCGACTGGGATGACGCGCATGACGCACTTGGCTTCCTCCACTTGCTGCATGCTGCAGAGGCGCCATGGATTGGCGGCTGACCCTTCTGGGTTGAGCTTGTCCTCTGCTGTTATGATTGCAGCTTTGTCCAAGAATCTTGAGGGACCAACAAGATCAACACTTTTATCTCAATGTTTATCACATGTAATCAATTATCTTTAAAACACTAGAGAAAAATTACATGGTCAAGTTGGGGAAAAATTATGAATGACAACTGAAATTCCAAAAACACCCCTGGTACGTGCGCTTTCTCTCCCTAATGAAAATTTTAACGTAGGCTACTTAATTAAAGAAACCCTAATTAATATGTGGAAAATAAAACTGCTGTGCTGTGCTGTGCTGTGCTGTAAAAGTGAAGATGTTACGATTTAGAGTAAAAGTTAGTCCTTGCCTTGGTTTAGTTAAACTACATTACAACATGTGAATTTTATTATATTAAAATATATGTGGTGGGTAGGTAAGGTAGGTATTAGTGGATAGGTGAGGAATGAGGATGCATTTGGAATAATGTTGGATAATTGGCTGAAACTTTCCAAACTATGATTGGCTTTTTTTAACTTGGAAGGGAGAAGGATCTCTTCTAAACAATAATGCCCTTGTCCTTTTTTATGAATCGTTGTTTTCCGCCACTTTTTAATACTATTATTATTGAGGAATGGTTAGGGTGTCTCATATAATGAATGCGCCATAATTTATAATGGCCTAAAATTTACCCAATTTTAAAAAATAAAGATAAAAATATTTATTTAAAAATAAAAGATAAAAACTACCAATTTTTCATGATAATATGAGGAATTTTCTCATGTGCTCATGTTATTCAAACTATTTTGTGAAATGAAATACATGAGCACATGATGAATTTTCTCATATGCTCGTGTAAAGGGTAATTTTCATCTTTTATTTTTAAATGAGTATTTTTTTTATCTTTTACTTATTAAAATGAGTATTTTATCTTTTGCCTCATTTATAATTATCGCTGAATGACATACTTCCCTTTGGAAAAAGCCACATGAATATACATAAAATAAAATAATATTCTTTCTGTCTCATTATTCTTATCTCCAAAAATCAATAAAGTACTCAAAAAACTTAGTTAAACAAGACCAATAATATTGAGATAAAGTATATTTTTATTTTTTTAAAATTCTTAAAGAGTATAATGGAGTAATTTTTTTTTATAAAAAACATGATAATCAAGATTTTTGTATATATTAAAATAATGATATGCAGTAGTAGAAGAGACGGTGTGCTTGCAATGCAAAGTCAAGTGCAATAATGCATGATGATTGGTGTGCTGCATGTGGCCGTGAGTTAAGTTTGAATAGGTCATACAGATATAGTGATAGGAAATCCATTTTATATTATATGCAACTAAACATTAATTCTTCAAACTCTATTATGGAACTTGCTACCCTAGCTACCTAATTAAACAATATAATGTTATTGAATGAGATCTACTATTGTCTAATCGTGTGACATTTTTTATTGCATTAACACGAAACAGAAACATGACATGATTAAAATTCAAAATCTAGGGTATATATATTGAATTTTAAATCATTATTTATGACACACATCACCTTCGTATTAATACAATATGAGATGACTAAATAATATAATATCCGAATTGGGTGTTATAGTAGGTGAGGTTTGCGAGCATCAACTGAAGAATTATATACGTAGTTATTTTATAGTGTAAAAACTTGACCTTGGGTCATGGTTGGTAATGCATATATATTTGCTTTAAAATTCACCTACAACGTAGTGGGTGGTTGCCATTTTTAACTATAAAATTATCCAACACCTGTATCCTTTTAATCATACTCCTGCTTGTTTTTTAAGCTTCATTCTTTTTTACTAATTAATAATAAGATGAAGAAATAAAATTGAACTAGTGTACATTATTATTAAACTTAGAGATATCTATCTCAATTTTGGTGTCCCACTATGAGTTATTTTAATTATTTTATTTCAATATATATGATATGATTTTGGTTTAATTTTACAAGAATTAATTAACTAAGGTTCATTACTTAAATTAAATGTTTTATAGTTATTCTGTTAAGTTTTCGGTTAAAAATAGTTATTTGGGTTGATCGTTCCAAAATGATATAGTATATATATAGTTTCTGAAGCTCCATTTTTTGGAATAAATATGCATTATTATATTCATATGCATCTCATTAATATAATTAGATTTTTATTAATGAGATGTAATTACTTAAAAAACCCTGTGAAAGCTATATTGCATTGGGATGTGCCCTACATCACTAGTGTTATTATTATAATAATAGAAATAACATTTATAATTATTATTACTAAGAGATGATGAAATTGACGCATCGAAATGTGGACAAAAAAATGATCAATATATATATTAGCTCTAAGTTGAATAAAACTTGCTAGTTGCTACTTGAAGAAGACAAAAAAAGAATTTAATGGCGTGAGACGTTGACCCATAGGAATGAATGAACCCCACTTAATTTTAATTTCACAAGCCAAAGAAATTCCTTAAATAAATTTAATTTGATGATGATGATGATGATTGATGAGTGGAGGAAGAAAAGTAATTACCTGAACTGATCAGTATAAGGCAGCTTAGAATTCAGAGCCTTGGGCGGCGCATAGCTGAACAACCTCAGCCACGGCTGCTCCGGCGACTTCAGGCGCCTCTTGGCGGCGGAGGCCACCGCCACCTGAAGCAAGCTGGTGATTGGGCTCCCCTCCGGCATCACCTTCACGTACATTCCCGATGCGATGAAGTACAAGAAACACGACAGAAACATGAACATCGCCGGAATGGCCAGCCCGATCGACCAGCTCACGTTCGACTGCACGTACACGACCAGCGTCACCGACACGATCTCCGCGAACGTCACCGTGAAATAGTACCAGTTGAAGAAGCTGTCCACGCCCTTCTTGCCGGACTCCGTCCGAGGATCGAACTGATCGGCGCCGAAGGCTAAGTTGCACGGCCGGATTCCCCCGGCGCCGACCACCATTAGCCCGAAGCCTAGCACCAGGAACGCCATCTGCCCCGAATCCGGGCCCACGCACCGCTCGCCACGGCCGGGATCGCAGTGCGGCGGGTGGAGGTTCCTGAACACCGCCGTGAGGCTCACCACCAACAAGCCCTACGTACGTACCAAAATGAATTAATAAACTTCAACTTCAAATGTTAAATTAATTAAATTTAAATAACAATTAGAATTACGTACGAGTAAGGAGGCAAGGGAGCCGAAGCCGAGAGTCTTGTAGCGGCCAAAGTAGGTGTCGCTGAGGAAAGCTCCGATTAAGGTGGAGAGGTTGGAGGTGCCGTTGAAGACGTTGAGGAGTGAAGTTGCAGAAATGCGTTTCATGTTGAAGACTGTGGTGAGGTACACTTGGAGGTTGGAAATGGTGCCTATTGCCCCCAGTTTTTCGAACGTCTCGTTTCCTGCATTCATTCATTCATTCATCATTAGTTTCAAGAATCTAGCTAGCTACCAGCAAAATATATACTCAATAGTACCGATGATGAAAGGCATGACTTTGAGGCCTCTGTAATTGATCTCGGCTTCTCCATCATCGTCGATTGTTGGAGATGGTGATTTCACCTTCAACTCCACTTCTCTACTTTCTTTCATCCTCTCCATTTTTGACACACTTGCTAGTGTATTATATTTTTGGTTGTGGAGATTAATAATATTGTTGGAGAAAAGACAGAGGTAGTGAGATCGATGGGGGTGAATGAAGAAGAAGCTAGCTAAGTAGGAGCAAGCAGCCTTTAATGCACTATAAATAATACTAGTATCTAGTATTGTCACCTACTGTTTGATTGTTTATGATATGATATTGTATGGGGAGTTGTCGTAGTTAATATTAGAGCATCAAGTGTTTGTGTTTATTCATCAATTATTTCTCTAATTAGTCAACTCACTCCATCGGATTAATTACTCCATTTCTACTAGTGGCAATGTGGCATGCATGTTTCTCTGTTATTTTTATTTCAGATTAACAAGTTTTTAATGCTTTTATTATATTCAGGATGTCCATTCATCATGCTATTGAAATAAATAATGATCGGATTGGCAGCAAATGATATTCATATTCGGTCTCTCATTTTTGTGTCTCATATTTATATTTTATATTAATTTTTTAATTTTCATGTTTAATAATATGATTCATTCCACCCAAATAAGATTTATAATTTTTAAAAATTTAATTATTCTTAAATAATACTTATATTATAACAAATTTTATTAAAAAAATATTAGTTAAAATGATAAATTTGGTGGTGGAAGATGAAATACAATTTTGAAGCTCTTATTATTAAAAAATTATTATTATTATTAATTGTTTTGTTTTTATTACTACTCATTTGTTCATATATATATATATATATATATATATATATATCTTTTTTCTTCTAAAACGTAATATGCTTATATATGATCTGTCCCTTAATTGATTAGTGTAAAATATTGAAAGATGAATGAAGAGAACGTGCAGGAAATAAAGATTCTCCAATCATTAATTTGAGAATTAAGACAACAATTAATGTTAATCATTATATGTAGAATAGTGGAATGTTGGGGGAAGAGATCATAGATCATTCACGTAATCCCCATTACATAATCATTCACGTAATCCCCGTTACATACATTATACAATATTATTTGTTTGAGCATGTTTTCAATCATAAATTTATCCTATGAAAATGTGAGATAAAAATATAATTAGTTTTTAAAATTTTTTTTATTCATCCATCGTATTTAAATTATAAATTTATCATTGTTTTTATCTTTCATCCACTTTAAGGAGGGTGATAAACACTCATTTTGCATGATTTTAAGTTACATTTGTCCGTCTTTAGTGTCATGTTTCGGTTTGTTTCCCATTCGTTTTCATCGTTTTGATTGTTTTGTGTCGGTTTTACTTTTAGTTGTTTTGTTGCGTTTTTCTTTAGGTTTTTACGGATTTTGAACATATTGAAGGCTGAGAGGCATAGTCAAGGAGAAGAAATGCGCGTCGGGCTGAAGAATAGGACATGAGACGAGGCACGAGTGGATGGGGCACGGAAAACCACGTCCCGAGGAGAAGGCAGCAGGATCGGCTACCCGGGGCTGGGGTCGCCGAAGTCAAGCACATTTTTCGGCGACCGCCGATCTGGTCGCCGAACATGCTGGAGTCCATCGTGAGTTGTTCGGCGATCGCCGTTTTGAAGCACGTTTTTCGGCGACCCAGGCTCGAGTCGCCGATGCCATGCGCGAGAAGCATTGTTTCCTTATTTTTGTTGTTTATTTCCATGTTTCTTTGCATTATGCCCTAAGACTATATAAGGGTGATTCATTCTTCTACCCTAGGACTTTTGCCCACTTTTAGAGACTTTTATACTCTTTTATTTCATACACCATTGTTCTAGAGATTCTTGGAGTTTAATTCAAAATTCTTGGTGTGGAATTCGTGATCAAGGATTGACAACCCGACGTCGCCAATTCTGCACCAGGGGTTTATGTTATTTTATTTATATTTATATTCAATGTTCGTTTTTATTATGATTGGCTAGTCTTTTTGTGATTTTAGGGGATATGTATTGACCTATATTCTTTTGATGGATTCATAATATTAATTCCTAATTTTCCTTCATATGCTTGTTTGTGATTTATGAATTTAACTCGCATGCTTTGATAGTTGATCATTATGATTGCATGCAAGTTATGTATTTGATGTCTTATCCGAAATTAGATTCATAGCCGAATCCATAGATCACAATACATGTTTCTTCTTGAGACCTAGCGGAGATAGGAGAACTGTAGGATGATATTCTTTGTATGCTATTTGTAACTGATTTCTTGGAGACCTAGCGGAGATAGAAATTAAATTAGCTCACTATCATAGACTGCCCTATCCGGGAGTATGTGGTTATCTATGCGAACCTTCACATGCATTAGGATTAAAATTTGGTAGTTAGAGTTAATTGTTGAATCCGTTAATTGATTTAGTGTCTATACATTACCCCTGGAATCCTCTTTCATCATATTGTTATTCATATATTTGTTTACTTATTATTTGGTTATTTCTACTTTTATTCATAATCAACCCTTAGTCGATTTGCCTAAATAATAATTGAGTATTTGTGTTAATTAATCTGTGTGTTTTCGGTTATCAATCTCTGTGGATACGATACTCTGCTTGTTCTATATTATACCTATTTTTAGTGTTTAAAATAGTGTGATCAGAGGGATAATATTATCACTTCAGATTTGGATGGATAATATTATCTCTGTACTTTGAGTGAGATAAAAAAGAAAAATAATGATAAATTTAGAATTTACGTAGGAGATATGAATAAAAAGAAGGGATTTAAAGCTAATTTACTGCTGATTAAATACAGTGTGAGTTCTAATTATATAGCCATAAGATATTAACTAATTAGTGGCCTAATTAATCGATTAAATAATGCATTTATATATTCGTAGAATTTAACAGCACATTCCATTTAAATTCCTCTTGTAAGATGAAGTGCCATACAATGTGAAATAGCTTAGCTATATTCAGTTATTGACATAAGAAATTAGAGTACATATTTTATATATTTTGAAGAATGAGGTATTGAGCAGCTGGAATATTTCATTTGCGACGTGACTTCCACATCTTACCATCTTTGGGAGTTAATTTGGTGGCTTTATTTTATTTTATTTTTCTGCTATGATCCATGAATTCATAATAATACATATACTTAATAAAAAGAAATATTGCATGAATGATTTTATAGCAAATTAAGAATCCCCAAACTATTCAAATTAATACATGCATGTGGCATTTTTCGTAAAGCTGGATATATTATTTAATTTAAATAGAGAAACGATCTAAACAAAATCAAGTACCTAACAACCCATGACATGAGAACACAAGTAAAGTTTAATAAATCCATTAAGAAAAACATCATATACAAAAATAGAAAAAGTAGCCGTCCATTTAACAATTCTAGTGAAAAAAAGATTAGATATAAATAGCTATGTAAATAATGTTTTATGGCATTCGTAATACTCCCTCCGTCCCACGAAAGTGGTCCTCCTTTTCCATAAAGTACACAAAAGAAATAGGATCTTGAGGAGATAGGGAGTATTTTTTTATTTATTTAACTGCAATATGTTTTGAGAAAGGAGAGAGAGATTAATTTTGAGGAATTAGATGGTTGAATTTGATATAATCGTAAACGTGGGCCTGGCCCAGTAGTGGTGGGCCTCACTCACTGCTTTCTCCTTTTATCGAAACTGTAAACTGGAAACTGGTATGACTATTTCTTTTAGTTTGTTCTTGATTAAATTGATATAGTTTTTTTAATAAATAAATATGGTAAACTGAAGGGTAATTTTATTATAGCCCCCTATTTTAATCTTTTAGCCCCTAGAATAAAATTATTATTTTTATATTCACACTTGGATTTTCTAGTTGCAATGTTAATTTGATCTTGCTCAAGAATGCTATCGATCGAACAGAGAATTTGATCAAGTTGTATAAGAACATGGCCTAAACTAGAAGAATTAGCAAAAGTACTAGGTTACCAAAGGATTCTCTTAGCAAGACCAACTCTGACCAAGGTCAAAAGCATAAACATAAATATAAATACTAAGTTTGCCCGTAGGACTTGTTTTTCTCCTCTCAAACACTCATTAAATTAAGAACATGGCCTAAACTAGAAGAATTAGCAGTTGGGCGTCGTCCCTCCCCTCCAATTGCGTCTCAAATGTGTGTGTCTCTACTTCAAATTATAGCTTTATATAGGGGTCTTGTGGGCCTGGGCTTGGTGTTAGGAGCGGCTAGGGTTCATGGCTGGATTTTCCTTTCCCGGTGATATTTTCCGCGTAAATGAGATATTCTCAATCATCCAAATATTCGCTGGAAGGAAAGGGAGATCTTTTTCCTTTTCCGCGTAAGGAAAGAAATCTACCGTGAATCCCAGCTCCTTGCCCTTTGTCTTTTGTGCTCCCAGTTGCTTCCACCTTCCTCCTCGTCTTGGCCATGGTGTTCTCCTTGATCCCAGCAGTTGCAGTGTGATCTCAAGCGGTACACTGTCTTGAGCTACAGACTGCATGCCTAAGGTACTTCGTGTGCAAACTTGCATCTTTCTTGAGATGACCTCCAGTCTTGACCTGTATCCTGCCCATCCAAACTCGTGTCCTCCCAAACACAAAACAAGACACTAAACAGGAAAAAAAAACTCTATCTAGATCTAAGACACGACATAAAAAGAGCACGAAAAATGGGCTCGTCAGTGGGTTCAGGTAAAACAAAGGTAAATAGTATAAAATAGGAAATGATCTAGAGCGACAATTTGAATTTATCTAATGTCTATAATTGATTCCTTAATTTTTGAATTTCTGGTTTTTAAGCGTGTTGCATTGTGAAAATACAATGCAACAAGGGTACGTATATCGATATTTATTCTACTGGCAGTTTTGGTGGGATATTCAAATTGATATGAATCCCATAAATTACGCAACTCCAGTAAAGAAAGAGAAAATCATCGTTTGTTTATTGTTGCACTGTATAGTCACATAATTTGCATTAGACATATATGTAGTGTTGCATTGTATAGTTACGTAAGTTGCATTAGACAAATATATTGTACTAAAATTTAATTTTTGGTAGTGGGAGAAATTTATGGAATAATATAATCTTCCAAAAAATATTTGAAAATTCCCTTTAATTTATTTTTAACTGGGAAACGCAATCGGAAACCACTCCACCGCATGCAATACTGATTTATACCAAATAATATTATTAATTGCAATTTACACGTATATGAAAATGCAATTCACATGTACATGTGGTGCAACATAATATTATTAAAGGATATAAAGATTAAATAACATTGCAATTTACACGTATATGACAATTCAATCCACATGTATATGTGGTGCAACGTAAAGAGTGCGGCAATTCTTTGTTTTCTGCAATGTGTAGCGGCGTAGTGCTCACGTGCAACAGTGACGACGGTGAAAGAATGCGGCTTCCTTGAAATTGTCGGCCGAAACGTCGCCATTTCGACTTCGATGGGGCTTCACTGCAACGCGGAGAAGCTTGAGGGCCTCGGTGTCGCCTCATCTCTCTCTTCCAGTAGCAGTGGCGCCCCTCTCACATACGTCGTCGCCATGCTGCCTCACCTACAACCGCCACAGCGTCGTCGGAGATAATGAGGTTAACTACCGCGAAACGAATAGCGGCGTCGAGATCGGAATTATGGTGTAGGGATTCGTCATACGTTAAGAGGGACGAAAGCAACACTAAACCACCGTTGTCGAAGAGGAAACAAGAAGCCCGTTTGAATAAGAAATAATGGAATTGTTTTATTTTCTACCTTAATTAGTGGAATTAATTATTTTCTCCATCATGTTATAATTACATAAATGTCCTTATCATAATATTTATGAAATATATTAATGTATTTAAAAATCAATAAATCCGGATAGATCATATATAACTGTTGATCTACTAAAATTAACGATAGAGATCATTTCTTATTTCCTATTAGAAAATCACTTTCTATATGATTTATATCATCTCTCTATATATATTACATAATAAAGAATGCATTTTATGGTCGACAATTAAAAAACTCATGTTGCAAAATATAATATATATTTTTGTATTTAAATATGTTATCATTAGTTATTTTCTTAAATCAAATATTTTCAGTTCCATTTTGATAAAAAAAATTCTAAGATATTTAGTTAAAGTGAAAGTAATAAAATGAGACGGTGAGTATATACTATAATTATAAAATCTACGTGTAATATCTAAACGATCATGCTATTTACTCACATGTATAATTTTTTCCATTTTTTAATATGGTTACATGACACGTAAACTAATATGAGATAGGAATCATTCCAATTGGTAAAAAATTATAATAATTACTGATTATGTCCTTATAAGTATTATATTTTTTTTCCGATACGATTATAGGAGAAAATAAAGACTTGGTCACCAATCAATTATCTTTGTTTGAATACTTATTCTATGAGTGCTATGAGTAACCCTCGGCAATGAAGGATGCACCCGTCGAATGTGACATTAACTGATGACATTCTTATAGGAGATGCAACATATTATATTGTAGCAATAATGAAATATATCCTAACGTACTGTAGATTTAATTTAATTCAATAACGTTAGAGTTATCTCGAACGAGATAATTGATACAATAAATAGTTATGTCATGTTTCTAACATCCACTAAATAAAACGTGCGTTTAAGTTTATATAATTTTTGCAAAGATGATGGAGAAGTTGATATCGATGAAGAAATATTTTTAGTTGAAAATCTAAACACAATTAAGACTTCTAACGAATATTGATCTATCCGACGAGTTCACTAGAATTGATGCATGATAACTAATCCTGGGAAAAAGGAAATTGAAGTCAAGCTAAACACAATTTGAATAATTTCATTTCTTTTAATCACTAGAGCGTTTAAACTTTAAACCTTCAATGAATATTCCTCGTACCAAGATTACATAATATTTCCTATTTGGGAATATATCTAAAAAAAAATCTATATAGGAGACGATTAAAGTCAACTCCTATCGATCCCCACACCACACTACACTACATGTATCTAAAGATGTAAGTGAACTAAACTATTCATGAACTATTCGGGGCTCGGCTCGATAAAAGTTCATTTCAAATTCGTTCATTTACTAAACGAACTAAACTCGAGCCTCGAACCGAGCTCGAATAATTCTTTGAGCCGATCGAACTGGAATCTAAGGGTATTCGGTTCGAAAAGTTCGCGAACATGTTCGAATATAATTTAAGGAACCGAGCTTAGAATAGTTCACGAACTTTGTTAACGAGCTTGTTCACGAACTTAAAAAACGAGCCGACCTTTAAATAGTTCGCGAACTTTATATACGAACTAGTTCATGAATTTATCAAATTAATATAAAAATATAGTATATATTAACAAAATAATTTAATAAACGAGCTTTTTAACAAACTCGAGTCAAGTTCGAGCTCGGGTTCGGATTTACTGTTTAATTGAATAATTAACGAACCGATCTCGAACCGAACTCGAGCTTGATTTTCAGAACTCGAACATAACTCGAGCCTTCAAATTTTCAAACGAGTCAAACTCGAGGTTGACAGTATTCGGTTCAGTTCGATTCAATTAACCCCTACATGGATGTCAACGTGTTCCACAAAATCATGTCAAACCTAAAAGGCATATATAATTGGTGAACAATATGTAATCTTTCCCTAAATTTGTTAACAATAACTAAGAAATTATTTTGTAACTTTCCTTTCTAGGAGTTACTAGGGGAGTGGCTTTCTCATGCACAAAAATGTTATAAATTTAAATAATTAATATTTAAAAATTGTAAATTATAAGAGTTAGTAGAATATTAATAATTACAGGCATCAAGTATCGACCTTTTAAATAACAATTGCATATAGATTGCAGACCACATGCACGAGCCTTGTCCCAAAGACTCAATTAATTAAATTTTAAACACCAACTGAACTAACTATCACATGCGAATGCCATGCTGCATCAAAATTTAAATTAAAAAATGGGACCTACCTACTCTTTATTTTGTATACACAAGTGTGATGCAGATACTACTTTTTATATTCTAAATCTTGGAACTAAAACAAATAATTATTGTGATTAATTGATATATGGTCATATTTTAGCACCACTTACATGCAGAGGCGACAAAGGAGAGAGCGCATTATACATTACTACATCCGTCCATAAAAGTTTGTTACAATCTGATTCGACTCGTGTTTTAATGTAGTGTTTTGACTTTGGATGAAAGAGTGTAGTTAGTAGAGTTTGAGTCATACTCATTATTACTTTTAAATTGAAGTGTATGTGATAGAAATGAAAGTAAAATGTAACAAACATTAGTGGACAATCTAAAAAAAATACGTAACAAAATTGTTGGACGGAGTAATATTTTAGTGGATGAGATATATAAGGAAAGGGGTTAGTAGAAACTCATTAGTTAAATGTCGAAGTAAGTCAAAGTATAATTTGGATTCTAAAAGAAGCAAACTATATGAACCTAACCATAATGGTTAAATTAATTTATTTTGATTTGATTCCCTTTATCTAGCATGAAACTCATTTTGTTCAATTTTTTAAAATCAAGAATTATTAAAAATTAATTATGTTTCATTAGTTTGCCAGTAACAAAAAATAAAAATTTCAACTTTATAAAAGTTTGAACTTAAAAATTATAATCGCATCTACAATTACAAAATTATCTATCTATCTATTTTCAATAGTTATCAAATTTCAATGAGATTGCTTAACTTGCTGATCATACTAAATTAATCTGCAAAAAGAAGAGTAAATTATAAAACTAAAAATATTGAAATAATAAAAATTCATAAAAACCTGCATACTTTTCATAAATCTGTAGAAATGGTTATATAATTAAAACCAAATATATTAAATTAATTAAGAATAATAAATTAAATGCATCAGAGTCGATATTTAGCTCAAAATATAACTCAAATGAAAATAAAAATGTATAAAATGAAATGGTATTATTTAATAAAAATAATTTGATTTGATCTAGAAATAAAGCGAATCAAATTAAAATTCAGTTTATAAGAGAAAACTAAACCAGGTTGAGCTCCACCTGCTCCACGAAATGCCGACATGCAGTTATTTTGTCTTAATGCAACGTTAACACAACAGAATCAATACTAAGGTATCTCTTCTTACGGTATACGTGCTCTATATAAAGTAACATGATTTCCATTTTTGTTAAAAAGTACAAATTAGACCATATTGGAAATGGACGTGACAGCAGGCTTTTGGTTGGCAGTGGTGGTGCCATTAGCAGGATTATTGTGGTGGTGGAATGACTACTGGTATGCTCTTCCACATCGCCTCCGCGGCGGCGCAAAGCTCCCTCCTGGCTACATGGGGATACCCTTTCTTGGTGAGATGCTGTCGTTTCTTTGGTACTTCAAGATCATTCGCCGCCCCGATGACTTCATCGATGCTAAACGTCGCAAGTACGTTCGTTTCATTTCGTTTCTTGATCCCTTGTCTAATTACTGATCATGAACCTGCAATTTATAGCAAAAGGTTGGTGTTTGATTATTAGGTATGGTGATAATGGAGTGGGACTGTATAGAACGCACCTCTTTGGTGAACCAAGCATAATAGTGTTCACTCCATCTGCCAACAAGTTCGTTTTGCAGTCTGAATCGAGCTTTGGGATCAAGTGGAACGCCGAGGAACTCGTTGGATCGACGTCGCTTGTAGCTGTGGAAGGCTCTTCACATGTGAGAGTGAGAGGCCTCGTTGTAAGGGCTGTCAATCAACCCGATGCACTGCGTAAGATCACTCTCATGGTGCAACCTCGAGTAATGGCTGTTCTCAAATCATGGTCACAGAGAAGTAGAATCACAGTTTTCAAAGAAGCAAAGAAGGTGATAAAAGAAAGCTCGGTTTAGTTTAGTTGCATTTTAATGAACACATTGAAATGCTTTGCCATTGCTAATCTTCTCTTTTGTGTTACAGTTAACATTTGCAAACACTGGGAAGTTTTTTGCAAGCATTGAGGAAGACCATGTCTTGAACACCCTTGATGATCTATTTAAGGGCGTTGTTAGTGGATTTAGAGCTTATCCTCTCAATTTTCCAGGAACTGCCTTTCACCATGCCCTTCAGGTTACCTAATTCTTCTAATTAATTACTTGTCTGTATCAAATAGCTATTATGGATATTCAGTGATAAAAATATGTGGTTGAATTTGACAGTGTCGAAGGAAAGCGATGGCAGTGTTTAGAGAAGAGTTGGAGAAGAGGAAGATGAGGGAGCGTGAGGAGGCAGGGTCAGAGCCCAAGTATGATCTAATGGAATCACTGATGCAAATGAAGGACGAAGAGGGTAAGGGACTTAGTGAAGTTGAGGTACTTGATAATATAGTGAGCCTTGTTATAGCAGGATATACATCCACTTCACTTGCTGTCATGTGGGCTACATATTATCTGGCCAAGTATCCTCATGTTCTGCAAAAGCTCCGGGTATGCATGGCTGTCGTCTAATATACATAGCATCTCATCGATGATCATAACTATTCGTTCAAAATCATGATTAGTTTGATTGAGACATGATGGTGTTTCTGTGAGGTGCAGGAAGAGCACATGCCAATAAGCCAGAAACTAAAGGGAGACATGATTACATATGAAGACATAACTTCTTGCAAGTACACGAGTAAGGTATATATAAATATATATAATCAATCTTCCAACTAGTAGTATAAGTTTCATGTGGTCAAGTTCTGATGAATAATCCATGCATATTAGGTGGTTGAAGAAGTAATCAGAATGGCAAATATAGCAGCGTTTGTGTTCCGGACTGCTAAGAAGGATGTCGTCTACAGAGGTGCAACCATTAATGATATATCTTTTCTTGACATTAATGAGGAGGAGGAGTGCAATTAATTAAGAAAGAGCGTTGTTTGAATTAATGAAGTGCAGGATATAAAATACCAAAAGGGTGGAAAGTGATGTGCTGGTTCCGATACCTACACACGAGTCCAGAATATTTCGAGGATCCAATGTGTTTCAACCCGGATAGATGGAATGTAAGAGAATCAAAGAAAGGCAGCTCCCATCGATCCTCTTCTTCTTCATCCCCTCGATCATATTATCATGTACTTATTGAAGTGAACTAATATTGTTTTTGATTACTGGTGAAAAAATATATATATAAATAGGAGGCAGCAAAGGCAGGAACATATCTAGTGTTTGGAGGAGGACCAAGAATCTGCGCCGGGAACATGTTTGCTCGATTGCAACTGACCATTATACTTCATCATCTTGTTGTTGGATACAGGTAACAGAAAAAAAACAAAGAAAGAGACTACGTTTTGTTAATTAATGATGGTGGTTAAGATTTGAGAGTTTTGGATGTATTTGCAGATGGAAATTGGTGAATTCTGATGCTGGGATTACGTATCTGCCTCATCCAGCACCTGTAGATGAAGTTGAGATTGACATTACTCAAATTTAAGCGTGCTGTTTTGGAACTTGTCTTGCCTTGTATTGCTCCTCTCTCAATAAATATATATGTAGCTTGGTTTGAACTCTGTTGTATTAATTAATTAATCAATTAATTAAATAGTCCACAAACTCATATATAGTAGTTGATCTGTTGATGGATAATGGTTGCGTCATTTTGGATGAGATGGAATAAATTTATGGGCATCTTAATTAAAACAAAAAATTAGTCAAAGTATTTCTATAACCTAGTTTCAAGATATACGATCCAATAAGACGTAGGGTCCCGGTGAAATACTAGAGCGATGCAATCGGTTCAACCCAATCAATTTTGAGTTCGGTTTCACGTTATTTTCAATTCGGACCAATCCAACTTTTTATTTCGCACTAAAATATTTTAACTCTAATCCTAACTCATTCGGTTTCATGCTAGCCCGTCAGGCCAAAATATTTGTTAAAAAATTTTAATATATATAATTTTTTTTACTAAATATTTTTTTATAACAAAAATTATGTAATATTTTCTCAATATAAACATTTAACTTGGTACTAGATAAAAAAATAAGTATTATTTCACTATAAACTTACATAACTAACTAATAAATTCTTAATAATTTGATACAATTTTGACATAAATGATTATATTTTTTCAAAATTTAAGTAATATTTTTTTTATATGTTAATCGGGCCAAGTCATTCGGTTTTTGGGCTAACCCTATCGGGCTTGGGCTATTTTTGATTCGGTTCAATCAGACTTCTTTATTTCGGGCTAAAATATTTAGCCCTAACTGTTTGACCTAAAATGTGTACTCTAGGTTCTCGCAAATATACGATCAAATGCACGTGACAAGTTAACCCCGGTTGAATATCAACGGAAAACTTAGCAGGGCGATTCTAATATTAAGTGTTATCAAGAACAAATAAATAGAAATCCTAAACACTATAATCAATAATAAGCATGAGAAATCAAGAAATAAATAAATAAACAAAATAATAAAAGGGTGAGATTCTGATTTAAGGGCCTAGAGCGAAAAAAGTCTAAAATCAATTAATTCATGTTATTGTTCGTTAATTAAGGGCTTCTTAATAGTTAGTCTAATTAATTACTTACGTATTCTTAATTAGACAGTAATCATGACTCACCTATTAGATTACCTTAAGAAGAATTTCTCAATTAAGAACAATGATTCGTAATTAATAAATGATATCCTAAAATTGCTTAATTACTAACTTTTGTATTCAATAATTAAGCCGCAATTTTAACTTAAGTATTCGAATTACACAATAGGAAAATCACAAATCAATAACGAATATAATTCTCACGTCTCCGATTTGGAATTATTAACAGTTTAACCAAGTTCTATGTTGAAATTATCCCTCGATCTCAACCAACAAACAATTAATCAAAAATGGTGGTCAATCGTCTCAATTAAATAAGTAGTTAAATCATGAAGCATGAATAAAAAACAATCAATAAATAATTAAAGAAATTCTAAAATCTAGGTAGAGAATGATAATTCAATCATAAGAATTAAATAAAACTTACTAAGAAATAATCTTGGATTGAGCGTCAAACTTGCCATCAATCCTTCGTCCCGAGGCGAAATTACAATGGAAATTAAATAACCTAAGTGTTCAAGGGTTTGAAAGAGAGAAAATATAAGTTGGGTGTCAAAAGAACGCCCAAAAACTGAGTTTAAGTAGCATAAAACGCGTCCAAAAATCACGTCCAACGCCCGCAGAGGGTCCAACGGGCGCTGGGCTCGCGTTTCTGTCCCAGTCGAGTCACATTTCCGGCTGGCGCTGGGGTCCAGCGGCCGCTGGCCCTCGGGCGCAACGATTTTGTTTAGGCCCATTCTCCCTCGTTTGAACTACGATTTTGGATCCGTTTGCGGCTACGGACTCCTATCAAGATGAATTTTAATCCTATGCTATCCAAGCTTCATCATTATAACTCAATTTCGCACCAATTTCCACACCAAACAACCTACATGTAATTATGATAACTGGGCATAAATATGGACCAAAAAATATATAAAATGAACGTAAAACTATGAAATGAGATTCGAAAGGTCGTGTAAAAACACGACAAAAACACACTAAACACTAACCCACCTTTTTTGTCAATCTATTCAAGTCAACTTGTCGGTTTCAAGATAAATTGACATCTCTACTCTTAATGCACATCTCAAGATCCATTAATATAAATATGTTATTATGTCTAAACACAACTCTTAAATCTTAACCACCATCACTAATTAAATATGTTTGTAAATAATGTGATATATATATGCTATGCATGTAAATAATAAATTTTTGATATTTTTATTTATTTTATTCGTCCATCAAAATAGTTTACGTTTTGATTCGGCACGAGTTTTAATAACATGTTTTTATTTTAATAGGGATGTGTAATGAGTGAATTCTGAGTCTCACTTGATATATTGTTTTAAATTGGGTTGTGTCGTTAGTGGAGTTTGAGTCACACTTAAACTTTGTTTGATAGCCAAACAATGATATAACATGATAAAATATTTGTATAGTGTATCAAGATTATTTTAATCTCACAATTTTCTTATGATTAAAATGTAAGATAAAATAATGATTTTGACACGAGCTCAATGTTTAATAGCAAACCGACTTGTTTATCACATGTGATGTCAAACACATAATTTGGTAAGATAATTTAATCTTATTATGTCATATCTTACCTACCAAACATGTCATTATTATATTATTTTAAATCGAGTTATGAGTAGTGAGTCTGGTGAGTCTATTTGATATAAATGAACATTTTTAAACGTAAATCATTTTTGTGGACATCTCAATATAACAAAACGTAAATCATTTTCATGGGTGGATGGAGTAATTTTTACCTTTCGACTAAGTTTAATGATTAAAATATAATTTAATATTTAATCAATATGGAATAATAAAAAATTAAAAATAATGAAAAGATAAAATTATAGTGATGTGTATGTTCATGTGACATTATGCAATATTACCACGTCAATCGTCAACATATTAAGTTGTGTCTGCTACGAACGATGGAGCGATTCTGAACAATGCCCTTATGAATCTAAAACAATTCATCATGCTATTAAGTTTCACTAACTATGTACGACATAGAAATACCAATCATGATTACGTGTGTTTCCTTAAAAGACACTGAATTAGGGCTGGAAAAGTGCGAATTTAATTTTATAACGATTAATGATCTGATTTAAAAATGTGAATCCAACATATTAAAAATATGTATAACCTGACTCAATAAGTTTAAACTCGAATACAATAAATTTTATTTCAGCAGGATACGATAAAAATCTAAATTTTTATCCACCCATACCATATGAACTAATGAAAGTCATAAAACTATAACAAGCATTAATAATGCATAATTTATAATTTACACAACATGTTTAATTGAGTTAACTGCAAGTAAATACACGAACTTTGTGTCTAATCTAATTATTTTTATCACAATCTTTCATATTTTCCTTAAATATCACGAGCATTGTGTCTAATCACATTTTATAACGATCTTTCAAAATTTTATTAAATATCACAAACTTTATTAATTAGTTGTTCACTTTTCATATCAATTTCACTTTTCTTCAAATTGAAACTGATGTTGCATCCTAGTGAGATTTTTTGGACATGTGAGATACCGATACGATGTCGTTTTATTGAATACTAAGAGTAGAGCTGTCAAAGTGACCGGGCCGGGCTGGCCCGAAATTATGTTGGGCTACTGAAATCCAAATTCATACCCGCCCAACATGGGTCACCGGGCCAAATCGGCCCATGAATTAAAAAAAATATTTTTATAAATTTAAAATATAATGCTAATCTATTATATTTTCTAAAATTCTAAAATAAATAAAAGATTGCATTAAGATATAAGTTTTTTAATTTATTTTAGTATTAATTAGATTACAAAAATAAGTTTGTAATAAAATCAAATAAAATGTATTACCTCCGTCCCATTATTTATGACACGTTTACTATATTGGGTTGTCCCAATAATAATGGCTCGTTTCCAAAAAAAGGAATATTTTACTTTTATAAGCTATCTACTTTATTGGACTCCACCATTTTACACAATAAATCACTTTCTTAACATCCGTGCCCAAAAGCAACGTGTCATTAATAATGGGACGGAGGGAGTAATATTTCAAAATAGTGTAAAAATATTAGCATAAATTTTTTTTAATTAAATTATAAGATATTGAAAATATAATAATATTATAAGAGCAATTGAAAATATAATATTATGAGAGCAATGTATACTAAATATTATGAACAAAATTAAAATAATATTAAAAGTATGTGCGGGTCAAATTGGCCCGAAGCCCATTGGCCCGCCGGGTCAATGGGCCGGGCTAGTTCGGCCCGGAACTTTTTGGGCTCTTAATTTTTGAGCCCAACCGGCCCAAATTACAGGTGGGCTGGGTAAACCCATCAGGCCAGGCCATTTCGGGCCAATTTTGACAGCTCTAACTAAGAGTCATCACTAAACATTATTTACAAAATTCATGACTTATAAATTATAAACGTGACTAAGTATTGCTCAATTGAAACATATAATCCTAAACGACACTAACTTATTAATTTGATGCATGTTTATATATGCTTGTCGATGGGCAGGTAAAATTCGGACCATAACTGTTAAAATAGTTATGGTTCTGGAATCAAAACGGGACCACTAGATACCAGACCCAGACTCGGACCATGGATATTTTTGGGTCTGGGTCACTCATGAGTATTTCGGGAATGTGATTTTATATGTATAATATGTGATTTTTTTTAATTTATAATTGAAATTTAATTTAAAAATATGAAATTTATTTTATAATTTAAAAATTAAATTTATAATTGAAATTGAATTTCAAATTAATTTTGTAAATCAGAAATTTCAAGTTTCGTAATTTTCTACAAATTCAATCCTAATACCGATCCCAAAAAATACGAGATATTATCAAATATCATTTTTTAAAATAAAATAATTTAATGTAAAAAATTGAAAAAAATGATTGGTTCGGATCGGACTAGAACCAGAACCGTACCTAGCGGGTCAGATCGGATCTAGACCGATCACAATCGGATTTGAACGGATATGAAACCATAACTGAAACCAAAATTATAATTTTAAAATGAGTGAGTTTTGACTCATTCTCGGGTTCGCCCGCCCATTCTCATCCCTATATTTATATGGGTTTAGCTATCGGTGTCAGAAATTGTTAACACTACTATAAAACGATAATCATGTGGGGTCGGCTGATTAGTTTCTACCAAGTTTTGTCTTGATGCTCCATCCTAGTTAAAGAATCATCCCCAGGGCATCTTTTCTTACACCATATATACATAAACACAAGTTCCATTTTTTTTTTTATTAAAACTAAATGGAAATGGACATGATAGCAGCCTTTTGGGTTGGGGTGGTTGTTGGCTTGGTTTCATTAACACTGTTGTTATGGTGGTGGAATGACTACTGGTATGATGCTGTTGTTATGGTGGTGGAATGACTACTGGTATGATGCTCTGCCGTTTCGCCCCCACCGTGGCGGCGGTGTGAAGCTCCCTCCTGGCTACATGGGGATACCTTTGTTGGGTGCGGAAGCTTTTGATGATAAATTGTAAGTTTTGTAGAGAAGAGAATTTAGGTAGAACTTGGAGTAGCTACAGCTCACTCTTTTTGTATTTAGCTTTTGTAATATTTTTTGATGACGATTACAGAGAAGAGAAACACTATATATAGTATGCAATGGATAACTCTAGAGTACATGAATATAGAAAGACATTCAACCATTAATTAATTCACTTGACATTAATCTTTTTGAATGCATCACCTCTAGACTCTCTTCAACTCTCTGTAATTCATGCAATGTATCTTCTTCATTCAATGAGTTGCAAATTAACCTTTCAACAACCTTTTCTTGGTGAGATGATAGCGTTTCTTTGGTACTTCAAGGTTCTTCGATGCCCCGATGACTTCATCAACGCTAAACGTCGCAAGTATGTTTCTTTTTCTTCTATCGTCTTTTCTATCCATACTTATAGTATATCAACATTGGTTTTTGGTTAATATATATATATAGGTATGGGGATGGAGTAGGAATGTATAGATCACACCTCTTCGGCGAGCCAACCATAATAGTGTGCACACCATCTGCCAACAAGTTCGTTCTGCAATCAGAATCCAGCTTTGTGATCAAGTGGAACGCCGAGGAGCTTGTCGGAACCACGTCTCTTGTAGCCGTTGAAGGCACTACGCATACCAGGGTGAGAGGTCTTCTGTTGAGGGCTATCAATCAACCCGATGCACTGCGCAAGATCACACTCATGGTGCAACCTCGAGTCACGGCTTCCCTCAAATCATGGTCGCAGAGAGGTCGAATCACAGTCTATAAAGAAGCCAAGAAGGTACACTAATGCTGGCTGGCTCGGCCTCACACTAGTCGCCCTTTCTTTATAAGCAAATGTTCTCCTACTGCAGTTTACAGTCTGTCATTCTCTCTATGTGTGCTCTTACAGCTAATATTTGCAAACACTGGCAAGTACTTTGCAAGCATTGAGTCAGACCATGTTTTGAGCACTCTTGATCATCTATTCAAGGGTGTTGTTAATGGAGTTAGAGCTTATCCTCTCAATTTTCCAGGAACTGCATTTCACTATGCCCTCCAGGTTACTAATCTTTCAACTAATGTATTGTGTACTTAAATAGCTAAAATGGAGATGCTTAAAAATGCAGGCATTTGACATTGCCGCAGGAAAGCAATGGAAATATTTAGACAGGAGTTTGAGAAGAGGAAGAAGACTAAAGATTCAGAGCCCAAACATGACCTAATGGAAGCACTGATGCAAGTGGAGGATGAAGATGGTACCGATTAACTGAGATAGAGGGTCTTGATAACATAGTCAGTCTTGTTATGGCAGGATACACTCCCAGTTCTCTTGCTGTCATGTGGGCTATGTATTATCTAGCCAAGAATCCTCATGTTCTGCTAAAGCTCCGGGTACGGCTGTCCTATATGTGTAATAATAATTCCTATGATGATGACAATCTGTCATGATGTTTTTTTGTGAGGTGCAGGAAGAGCACATGCCAATAAGCAAGAAACTGAATGGAGATTTCATTACATATGATGACTTAGCTTCTTGCAAGTATACGAATAAGGTATATATATAATCTTGAAAGGCGAGCATGTTTGGAGGTTGAGGATGAAGATGATCTGTGGTGCCATTACTCTTCTTCTTGTCCTTATGTAATTAGGTGGTGGAAGAGACAATCAGAATGGCCAATATTGCAGCATTTAGCTTCCGCACTGCTAAGAAAGATGTCGAATACAGAGGTGGGATGGGGTTCATTCTGCATTCTTGCAAAAACTAATGCTCATCAAATGTGATCAGAACATAACAAGATTGTTGATTGAAACAGGATATAAGATACCAAAAGGATGGAAAGTGGTGTGCTGGCTTCGTTACATGCACACGAATCCAGGATATTTCGAGGATCCGATGTGCTTCAACCCGGATAGATGGAATGTAAGAGATGAACTGTGGTATAGTGTGTTGAGGTGAAAGAATATAGATAAATGATTTGTTTTGTTTAGGAGGCACCAAAGGCAGGAACATATCTTGTGTTTGGAGGAGGACCAAGAATATGCCCAGGGAACATGTTTGCTAGATTGCAACTTAGCATTATACTTCATCATCTGGTTGTTGGATACAGGTAAGTTTTATGAAAAAAGAGAGAGGAGTTAATGTTAGAGAATGAGGTGATTAATGAAGATGAGTTTTGAATTGTAAAATTTTAAATTTTGCAGATGGGAACTGGTGAGTACTAATGCGCAGATAACTTATCTTCCTCATCCCAAACCAGCAGATGAAGTTGAAATTGATATTGCTCCAATTTAAGGACCGAGGCAGTGCATTTCTGTTTTGTTTGTTGTCTTTCTCCTGTCCACGAAAATGGTTTACGTTTTGCTATTTCAGGATATCATGAAAATGGTTTACATTTGAAATTTTTTATTTATAGCAAGTCGAGCCACCATATTTACCATAGACTAGTCAAACTCCACTAACAATACACAATTCAATTTAAAACAATATTAAGTGAAATTCAAATTAAACTTCGCTCGCTACGCATCCTCACCAAAAGTCAAAACGCATTCTTAAACACGTGTACGGTGAAAAAGTAAAACCAGTTCCATGGCTAGAGGGAGTATTCTTTCACAGAACCCTCTGGATATGTATGTATAAGGTGTTGTACTTCGTGAATAAATTCATAGAAAATGATACTCATTCTCCAAATTAATTAAAAGAAAGTAAAAAAAAATCTCCGTCTCAAAATTGACCAATAGATACAAATTTGCTAGTTTCATCTTCCTCAACAATGCAGGGAGATTATTATGCAGAATATGTCAGAATTAAAAGTTCCTTTGAAGAACTATCAAGCCGAAAAAAGAGCCTTCAAAGCGAGGATTGCTACAAGCAAACTAATAACAAAGCAAAAGGCAGAACATCGGAAAATGAATGGGGATTTTTCTTTCTTTCCATCCTTATTCCTCTTTTTTGGATCGAAGGCACTTATTGAAGCGAAGAACTATGAGGGTAACCTGTTAACTGAGATTGACCAGGTTCTTGATAATATTGTGAGCTAGCCTTATTAATGGTAAATCTAAAGATTAATTTAACTGGTTTTTCTTTTTTTCTTATTTTGTTCTTGAGAATATCATCATCATGGTCATCATTATCATCGTATTATATATATGTTGTAATGAGATAGAAATTGACTGTTGAATATTAGGAGGCAGCAAAGGCAGGCAGGATCATATTTAGTTATACTTATATATGTTCGATCTGGAACATATACAATGAAGAATTAGGTAGCTAGATTCATGCAAATTCACAATAAAAGGTGGAGCCTTTTAACTTTATTTTATTTTTTCATTTGAAAAAGATAGAGCTGGGTTTCCAAGAGGAAGCATTTTGTCTCTCCCATCTCACCACTGCCATCAAAACCATTTTTGGCGGTATCATAATGAACAAAATGTCAATTCCCAACTGTACTTTCCAAAACTTAAATCATTAATAAAGCAAATTTTGTCTTCAAACTCTTGACGCCACTGAATCATCATCAGTTGGTTATCTTGTTAAATTAATTAAACAATAACAGAGATAAAAGTACAAAGCCAAGTGGGGCATATCCAAGGGGAAAATAAGTAAGAAAGCACAGCTTATATATAACGTGGGAAACAACGATCCAATGCAGACGAAGTGGGAGCCTTTATCCAAGCAAGCAAGGAACACAAAAGAACTCATCAAGAAAAACGAGGGAGTAGTGGGCCCCGTACGTGCACCATATGATCAGCAACAGAAACACTCCAAATTGTCCCAAGGATCACGCTTTTTTTTATTATATATATGTGTGTGTGTGTGTGTATTTGCATGTATGTGAATGTGATGTAGAAATCACATGTAGCACGTACACATTAAAATGGAGAGCACAGCAGGTTTTTGGGTGGCAATGGCGATGGTGGTGGTGCCGTTGCTGTGGTGGTGGAATGACTACTGGTATGCTCTGCCAGCACTCCTCCACTGTGGTGGTGGTGGCAGCGGAGGGAAACTCCCTCCGGGGTACATGGGGATGCCATTTCTTGGGGAGATGCCTGCGTTTCTTTGGTACTTCAAGCTTCTTCGACGCCCCGATGACTTCATCAATGCTAAACGCCGCAAGTACGTTAACGTTCCTTCTGCTTTCTGTTGTGACATTTGTATTTAATAAATATTTAATCAATTGTTGAGAATTTTCCATAAAATGCATGCATGGCTTGAACGCTAGTGTTCGACTATGATGATGAATGCAGGTACGGTGATGGAGTAGGCTTGTACAGAACATACCTCTTCGGTTCACCAACCATCATAGCTTGCTCCCCCTCTGCAAACAAGATGGTGCTGCAATCCGGGTCGAGCTTTGGTGTCGGGTGGAACAACATGGAGCTCGTGGGCACCAAGTCTCTCGTAGCTGTGGAAGGCGTCGCTCACACCCGAGTGAGAGCCCTTGTTCAAAGGGCTGTTAATCAACCCGATTCGCTACGTAAGATCACTCTCATGGTGCAACCTCGAGTAGTGGCTCTCCTAAAATCATGGTCGCGAAGAGGTAGAGTCACAGTCTTGAATGAGGCCAAGAAGGTGTGATCACGATTAAACACCAACTTAACCATGAACTAAATTTTGTGATAATGCTAGCCTCATAAATTCTCTATGGGACAGTTTTACTTGGAAATCACAAAGTCTAAAAGTTTGTAAATTTGGTTATTAACAAAAAGGATAATCTCTGTGTGTGTTGTGTTGCAGGTAACACTTGCAAGCATTGGGATGTATTTTGCGAGCATTGAGGAAGACGATGCTTTGGAGAGGCTTGATAATTTAGTTAAGGGTGTTAGCGGTGGACTTAAAGCTTATCCTATTAATGTTCCAGGAACTGCTCTGCACTATGCGCTCAAGGTAATTACTAACTGAATTAATTGATAAACAAAAAGGTTGAAATGCTGAATGATATGGTATAAATAAATAGCTAGAGTAAATAGTGATGGATGAAACACATGCAGTGCCGTAGGAAGGCAAAGGAGATATTTAAAAGAGAGATGGAGAAGAGGAACAAGAGGGAGGCTGCAGTGGTGAAGAATGACCTAATGGAAGCGTTGATGCGAATGAAGGACGAAGAGGGTAAGAGATTAAGTGAGGAAGAAGTTGTTGATAATATAGTGAGCCTTGTTGTAGCAGGATATGCTTCCACTTCTGCTGCTATCATGTGGGCCCTCTACTATCTTGCAAAGTACCCACATGTTCTGCACAAGCTGCGGGTATTAATAATCTTTAGTTTCTCATGATTATAATTAATTCGTTAATTTGATGGAGACATGTTATTGCATCTTAATCTGGGTTGGAAATATTGCATGCAGGAAGAACACTCGATGATGATGATAGGAAGAGGGAAGAAGGTCCGAGGAGATGTGGTGACGTATGAAGAGATTGGAGTGTGCAAATACACTAGTAAGGTGGTGGAAGAAATAATTAGAATGAGCAACGTATCAACCTTTGTTGTACGGACTGCTACCAAAGATGTCGACTACAGAGGTGCTTTCTTGTCTTGAGAGTTGAGAGCAAGCATGCATGCATGCATGCAGACCTTCTTCTCACACTACTTGTTGTTGTGTGTTGTTTGGAACATGGTGCAGGATACAAGATCCCCAAAGGTTGGAAGGTAGCGTGTTGGCTTCGATACCTTCACACCAACCCAGAATATTTTGAGGATCCCACCTGCTTCAACCCTGATAGGTGGAATGTAAGCTAGCTAGCTAGCCTTATTAAATTAAGTCTCATCATATATATATATATATATATATATATATATATCATCTCGTTCAAGCTAGTATATATTTTGATGGTTTAGGAAGCACCAAAGGCAGGATCATGGTTAGTGTTTGGAGGTGGAGCAAGAACGTGCCCAGGAAACATGTTTGCTCGATTACAAGTTGCTCTTCTGCTTCATCATCTCGTCTTGGGATACAAGTAATTAACACTTGATTGATCGAGCTTTGATTTCAAAACTCGCCAAAGCTCATGTTTTATGTGTTTTTTATTGGATTGTTTGTTTGTTTCTCAGATGGAAGCTGGTGAACCCTAATGTGGGAATGACGTATATTCCTTATCCAAAACCAGCTGATGAAGTTCAGATTGATATCACTGAAATTTAAGGACAAGAAACTCTTGCAGTTAGTACACTCACGCTTCAGTGTTTTGTATTCTAATTAATACAGATGTGTGTGTGTGTCTTAACTCTATAAACGAATATTGTGAAATTTTATAGAGATATTTAATCTTCCTTTTGTAAATATTCCAGATGTCCAAATACAGTGCGAATTTGAATCCTAAATTTAACTTCTTGTATTGTATAAGTAATAGTGATTTTAAAATTCGAAAAAACAAGGACTTGGGAGATAGATTTTAGGCAGGAAACCAAGATCCACAAGTCAGAACATAAAACAGTTTACAATGTCAATGTTGTAAGAAGTTAAACTATGTTTAACAATGGTACTCGTAACTAAAAAACAAAAAAGAATTACTTAAAAATAAATGTAAATGAAATAAAATGTCGATCACACTCAAAAAAGGGGTTGACTAGAAAACCTATTAGACTAGCTTTATCGGTGACACCCAATTAGGTGTCATAGCTAGAGCACCAAAAAAAGATCTAAATTTAAATTAAAAAAAAAGTCATGACACACTCTAATTTGGTTGGCCAACCGATCCATCTCTCTATTTATAGAGAATTTAAAATCATGAATTTTCATATTTTTTGAAGCACATTCATCTATTTCTTCACATATTTCTCAATATTTTAATTTTATTTCATTACCCAAATCCGTTATCTAATGCATCTATTTCTATTTTGGTTTACTTCATTTTAATTATGTATCCATTTCATATATATTTGGTATTGAATTAATAAATCCGTTATTTATTTTAAGTTTATAAAATAATTAATTATTATAATTAAAAATTTTAAATAATAATTATAATATAATTATTTATTTTAAATATTGTTTATATGTATAATATATAATTAATTAAAATAAAAGATAAATATTTTATTATGAGTTGGTGTCATGGATAAAGTAAAGGTTGTGAAATTGAGTTATGTTGTGGGTTGTATAGGTGAAAGAGAGATAAATTAATATTTTATTGGATGATTGAGTTGTGAGGGTTGTTGATAAATATAATCTTAAATAAAATGGGTTATCCAGTAATATTGTGTCAAGTGGCACAATATTACTGGATTCTCAAATATATTGATTTTAGTTTTTATATATTAATTATTTTAAATAATATTTATCAAAAAAATATAAAAAAATATATGAAAATTCATTATATTAAATTCTCTATAAAATAGAGTAGCATATTCATATATTTTGAAGCATAATCAAATTTAATCTATTTTCTAACATATTTCTCACTATTTCAATTTTATTTCATCACTAATAATTAATATGCAATGTGGTTTATTTATTGGTTTTGTAATTTATTATCTAATGCATATATTTATAGTTTGATTTATTTCGTTTCAATTATGTATAGCTTTCATAAGTATTTGATATTGAATTAATAAATATATTGTGTATTTTAAGGTTATGAAATAATTAATATATAATTTATTTATTTATATATATTTGTATATATGAATAAATATAAAAGAAAAATATTTTATTGTGAGTTGGTGTCATGGATAAAGTATAAAGGTTGTGAAAATGGGTTAAGTTGTAAGTTGTATAGGTAGGAGAGAGATAAATTAAAATTTTATTTGAATGATTGGGTTGTGAAAATTATGTAGTGTCATTGATAAATATAGTATTACTAGTAAATAAGTTGGTAAATATATATGATGATGAGTTGGACATAATAATAACCCTAGTGACGGAATAGATACGGAAATTAAGAAAGTTAAATGTTATTTTAAAAAAAATAGGAATAATATATTTTAAATATAATATTTTTTTAAATGACTATTTTTAATATGATCATTTTTAGGGGAACGGATTAATTCCTACATCTCGTTTTAGAATACATTTGGTACTTAGCATTAAAATATTTTTAAATTCAATTATCTCATTTACTTCCAAGATTTCTGCCATGGAAAACGGTTGACATGAGTTCTAAATTACCACTCCGTCCTCTTCAAAGAGAGATGTATTTTATTTTGGAATGTCCTTTCCGAAGAGAGACATTTGTTAAGTCTAAAGTGTGTACTCTAGGTTCTCGCAAATTATACGAGGTCGATTGCATGTGGCAAGCTAACCCCAGTCAGATCTCGATAGAAAGCTTAACATGGCGGCTCTAATCCTAAGTGTTATTAAAACAAGAAAAGGGAAATCATAAACACTCTAACAAAGATAAATGAGAGAAATATGAAATAAAATGAAAACAATAAACAAAATAAAAATGTGGATTCGGAATTGAAGGGCCTAGAATTCAGAAAATCTACAATTAATTAAATCATACTCCTCTACTCATGCTATTGTTCGTTCACCAAGGACTTACTAAAAGTTAGTCTAATTAGTCACTTATGTATCCATAATTAGACGGCAATCATAAATCTCATATTAGATAACCCTAATAAGAATTCCTCAATTACGAACAATGATTCGAAGTTAATTAATGATTTCCTAAAGTTGCTTAATCACTAACTTTCGTATTTGACAATTAAGTTGTAATTATAACCTACGTACTCGAATTACACAATAGAAAAATCAATAACAACCACGAATATGATTCTTACGTTTCCGATTTGAAATCATTGTTTGATTTAACCCTAGGTCTATATTGAAATCATCTCTCGATCTCAACCAATAACGGCAAATCAAAACAGTGATCAAGCGTTCAATTAAACAAGTACGAGTTAAATCAAAAAACACGAATCAAAGAGCAATCACTAAAGAATTAAAAGACATTCTAAATCTAGGGAGAGCAAGACAATCAATCCATAGAGCAATCAAAATAAGAATGAAACATGCTTATAAAGATTGAGTCTCGGATTGAAAGCCGAACTCGCCCTCAATCCTTCATCCCAAGTAAAACTACTAATCCACCCTAGAAAAGCAAGTAAAACTAGTGTTGAGAGCAATATTTCGAGTACAAGAGTTGGGAAGTGGTAAAACTGACGCCCAAAAGAGGTTTTAATCTCGCCTGCAACTGCCAGCCAGCGGCCGCTGGGAAGCCAGCGGTCGCTGGCTATGAGCTTCTGACGCGCAATCTCTGCAGAGCCAGCGGCCGCTGGGAAGCCAGTGGTCGCTAGCCTCTGCTCTCTGCCATTCTCTGCAGCTGCACCCCAGCGGGCGTTGAGGTGCTAGCGGGCGTTGACTTGCTTCATTATTCTTTCGGTTCGGTTTCCTGTTCATGTATTCTTCGATTCTTCCCGCTTCACTTGACTTTACACGCACAACGACAAATGCTCCACACTTAACTCCAATCTCGCCTCATTCTACCATCCTACATCCAAAGCACGAAAGCACACAACGGGCGTAAAAACGAACTAGAAAAGACACGAAAGTAAACAATCTAAACACTAGACACGACAAAACGACAACAAAAAACATAACGAAAACATACTAAACAACATTTCCCAAAATGAAAATAATAAGGAGTGTTTAATTGTATAAGGGTGCAATTAATAAACACTAATTGCACTCTTATTTTTTTTTCCTTTATATTACCATAAGAAGTGTTTAATTGTATAAGGGTGCAATTAATAAACACTAATTTCACCCTTATTCATTTAAAAAAGGACGGAGTGGTACTATTTTTTTTTTTGCAAATAAAAAGTGGTGGATCCTAAACATGAAGAGGACGTATCTTCCTCATCCTCAATTTAGCAGATGAACTTGAGATCCATATATATCACTCAAATTTTAATTTTAGCTCCATGCAGCGCTTAATTCTGATAAAATGAATTAATCAATTTTGCTTTTGTAAATATTTAAGTATTACCAGTTAGGGGTGGACATTCGCGTATTTGGTTTAATTTTGCCAAAAGTTGAATCAAAGCAAATTAAAATTCGGATCGTAAAAAATAACCATATCAAATCAAAAAATCAAATTAAGTGAACTAAAATAACCAAATTTAATTCGATTTGATTTGCATTGGTTCGGTTTGTCTAAATATTTTGTTTTGTAACTAATTACGTTCAATTAAAAAAAATAATTAATTATTAAAATCTAATCATATATATATATATAATTTCTATGTACTAGAAAAAAAATATTAAAAGATTTAAAATTAAAAATTATAATAAAAAATAATCAACATATCTTCAGTAATTTTTAAGTTTCAAATTATAACAAATATTGCACAATTTATTAAATATTATAATTTTATTTGTTGTAAATTTAAAAAATATTAGAATATTACATTTAGTTTCCTACACAATGTTTAAATTATTGAATATAAGATAAAATAAATATAAAATAATACTAATAAAAATAAAAATATATTATAATACTAATAAAATAATACGGTTTTTCGAATTTTGCAGTTTGGTTTGACTAAATCTGAACCAAATCAAATTAAAATTTGGATCAAAAATTAAACCAAACAAACAAAAAAACCAAAATAACCGAACCAAATTTAATATTTAAATTTGGTTCGATTTGATTTTTTGAATTTGGTTAATTTTGTTCACCCCTATAACCATTGCAGATGGATTGGCCCATGAATATGGAAGAAAATATGAATCCCATATGATTTAGGATTTGACTTATTACAATTATAATATGGTTAATGAGTCAATTATTCATTTTCATAAAACAAAGATATATTCTCTTCGTCCCACTAAACTTGACACAATTATCTTATTTGGACATCCCACTATACTTGGCACATTCCTAAAATAGTAAAAGTTATCTCTTTAAAAAGGTGTGGATCCTACCACCTTTATCACTCTTACACTACTTTATATATTCTCCTTAATAATTGTGCCCAAAAATTTTGTATCATGTTTATTGGGACGGATGGAGTAAAAAAATACTCATTTTATATAATAATATGATAAATTTTTCACTTGCTCAAGTTATTTTGAATTTAAATAATATCAACACATGATCAATTTCCTGATATTATCATATAAAATTATATTTTTCTTTTATTTTTAAATAAATATTTTTTATCATTTACTTATTAAATGAATATTTTAGCATTTATGCATTATAGTACTGTGAGTCAGGATCCTTCATTTGTGAGTAGTAGATAATGTTATTTCAAACACCAAATCTTAAATTAGTTTATACTCCCTCCGTCCCCCATTTTTTGTTACGCTTTGACCTTCACGGATTTTAAGAAAAAATGTTGACTTAGTGTAGTAATGTGTAAAAAGTATAATGAGTGGAGTTAGAAAGGTATGATGTTAGTGGAGATTGGGTCCCACTTAAAGGTGTTGTGAGTGGGGGTTGTGTCCAAAAATGGAAAGTTTTCAATGTAACATACTTTGGGGGACGGCCCGAAAAGGAAATGTGTAACAAACTTTGGGGGACGGAGGGAGTAGTATAAATTAGTTTATTACTATAAAGAAAACAGTAGCACATTATATATGCTTGAGATATATTTTATGCACCGATATACAATTTTTTTACGTTATTGAGGTTTAATTTTAATAATTAACATAATAATATAACAATAGTGGGTTGTTTGTGAATTGGTCTATGATATTTATACAATAATTAAATTCTCAATAGTATGTATATAACCCAAATAGTATGGATGGTAATCGCATAGTACTAGTCATACTAATACTCACGAGTTAAATGATTTTAAATTCTACCCACGAAGTCACGAAGGTACTTATGGATATTAAAATCACTCAAATCCACTATCCACGGATACTCACGAACCCATCACCCATTAGGTACCCGCAACCCACCACTCGCTCTATGCCCATCAACCCACCCCTCGTGGGTATCCATTACCCGACATATATATAATTTCAATATTTAAGATATATTAGATATAATTTTTGATGGAAATCATAAATAATCTTATATAAAAAATAGATAAATATGGTTAATATTAGATGGATATGCGAATTTTTTATGGGTATTTCATGTGTATTTCGTGGGTACATTTCACGGGTGTATGAGTTTCGCGGGTATGGATTGTTAATATCCATACTCATACCCATGAAATTCTACGCACGAATCTATCTGTGAATATCAAATGTCTCTCAAACCCACACCTATTAGAGTCGGGCAAATACAGGTATAGAATACCCTTGGGTAAATTATCCTCCCTAGCAAATAGTGATACCGAACTTATATGACAATCTTCTACTTTATAGGTTGAATTTATTATTTAGATATGTGGTACATTTTTGCGTACTATTTATAGATTCAGAATGCAAGTTTTCATTTGAAGTAGGTGGAGGTGTTTGCAATCATTAAATGAAATATAGTGTTTGGATAGGAAAATCATTGTAGGATTTCCAATATTTTCAGATTGAAATTATGGTCCCATTGACCACATTGAATGGCGACACTGATGGACGATAATTTAGTGTTGATAATTAAAATCAACAAGGTTGCTTATTATAAGGATTTAATTTGTTAAAGTAAACTTAATATATTAAAGATAGAGTAAACTCAAATTCAATTTGAATGCTTTAAATTCGAACTCAAACTGATATGTTGTTTCGAGTTGGCTCAACATCAGAATGACACAATATAATAATAACATAATATTATACAATTTGATAAATCGTGCAAAAAAAAAATTAACAACTAATTTATACTATAATTTGTGAATATAAGAGACGTTGCTCTATAGTATATACGGAAGGCGGGAGAGATAATAAAAAAAGTCAAACATTAAATGTAAAAACTGAAAAATTAATCCTAATTAGAATAAATATACGAGTGAATATACAAAATAGTTAATTAAAATTGTAAAACACAAATAATATCTACCAACATAATAATATTTAATCCTAAGCAAAAGAAAACATAATAATATTTAAATTATAGTCATTTTCTATATTTTTTGTACTATAATATCATTCTATTTTTTTTTTACAATTATAGAAATTAAAGATTGTGCATGAATATTATCATTCATACATACTATTACGTTTGATTAAATTGTACACATGTATGAATTGTATGATTGTAAAATAATCACAATAGTCATACATCCAAACTTTCATACCTCATACGTGCGATTTCTATAAATGTTCCGGAATTAAAATAAATAAATTTAAATAGAATGATATTTATGATAATTGCCATTAAGTATGACTAAAATTTAAATATATTGGTGTGCGTGTGTTAACTTAGTGTTAATGAGGTGCGGCCATGTAATTATTGCTGTGTGTATGACTATTATTTATCATTTATAATGTTGTTTGATTATTTCGTGTAATTATTAATAATCATTAAATACTATCTTTTGTCTCATTATTTTTAAAAATAAAAATCAATAAAACACTTACAAATTTGTCAAACATGATCAATAATATTGAGAACCACCCAAAACCAATTTAAACTCATTAATTTTATATAGATTCGTGTTGAGTTAGCGTGTTGATTTCCAAAATTTCCAGTAATAAGTCTTTTTTCTAGGATGGAAAAGATCAACAAGGTTGTTAGATTTAAAGAAATATACTCTTCACTTTTTACTAATGATGCTTACTGGCCTAACCACTAAAAGACACTAACTTATCTTGATATGATATTGCAACTTAAAAAGAGAAAAAACATAATATGGGAAATATTTTGCTAGTTTTAAATTGAATTTGCGCGCGTCAAAGTGCCAGCAAATTCGCGAACCAATTTCTTGAAATTGTCTGAAATAATTCAGACTCGGGCAGTGCAACAACATTGGACTTTTCTGGTCTTCAAGATCGACTGAACCCCACGCGCCAATTTCCCATTCGTCGTTTCTCTATCCACGTGGATAGTCCCGGTTTTCAGCCCACCTTTCTGATTCATCTATGTATTCACGCGCTTCTTTGAGAGTCTTCGTACTATCCAATATTTGAACTTCATTGCCCGAACGGCTAATGTCTCGCTGCACAGATTCCCATACCCTTTTCAAAGTGAATCTTACTCCATACCCCAACCACAGATACTGTGTAGTAGTGTAGAGAGTGAGTGGATGAGTGTGTCTCCGTTCTGCTTGAGCTTGTGAAGTAGTGTCGTAGTAGGTTCAACTTCTTGTAGAAGTAGCAATAATTATGGATTTTTGAAGTAAGCACATCAGTAATTATACCAGTACCCACTCCCACAAACCCCACCATTCTTACCAAGCTTCTTCCTTTTCATCATAAGTTACTTTCCTCTTTACATTCAAATTCCTTTGGGAAAGTAGTGGTGCAAGGAAAAATTAAAATAAAAACTCTTTTCTTGAAGCTTTATATTAAAGAAATTCCCAGTGCAGGCAAGAAATGAAAATGGGCGTTTCAATTTTGCTGTTCTTAGCAGCATTGACAGCAGCCCTTTTGCAGGATTCCTCTCTTGCTCTAACTCCAGATGGTATGTTGTTTGCCTTAATTTACATCTTAGCAAAAATCATGGGAAAAAATGAAGTCTTTATGCTTAGTTTATCAAGTACAACGACGCAATCTTGTTTAATTTGGTGTTTTCAATGGTTTCTCTTTCTCTTGCGCATTAGGTCTTGCACTTTTGGAAGTGAAAGCCGGTTTGAATGACAGTAAGAACTTTCTAAGTAACTGGAAAGATATTGATGCATCTCCCTGTAATTGGACTGGCATCTTTTGCAGCCCACAAGAACAACGAGTGATATCTATGTATGTGTAACTCTTATTTTTGTTCTTACTTTCTTCCTCATTCATATATTTTTCAGCTTATTCACCTTGGTGGGTTATATAGACCAAAATTATATAAAATTTATTTGTGTGTCTTCAGAAACCTACCATACATGCAGCTTGGTGGAATTATACCCCCTAGCATTTGTAAACTCAATAAATTACAAAGACTGTAAGTCCTCTTGGTATGTTTTGTCTTTACTTGCAAACCTAATAGTACTTTGTTTAGTTTCCCAAAAGATGATTTTTATTTTAATTTTTGATAAATCAGGGCACTTCATCAGAATAGTCTTCATGGTATCATTCCTAATGAGATTGCACAATGTTCTGAACTCAGAGCCCTGTAAGTGGAGCCCCATTTCTGTTGTTGCACTTAATTGTCTGTTGGAATTATATGGTATGTATGCGGTAAAAGTGATTCTCATTTGTAATGTCTATGTGAGTTTGTGTAGGTATCTCCGAGCAAACTATTTTCAAGGAGGGATACCTTCAACTATTGGAAACCTCTCTATGCTGACTATTTTGTAAGATCACTCTATATTTTATTCAAATTGCAGCGGTTGTTTGTCTAGCGACTATTTTTAGTGATGATGATGACTGTGTTATTGATGTGTAGGGATATATCAAGCAATACACTGAAAGGCGCTATACCTTCTTCTATTGGTCGTTTAACACGTCTAGCGTATTTGTAAGTGAAATATCAAATATGGTTCCACCATGCATACCACTATACTGCTTCATGGCCAGCTGTGTGCAGTTGCATTTCTCATACTGATGCTTGAAGTTGTTAATGCAATCTTCGCAGAAACTTGTCATCAAACTTCTTGTCCGGTGAAGTCCCGGATGTTGGTGTGCTAAGCAAATTTGGGAGCAAATCGTAAGCTTCTTTCTCGTGAACTATAATTATTTGTATCAACAATGAACACTTGGAAATTTGAATTTTTATTTACATTTGTTGCTTTGCACAATGCACATATCCTCCAAAGAAATTGAAGGAAATTGTTTTAGAAGTTACAAACATTTTCTCATTCTTTCTAGTGAAACAGACCTGAGAATAGTTTTGCTGCTGAATGGACCACCTTTTTTTAATAAAAATTTTATGTTGTAATTACATTCAGTTTGGTTTGCTTCTACAACACATTATAAGGATTATGATTCCTGCCTTCTCATATCCAACTTTGTGCTATCATGTTTCTACATGACTGTCCAAATACCGGAATATTGTTTTGCAACTGAATAATTTGATGAAGAAAAGTTTCAAGAGCTTTCATTAGTATAAAATTTCCACTAATGGCTCCAAGTGTAAGATTTGTGTGGCTTTACATCCTTCTGTTTGTTTCATCAATATTTCAGATACTGTTCTAAAGTTCTATGCTTATGTTTAGGTTTATTGGTAATTTAGATCTGTGTGGCCAGCAAGTAAACAAGCCTTGTCGGACTTCCCTTGGTTTTCCTGCTGTATTGCCTCATGCTGAAAGTGATGAAGCAACAGGTACTGCATCTTGTGATCTATGGCTTTGCTATATCATGGAAGTATTAACTAGATTTTTCCTATCCCACAGTGCATAAGCGATCATCTCGCTATATCAAAGGTATCGTGATTGGTGCAGTATCCATGCTTGGGTTTGGGATAATCTTCCTCCTTGGTTTTCTCTGGATTTGGCTACTGACGAAGAAGGAGAGAGCCGCCAAAAAGTACACGGAAGTGAAGAAACAAGTCCATCAGGACGCAAGTTAGAACTCCACCTCTTCTAAATCTTTACACGTTCCTTCAATCTCTGTATCTCAGTTCTTTAATTTGTTATGTGTTTATATTATATGCACTAGGAGCCAAGCTCATCACTTTCCATGGTGATCTTCCATACCCTTCATGCGAGCTTGTAGAGAAAATCGAGTCTCTTGATGAGGAGGATGTCGTTGGAGCTGGAGGGTTCGGAACTGTATATAGAATGGTTATGAACGACTGTGGAACTTTTGCTGTCAAGAAGATTGATCGAACAAGAGAAGGTTGTGATCAAGTATTTGAGAGAGAGCTTGAGATCTTAGGTAGTGTCAAGCATATAAACCTAGTAAACCTAAGGGGTTACTGTCGGCTCCCTGCAGCGAAGCTTCTTATATATGACTACTTAGCCAAGGGCAGCTTGGACTATTTCTTGCATGGTATAATTCTTCTTCTCCCATGAAGAAATATGAGATAGTTTTACTTTGATTTGTTGCTCATGTAAAAAGCTTGTGATCAGACAACATGTCGGAAGAACGTCTGCTGAACTGGAATGCTCGTATAAAGATAGCTATAGGTTCTGCTAGAGGAGTAGCATACCTGCATCATGACTGCTCTCCCAAGATAATTCATCGCGATATAAAGTCTAGCAACATCCTCCTTGATGAGAACCTTGAGCCTCATGTTTCGGACTTTGGTCTTGCCAAACTACTCGTCGATGAGGATGCTCATGTCACAACTGTGGTTGCTGGCACGTTCGGCTATCTTGCACCAGGTTCATTTTCAACGAGCTACATTTATACATGAAATCCTTTTTGTTGGTGCTACCTTAATGACATGACACTATTGAACATGACACGTTGCAGAGTACTTGCAGAGCGGTAGAGCCACAGAGAAGTCTGATGTGTACAGCTTCGGAGTGCTACTGCTAGAACTGGTAACCGGTAAAAGACCAACTGATCCCACATTTGTGCAGAAGGGACTAAATGTAGTAGGCTGGGTACGTATGTGCATGCATTTCATTCTTCTTCTTCTTCTCTCCTTGGTGTTGGTGCCGGCGGGCTAACTCTTTGAAGCGTGTAGATCAACACTCAGAATCGAGTTGAGGACATAGTGGACAAGAGGTGCAGAGATGCAGACGCGGAGACGGTGGAAGTGCTCGTTGAGATTGCAGCGAGATGCACAGATGCGAACCCGGACGAGCGGCCATCGATGCATCAGGTGCTGCAGTTCTTGGAGCAAGAAGTGATGTCTCCATGCCTCAGTGAGTTTTATGAGTCTCATTCTGATAAATGCTGATTAATCATTACAACCGTTGTTGCACTTAGTCTTTTCCTTCTGCGTAAATATACTGTGGATTTATAATACTAGAAATTTCATTTTTTTTGAGTTAAACTTCTAGAAATTACATTCACTCGAGCGTGAATGGTCTCTTTCTCCGTCTTTGCTTCCAGCTAGGGGCGTAAGTAAGATTCTCAGGTTTGAGATAGACTCGTTCAAAAATTTGAAAGTTCGAGTTCGGTTTGAGTTTTTAAAACTAAGCTTGTGTTTGGTTTGATAAATAAAAATCGAGTTCAAATTTAGTTCGTTTAATATTCGTTTTGATAGTAAATTTGAACTCGAACTCGAACTCAGCTCGAATTTGTTAAATATTCAACTTCGAGCTTTTTAAAAAACGCTTTTATAAATTATTTTTTTAATATATATTTTTATCTTAATTTGATAAATTTTTTTTTTTGTTTTTAATGATTGTGAACAAGCTCGTTAAGAAAGCATGCGAACTAGTTGGAGCTAAGTTCGCTAAAATTATACTCCTTCAGTCCCAATAAGTGTGACACAATTTTTGGGCACGATTATTAAAGAGAGTATAAAGTAGTGTAAGAGTGATAAAAAATGTATGATCCACACTTTTTTAAAGGAATAATTTTCTATTTTAGGAATGTGCCAAGCTTAGTGGGATGTTCAAATAAGTTAATGTGCCAAGCTTAATGGGACTGAGGGAGTATTTTAAAATATTTGTGAATTATTTGGAACTCAACTCAATTAATTTTTTTTCAAAATTCACTCATTTACTAAATAAACTGAACTCAAGCTTAACTTAAGTTTTGAACTAGGCTCTAGTAATTTTTTGAGCCAAATTCTAACATACTGGTATTCAGTGTGAAATATTCGAATATAATTTTAACGAATATAACTTTGACTACTTTGTGAATCTTGTTAACGAAATTGTTTACGAACTTTGAATAATTATAAAAGTATATTCTTAACAGAATAATTTACTAAACGTGATTTTTAACGAACTTGAATATTTAAGAATTTTTAAAATAGTGTAATTAATAGTTTGTCTATTAATGTAAAGAGTTGCTTCAAAATTAATTAAATTTTACAAATTTTTGATTTTTAAATTTAATAAAAAAAAATACATAAATTTCAGATTTTTTTTATTTTTCTCATGATTTTTTTAACATGATTAACTTTTTTGATCAAGTTTTATTTAATTCAAAATATAGTATTTTTATTTTATATTAGCATTCATATAAAAAAATATTTATATTTTGATTGAAAATGGTGGTTTAAAAAAACAAACAAGAAAAATCATAAATTTATTTATTTATTGATAAAAGTGAAAAATTATAAGAATAATAATAAAATATTAAGTTATGTATTTTTTAATTAAATTAAAAAATTATCGGAAAAATTAAAATTTGTTGAAAGTTCTTTAATTTCTGGCAAATAATCTTAATGTAAATTTTTTCTTTATCTACAAAAAAACGTGGTTGTTTGTGTATAAGGGGACCTACCACATGTAATATATTTGAGATTTAAAATATTGAGTGTTTATAAGTTCATGTTAAAAAAATAAAATAATATACATTTTTTGTGGACGATTCAAATGGATAACAAGATCACATTTTTTGTGTAGACATAAGGAACACTAAATTAGTTTGGAATATGCAAATTAAGGATATCAACTATGGTGTGATTTTTGTAGTTTCTAAAATATAAATTGTGGAAAAAAGAAACCAGTTCTTAAAATGAAAATGGGAAACTAGTTTCTAGTTCAAAGCCAATTTTTTCATTCTATTTGGCACGTCTAATGAGATATTTGTAATGAAACTACCCATTTGATTGGTGGTTGAATAAATGTAGCAGCTTTTTAGTATGACCCTTTTCTTTTTTCTTTTTTCTTTTTCTATGGATATATGTAGTATGTATTGTAGTGGGTCATAAAAAAATAAGAATTAGTTTATGATTGTAGATGTTGAAAGAGAAAAAAGCTGATGAGTTTCTAAAAAATGATGTGACAAGTGCAAAATTGAAAAAACTAGATCATGATTGTGGCCACCCTAAATATTCCTTTAATGGAGATGCTTGTGTATCTTAATTAATTAGGTCATTAGTAGGGTTGTTACTGAACCAAACTAGTTGTGAATTAATCGGAGTTGGAGTATAGTTGTGAATTAATGATATTTGATTCATAAGCTTAGCAAACACGTTCGAATCTAATCTTAACGAGCCGTGCTTCAAATAGTTAGTGCACTTTATTAACGAACTTGTTCACAAACTTAAAAAATGAGTCGAGTTTGAAGTTTGTGAACTTTATATATAAACTTATATATATAATAAGCTTCAACTTAAATACTTAACGAATTCGAACTAATTTCGAACTCGAGTTCGAATTCACTATTAAATCGAATACTAAACGAACTCAACTCGAACACGGTCTTGTTTTATTTAATCAAACGCAAGATTGATTTAAAAAGTTTGAATAAAAATCGAATTAAATTTGAACCTTCACACTTTAAACGAACCCAATTGAATTGAGGAAAAAAAATAAATTTTTTGAAATTTATACACTTGTATTTAATTCTTCTTCAATTTCCCCTTACTTTTCTTAATTGCGCCGCCAGTTAATAAACCTACATCATAATGAATCGAAATGAACTAATGGGCATTGATCGCTACAAAAAATACATTTTCTAGCAACGGAATAGTGACGGAAAATTTTTCCGTTTCTAAATTTTAACGGATTAACAACGGAATTTGTTGTTCAATTTTAGTAACAGAATTAGTGACGGAATTATCCATTATTAAAATTTGGTAACGAAATTTTCTGTTACAATTCCGTTACTAAAATTGAAAAATTCATTTTAAAAACAGAAATTCCGTTACAATTCCGTTGTTATATAGTAACGGAATATATTCCGTTGTTAATTTTTTTTAGCAACCATCAATATTACTACGGATAAATCCGTTACAATTCCGTTACTAACATCTTTAGTAACGAAATTTCTTATTTTAGTGACGGAAAAATTCCGTTGCTAAATAAACTTTTTTTTGTAGTGGATGTTGGGAATAAATGTACTTACTATGATAAGAAATTATGCATTTGTATGCATTTCGATTAATTATTTTAAAATACACAAATTTTATCTTATTGCTTTTTACCACTTACAAATGTTGTTTCCAAATATATAAGTTTAATTATAAAAAATATATTTTAATTAATTATTTAGATCAATCAATTTTGTATTATTTCATTTTTTAATATAATTTTATAATATATATATATATATATTTTTTTTTTTTAATTTTACATATATTTTAAGTTTTGGTTTTTTTATTAACAACATTCTACAATTTTTTTCTTAAAACATATGTGAGCCATCATGTTAAAAGGTGAATATATAGAATTTAGTCACTAAAAATAAAGGTTTCAAACGTTAGCAGTTTCGTGATGGGGAACATGCATGTACTGTTTTTCTATATCACACTCATCCTTTATAAAAGAGTTAATAGGACAAAATAGCATTACATTTTAAAGAAATAGTTAATAAGAATAAAAAAATAAAATATGTCATATTTTTTAATTTTGGATAAAAATATTTTATGTTTTCATGTTTTCGTCAAACACACGATCATCGCGAAATTTGTGTTTTTATACATTATAAAACAATACAAGAATTTCGCGAACTCAAGTTTCGAGGATAATGTGTTTGTACAATTTAAAAAGAGACATACGAATCACACGAAAATTGAATTTATGTATAAAATGTGATAATACACAAATCCCATAAATTTAAATTTATTAGATTCGTCCGCTACCCATTATAACTCATGAATCTAAAAATTCGAATTTGCGGGATTAATTCGTGTGTTCTGTCTTACAACACACAAATACACGAATCATGTGAATTGAGTTTTGTGTGTAAATTCGGATAATACATAAACCCGCAAATTCAAATTCGTTTGTTACCAATTAAGATACATTAACATTTGAATCTCCCAAATCTAATTTAATGAGTTTCATGTATTGCAACACCTTACAATACAGTCGTGTGTTCTACACTACAACAGATGAATCATGCAAAATCGAATTTTCAAAGGGGTAACTTTTATAATAACAATTTTGTTATAGTAAATCCAAATAATAGCACACGTATAAAAAATCATAAATCTAGCTTTATGTGTCTAAAATACCCTTCATCTAATTAATTCGTTCAAAATATTACAGATTTAAAAATAAAATTTGGTTTACAATCAAATACTATTCCCTACCAAATAAACCCTAAACATGAATCCATATTAATAATTTATTTTGCAGTATGAAACAAATCAAGTTAGTTATTGGACAACATAAGTATGACAAGAATTGGATGAATAGAACATAAGTTTAGCAGCGTGTGTGATGGTGAAGGAAGAGAGAGAGCGTGAGATGGTGAAGGAAGAAGGAAGAGAGAGAGTGTGAGATGGTGAAGGAAGAGAGAGAGAGTGTGTGAGATAGTGAAGGAAGAGAGAGAGTGTGAGAAGGTGGGAATTTAGGACGACAATTAAGGGAGTAATTTTCGGCAATTTTTCTAATTGATTAAATTTAGAAAATGATAATTATGTCCTTTAGCATAAACTATGACTAATATTTTGTTTTTTTTTATATTAATGGTTAGTATTTGTGTTTATAATAATAGAATGACTAGTTTAGCCCATTTCTCCATTTTTAAAATTAACTTGTTCGTGTATTTTAATGTGTAACACACGAATTGACATACGCGGAATTCGTACGTTATTCCAATTTACACTGACCACATGAATATCATAATTCGAATTGGTAGAATTCATATGTTTATGTTTTGTAAGTCAAAAGACGAAAATTAAATAAAAACATTAAAATGGAAAGATAAATTACTCCGACTTAAGAAGACTATTATTTATTATTCTGTCCGTATCACTAACATTGACATACTTTTATTATTAGAACGTCCTATTAAAAATGACACAATCTAAAATAGTAAAAATTATCTCTTTAAAAAGTATGAACTCTATCACCGTTAGTATTTTATACACCATTTTTAATGATTATGCTAGAAAAAAAGGTGTCACGCCATTTAAAAGACTATTTCTATCTTTTCTTTAAAAAGAAAAGAATTAATTTAGCATCTGTCCCCTCTATAAATATAAGCCCTGGAGCAATATCTTATTATACATTATCATCTACACTAGTAATTGATTAATATTTGATAATGACAAACAATCTCCTCAACAACACAAAGCTTTATGGCAAAGTAGCTATAGTCACCGGCGGCGCCAGCGGCATAGGCGAGGCCACCGCCCGCCTCTTCGCTGCATACGGCGCCAGTGCGGTGGTTATCGCCGACATCCAATCCGAGAAGGGCAATGCCGTCGCCGAATCAATCGGTTCGCAGCGCTGCAGCTTCTTTCACTGCGATGTCACCGACGAGAAGCAGGTGAAGGCCATGGTGGAATGGACCGCCATCACCTACGGCGGCATGGACATAATGTTCTGCAACGCCGGCACCGTCACCACCTCCTCCGCTCAGACCGTGCTTGACCTCGACCTTTTGGAGTTGGATCGCGTCATGAGCGTCAACGCACGAGGATCGGCGGCTTGCTTGAAGCAGGCGGCGCGGAAGATGGTGGAGCTGGGTACGAGGGGCGGCGCGATTATCTGCACCACCAGCGTGATGGCGACGAAAGGCTCGTCAAACCTAACGGACTACGTGATGTCGAAGCACGCGGTGGTGGGGCTAGTACGGGCGGCGGCGGTGCAGCTGGGCCCCCACGGGATTAGGGTTAATTGCGTGTCGCCGACGGCGGTTCTGACGCCGCTTGCCGCAAAGACGGGATTTGTGACGGAAGGTGACGTGGAGCGTGCTTTTGGGCCGGTGACTAGCTTGAAGGGGGTGATGCTGAAGGCGGAGCAGGTGGCTGAGGCGGTGGCGTTTCTGGCATCTGATGAGGCGGCATTTATAACGGGCCATGATTTGGTGGTGGATGGTGGGCTGCGATGTATGCCTCTCGAGATCCAGAATTAGGATAATTAATTAATTAATTAAATAAGATAAAACTATATAAAAACGAAATAATTATGGGAATATTTCCTATATCAGAATCAATGTTTGAATAAATTGTGCTAATATGTCTCAAATTTTGATCTTCGTGTAAGTAATTAAATTGGTTTTTTCATTGAAACATATATATCACTGTTTCTATTTTTCTTTCTAAAATTAATTACTAATGCTGTTTTAATTAACTCCAAACATGGAAAATGGTGGAAATTGTTGTAATTCATCTTCTATTTTATGTATTGTTTCTATGAATTAATGAAGAGATAAGGTAAAAAAAGAAACTGCATAACAAAGAAAAGAAATCGAAAGAAACGACGTAGATAAAATGAAACTATAGGGTTGAAAACCCTAAAAGTGTATTCTCATATATATAATTTTTCCACTTTACAAAAAAATACATGTAAATAAATAAACACAAATACTCTAAATAATAATATACACATAATAATAATATTTATAACACTCTCCTTGGACATTACTGTGTGATGTACATACCTCGTTAAAAATCTCACTGAAAAACCCAATGTGATAAAAACAGTCGAGAAAAAGAGTATATGTCATACACATACATAATACATTATTTGTTGTCTCATTAAAAACCTTTACCAAGAAAACTCAATGAGAAAAAACTTGGTAAGAGAAAAAGAGTATAACATGATATAGCCTTCAAGGCATGTAAGGTAGACATTCAGGTCTAACTTAACTAAGAAAAATTATACATAACATACAATTTATATTGTATTGCACAAATTAATTGCCTCGTTAAAAATCTTAACTAAGAAAACATCATGGATAAAACAGGGAAAAAAAGTGCAACTAATTAGTCTTTAGAAGTAATTTTCAGGATTATTTATTTGGTTTTCATGACATAATCTTCAAGATTATGTATAAGTTATCACTCCCCCTCAATAAATTTTTTTATAAGTATGACAATTCAATATTATAAACATATTCTGACATAGAAAATAGAGTATTGTCATACAATATATATGTATTACACTAGTTGCTTCATTAAAAACCTTAACTAAGAAAACCTTGGGGAAAAACTTAGTAAGGAAAAAATAGTACAACTAATTAGTCTTTAGGACAAATAATCTTCGGGATTATATGTGATATTCATTACATGATCTTCAAGATTATGTATAAATTATTGCTCTCCCTCAATAAAATATTCATATGAGCTAGTATAAAACTTCAATATCATCAATATGCGAATATAAACGTGGGGAGAAAATTAAGTATACACATTGTCGCTGATCTACTAAAGCTCATTTGTGCAACACATTATATTATTCATTATAAAAATAACGGGGATAAATTATATGTCCTACCAGTCAAATATCAAATTACACGAGTATCAAATAACTAATTATCATCCGAGTAGCACACCAATGTCAATCTCAATCTTGGTAACACTTTTTGGTTATCTCCTTTTGGTCTAATTGAGAGCATTCACTTCAATAGACGAGACAATCATTGGGGCAAAGTGGATGTTATTTATCAAAGTATGTTCTATACATAACCTTATTCGAATATATTCTTTATAGAACCTTATCGAATAGACCGACTGGTAAAAATAAATTCTTTCATGAATGTTCTCGATCTGCAGGTCGAGATACTATTTAGACTTACTTAAGTCTTTTAGTTCAAAATCTCCGTCATTAGGTATGAACTTAACATTCTCAAATGTTATGCGTGTTTCTATAATACAAAATCTCACACAAACAGAATTATTGTTAATCACATAAATATACACTTTATTATTCTTATGCATCTTCTTCTGGAAGAATTCAATTAGTTGAATTTTCAACTATAATAAAACATATAGTGATCTTATTTAAGAGAATACGTTGCGAATTTATTTTTCCTAATTATAGGAACTTATCAAGTCCATTAAAGACTCTTATAAGTTATTTGTCTAGTGACATTTTGCAAAATTATAGCTACGACTTATACTAAATGGATATTTATATCCACGATTACTGCCTTATATACTTGATAACAGAACATTTTCAATTCAACATGAGAGTATATGTAATTAATTTAGGATTTTTGCTAAAATTATTGAGTCAACCTTGCTTTATTTATCACCAACTCATTCATTACATTTATCATTTTGTACAAGCACTCAATTGTGTCCTAACTGGACCAGATTACTTATTTATGATTATACAAACATTCATGTGTCCTGCCGGGACCACATTTCATTGTGCATGTACTACAAATGACTTTCGTCAATTTAACGAGTTAACTCCGCCTCAATTGCTCTTTTCACTTTATATAGTACTTCTGGAACTTATCTTTCAAGTTTAGTTTTTGGATCCAAATAATCAATTCGAAAGCAATTCTTGAGGCATAATTTGTTGTCGACAACTATGATATATTTATTGTACTCTCATTACGTTGACAAATTTCAAGTCAATTGTAATATAAATTTCAACAAGATTTATTTCATTTTCCATAATATTTGGATCTGTTTGTTCCGTAATCACAATATTATGATTATTTAGTGCACGTGCAAATGTACTGTGATTCCCATCTTCAAGACGATCCTCTTTATGAGGTTTTTGGAGTGAAGTAATTTGTTAAATTATTATTTCGCGGATTATAATCTTTAGCACCAATGTATATCTCACACTTCAACTGTTATGCTTCTAGCATAAAGAGATTGATCTCATTAAGAGATCTCACACTTCTAGTGTTATGCTTCTAGCATAGATGAATTGATCTCATTCAGAGATCTCACACTTCTAGTGTATGCTTCTAGCATATTGGACTTGATCTCATTAAGAGATATACAAATCGATCTCACACTTCTAATATATAGAAGATAATCTCATTCAGAGATTTTTGATTCTTAATGGTGCATTTATAATTATCATAAAAGATTTAATCACTCATTTGACAGTTAAGAATATATTGAACTTCTGATTCATATTCATAATTCTGTGTGTATTTTAGTCAATTAAATCCAATAAGATTTTCACGACATTCTTTTATCATATTGTATTCTCCCTTAATGCCGGAAATATAATTTTAGTTGGATTAGATAATAAACGTACCATTAAAAATTGATCATCAATTATTGACACTAGATAATTCTTTTCGACAAAGTATTAATTTATTTTTCTAGAGTCCATTCGGTATGTTTTGATGATGATAAATAAATAACAGATGGAAAATGATTTATTTATAACATGCTAATTACATAAAGGGGTGACCCAAACATTCATGCCTTTATAATGCGAGAGTAATTTGAGTCTTTAAAAATATAATTTTATTCGCAACATTATATTAAATAGTTTTTATAGTTAAATCCGCTATTCACTTAAGGGCGGTCTTTGATTCTTTTTCAGAGATACTCCACTATCGCGGGAATATTCCTCTATGACACACCCATGATATGAGGCCAAAATTGCAGAAGAGCAGGATTCGAAGCGGTGGCTGTTACAAGTCCAAATTATGAACTAATTGTGTCGTAGTTGAACGTTTCTGTCCAATTGCTACATAAACTCAATATAGCGTATCACTCTCAAATGTGGCATTTGAGTTCAATTGCTTTTGCTTTGTCGGTCCACGATTACAAGTTCTCGTTTATCAAAATATGCAAATATTTGGATAAAAGTAATTTTTTTAATAAATTTGATTAACAAGCTCTTCAGGAGCTGACAATCTGAATCTTGCTAATATAAAAAATGATAATGCTCATCATTTTAATAATCTTCAAGATTATTAAATATTTAATATAATATTTTAGAGAGAGATAATTTTTTAATAGATTATATTAATGAGCTCTTCAAGAGCCGACAGTCTAAATATGTTGACAATCTAAATATGTCTAACACTTTAAGAATATTCATAGTTTTATTTTAATAACAATTTAAGTAAATATCTAATACATTGTTTCTTCTAGAAATATGTTTTATTGTTTGGACAAAACAAATAATAAGCATAATTGATGATTAATAACACTAACCAACGTGCTATGAACCACTTTCACTGATCTTAGAGTACTTGCAATATCAATCGGTCCCCAATATATTGAAAAGGAATGTGATAAGATAGCATAAATAAGAAAGCAAGTTTACGTCACTACTAGAAAAACGCTCATACATGACACATCATAGATGACATTTTTTTCAAAAACTGTCATCTATGAACGCTTTTTTTGCATAGATGACATTTTGAAAAAAAAATTTGATGTATGAAGTGTCAGGAAAAATATAGATGACATTTTGTTAAATAATGTCATGGTATAGTGTCATCTTTGAGAGCTTAGATGACAATATCATTGAAATGTCATCTATGTGTGTGTTTTAATTTAATATACATGACACTTTATTAAAAAAATGTCATGTATATTAGTGTTTTTTGTAAACCCTTAATTCTCATAAACCAATTCTCACACTCCATAGCACTAGTCGAATTTACAGAACAGCACTCCATAGCACTCGAATTTGAGTTTATTTCCCAGCTTTCTTCTTCAATTTACAGAACCCTCCATAGCACTCGAATTTCCCTTTCTTCAATTTACAGAACCCGCCATCTTCTCGGACAGGAAAAACAGCAAAAAGCACTTGGAGCTTTCGGCTTTTCTCGTTCTCGATTCTCGTTGGCGCCCTCGTGACAGAGCCCTCGCCGGCGCTTGGAGCAAACAGCAAAAAGCACTTGGAAAATAGAGCCCTCGCCGGCGCTCCTCGTGACACTCTCGTCATCTACCTGAATGTTTCAGGCGTCTCTTCTTTCTTCCAAGGTAATTCCCTTTCTCACCTTTCTCTATAGTTCTCTCATTGATATTCTAAAATTTTCACAAACATCTCTAAGTCTCTAACTCTCTACTTGATTGTGTTCTAGCCCTAAGTTTCTTGGATTTCTCTCGGTGGTCAAGCCAGTCGCTCGCCCACACGATTCTCCTTCGTCGCCTGACCTTTGTCCACCCTTGCTGGATATGTTAGGTTTTGTTATACTAAAGGTAAATCCTTCTCTAAAACTTCTGATCATTGTACTGCATGCATGCCCAATTATTGTTGGATTTGGGGTTGAAAATGAGTTCTTGGGCAAAAGTCCATTTTATTTTACATTTTCATAATCTAATCTGCTCTTTACAAAATAATTGAATGATTGGGAAAAAATTCTACTTGTTAGCTAAGTTCTGAATTTCAGTTTGTGTCTATGTGTCAAGTGTTCAGATTTCTAGTTGGACTTAGATTGAACAAGAGTTATGAGAAAGGTTCCTATTCTTGTTCTGATTTCCAACATTTCGTATCAGATTTCGATTTCTGGTTTCAATGCATTAAGCTTGTGTTGATTTCTCTTTGGATTTTATCACGATTTCTTGGGGTGAAAACTCTAATTTCTATTGTGGTTCTATATTTCTTCTAAATTTGTGTTCTAAAACAGAACTTGGTATGATATTATAATGAAATCTATTTTTCAGTCTTGTTCTTGTTCTGAAACTGTTTCATTCTGAAAGGGGTTTCTATTGGGTTCTGAACATGAATGGCTTACTAGCATAAGATTGATCTTCTATATTAAAACTTAGAAATTTGTAATATGTTTGTGGTTTTGTTTTTTTTTTTTATCTCAATCTGAACGTATATTCAAGTTCAACATTCTTTCAAGTTAAGTTTCAGTAAAGATACTTGACAAAGATGGCCATGTAGACCATGAATCAATGTATGCCCTGCTTTTGTTCAACTTTACTTGTAGCATTCTTGCCTTTTCAATTTGTATTGTCTGTACATTTAAATGTCAGATAGTAATGTCTTCGCATGTTGCAGCGCTGGCCAATTTATACACTGAAAGAGAAATGAGTTAACTCTATAATGTATCACAATTCCATAATCTTGTATATGTGACATCAGTTGCCTTGCCAATTAGCTTACTCTGATGTGTTATCAAGAACTAAAATCTGAAACTATGCTGGAAAATCTGCTCATTATTAATGTGTGATGAAACATGATTTTGCTTTATCAACCATGTCTTCTTCTGCGATTACTTGATAAAAAAATTGATTTTGGTGCTCTAACTGTCTGAATACCTGATTGTCTTTTGCTGGAATTAGGATCAAAACACTTGCTCGTTTCTGGTCCAGCTTTTACTTCTGATTCTGAGCACTCTGTAATCTGCTGTGCTTATCACTCTGTAATCTGCTGTGCTAATAATCACACTTAATTGATTTACTGGGCACGGTGCTGTGGTATTTTGAAAGGAAAATCTATTTTTGGTGCTCTTATCTGTCTGAATACTCGATTACCTTTATTTGCTGGTACCTGAACTTGACCCTTGGCAAGTTTGATCATAATCTTCAGTATCAGCTCACTATCCACTGCTTAATCAAGAATACTATGCTGAATTTTGTGGACTTAATCTGATTTAAATCTGTAATTTTAAATACTTTTTTGTCATCTATTTCAGTGATCTTCTATTGTTTATTTTGTATGTTGAGCTTTCATTTTAAATACTTTTTTGTCATCTTCTTACTGCTTATGGCTTAGAAGAATCTCGTAGGAGGTTTAGTGGAGTTGAATTAGCTTAGCGTGTATCTAAACTCTGTAAGAATTGAAGAAATTTGATATTTATACTATAATACTAAATTTATTTAAGTACACTGCAGTACTATTATTAATTTATGATAGCATTTCAATGGACTTTTGAAGCAGACTTCTGTCTTTTACCGACTGTTAATTGTATCTCAAATATCCTGTTTTGCAGTACCAATTTTTGTTGTTGTATCATTCAAGAAGGTAAAAAGTGCCATTACCGACAAGTGCATAACATTGATTTTGATTTGTTCACTGCTACGGCAGCTAGCTGGAGGATTCCTTTTTCTGCTTTCTTGTACGTTCCTAGTCCTCCACATCCTCAAGAATTGCCTTAAGTTTGCAGGTATGATTTTATTCTATAAATCAGAATCTGATGAATGACATGTTGCCCTTTATGTGTTTGCTGAAATGACTGACCCAATACTATTTTAGTAGTGTTAAGATTTTAAAATAAATAAATATTTTTAAGGGATTTGTTTGGTATTGGGGCAGTAATTTGCATCTAATTATCATAATGTCTTGATAACCTATGAACAACATGCATAATTACAATCTCTAACTCTCTATTTCAAGTCATTTATCATAATTTTGATGCAGACTTTCCTCATATGAAAACGAAGAGATGACTAAGTTTGAATTTTGGATAAATTCTTTTAATAAATAAATGTTGGATTAATTGCTTAATTAACTATTTTTATTGGAGGAGAATATGTGTAAGAATATAGAGAAGTAAAAAAGGTTGGAATGAAAGAAATAGGAGCTTTAGGAAAAAGCAAGTTAATTAGATTGCACAGTTGCAGCAATTACCACTTGAAAAACTCTTAGATTTTTGAGACTATGACCGTATGGAATACTAATGCCGATGCACTATACTGCACTGAAGCAATCATATTTTTAACGTAGTAGTAATTAATTAATGTAGTAGTAATCGTGTTGCATATTAATACCTTTTGAAGTCCATATAGATTCATATTAATATGCAACTTAATGGTTTTGCATTGGAACAGACTAAGACAACGACCTGTTCAACAATATATTGGGTGGTGAACTTATTGCAGGTGCATAGACAAACTTAAATGCATATTATTATGGTCCTGTTTCCTACTGTTCATTATGATGACCTGTGATCTCATTGTGATGAACAACATATTTCTTTACCCTTCTAGTCTTCTATGTAGGTTCCTGTATCTTTAGGAGTATCCGGTTATGAAGGATTTAGCCTGTATAAGGGCTGGCGGAAACTTGGTTCGAAGGGAGAGGAGGGCACTAACTTCACAATTCACCAACTGGTCATTTATGGCCTTTTCGGTGATTTTGGGTATGGTGATTCAAACTTCTACTGCTTTGGATCCGTGTACTAGTTTAAGTTACATTAGTTAAGGTGTATTGGAATATTAACCCAAACTTTTTAGTATTTTGTCATTTTTATTTTTATTTCCGTGTACGAAGTTGAATATTAGATAATTAATGCATATAAATATTTTTAGTGCGTGTATGAATTCTCTATTTGGCATTGTTTTATTTTGTAAAATATATTGATGAAACCAAAATTATTAAATACAGGTTAATTAATAACAAAATACGAAAATGGTTAAATTTATCAGATTATAGATGACATTAAATTAATGTTATCTTATGAATTATAGATGACATTCCGAAAAAGTCATGTATTGCACCTAAATGTGTCAACTTCTCGCTTATAAATGACATTTTTTTTATATAGATGACATTATATTGTGTCATGTATTATGAAATAGATGACATTATTTTAGTGTCATCGTTTAAGAAAATAATGTCATCTATGAGCGCATACATCACACGTTTTCAGTGTCATCTATGAGCGAAGAATAGATGAGCCCACCATATTTGACATTCTTTTACCCTCATACATGACACGGATTTAATGTCATGTATGAGCGTTTTTCTAGTAGTGCGTATACTTAATAGGAATATTGTTATGGATAACCATGAGATAACATAGCATAGTTTAGCTTCTCATGAACTCATGCCAAAGATATTTTTTCATTCAAAGGTTTTGGACTGCATTATCAAACCCTTTACTCATCATCTCAATAATTAGAAGAACATACATTTAATTCTAAGAGAAAATCCACGTATTTCATATCATTTTAGTATCAAACAAATAAGAGTAATTTCTTTCTCAGCATAGGTATCTTTCCTTTCTTCCAACATCAAGATAATTAATTCTCATTTATCCACGAATTGTAGTATGATTATTAATTTATAATGGGAGTTAGGGAAAGATCTAACCAGTTGATTTGTTGTGCATGACAACAGACTTCAACGGCTCTTCTGGCCTTTCAGAAGGCCTCTTTTGAACTTTTTCAATGAAATAAGAGTTGTGCGTCTCTGAATCAGCTTTCTGTAGCCACCGATTTTGCCCCAATCGAAGCTTTTTTTAGAGAGTTATGTCTGTTTTACCGGGACTGTCAAAATCTGAAAAAAGTGGCGAAAATTATGAACTCTTAATGATTATTATCATTCCGACAATTAACAGATGCACATTACAACAAATCTGCTAATAAAGAAAGAAATAAACTCCCTTATGACGGCATGGAGGGTGGGCGCACGCTAGGATTTCGCCAGATGCATGGGCCACCACACGCTCATAGGTACTGTAGCCGTTGGCAAGTCCACCATTCCTTTCTCGAAGGCTATTTGGAGACGTTTCATATCCACTAGAGCTGCGATCAACATTGAAAGCAAAGATAAGAACAATTTGGTGCCGATGTGCTGAAGCATTGATATGCCTGACGGTTTCCCAGATACAACTCTGGCTATTGGAAGTACAATGCGGTCGTAGATAGGAATGAAGACGACGATGGAGAAGCTTATAAGAGATTCAAGCGTGGCAGCCGGTATTTGAAAACTTGAAATGATGCGGCGGTCCATTGTAACTCCTTGTTTGGTGAACAAAGTGCATGTACTCCATATTGGAATGAGCCTAAGAACTGACTTCGCCTCTTCTACATCATTAATTCTACAAGTTTTCTCGTTCTGTTCAGAACCATCGGCTCCAACTAAAGCTTTGTTAAGAAACTTATATTGCTGATTGCCTTCATAGGGCATAATTCCCTGAGCTTCCCCTACGATGGCAATGGTAGAATCAGTAGCCCCCAATTTTGGCCTTGCTCTCTTTCGGATCTTGCTCAATCAAACAGGTCAGTAAGGATTTCACAATATGCGAACCAACCCAATCAAAATGATTTCTCAAAACAAAATAAAAGTAGAATGATTAGAGATTCGTGCTCATAACGTGTTATAATTCATCTTCTATTCTATTGATTGTTTATATGAATCAATGAATAGCTGTGATAGGATATGGCCCATCAATAAGGCCCAAACACTCCGAAGCAGCTCGGCGGCCCAGCGCCTAGGCCCATCAAGAGCAGCTCGGCCGGCCCACTAGCACGGCCCACTTACTATAAATAGCCATAAACCGCCTACATTATCTATAAATAGCTAGATTAAAGCTCAATTAAGGGGATTCAGACACATTCACTCTCTGTAAATCTACATTTCAGCTCTCAAGTTATAAAATAGAAAAGATCTCCCCGTGGACGTAGATCTATTAAAAGATCGAACCACGTAAACCTCGTCTCGTTTACTTTCTAATCATCGTGCAAATCTCACTTCGAAAATCAGCGATCGATCACTGGCGCCGTCTGTGGGAAACGAAGTAAATTTTGGGTCCGGTCACTATTTCCGAAGTGAAAACACAATGGTTAGATCCACTCGATCTAATGCTATAGCTGCTGCTGCTAAAGGAAAGCAAAACGAGGCCGAAATGCCTCGTAATCTACCTCGTCTATCAACCAACGAAGGGGATGAACACTATGCTCGGTCTGGTAGGCAGGTCGCAAACCGCCGAACTCCCGAAGGCCCTGTAGAAAGTGTCCTTCCCCACCGAGCTGATGACTCTGTTAGCAGTGGAAGATTGAATCAAAATTGTCAAGGGAATGCCACGCTTCAACCTTTGCTCGGCGATGCGCTCAAGGCATATCTAGATCTTCACGAGCAAGATTTCCTCAAATTCGCCGAACAACATCAACGACGAGGTCAGTGCGAAGAGGATAAAGCTGGTCCATCACAACGACCCCAAACTTCGGATCAAATTGCCGAGGAAAGAGATGATGAAGTTTTCCGAAGACTGCATAATCGCCGAGGTAACATTATTTCACCTCGGCGAGGCTCAACATCACCTCGTCAAAACGTCAACCATTACCGACGTGACGAGGAGCACCGAAGAAGGACTCCACCTCGTCAAAACGTCGACCATTACCGACGTGACGAGGAACACCGAAGAGAGAAGACGCCACCTCGTCGAAACGTCGACCATTCTCGACGTGACGAGGACGACCACCGAGAGGGAAGATTCACTGTTTATAGAAGAATCATTACCCCCTTCACCAACAAAATTCTCTATACACCACTTCCTTCAGCATACAGGGTCCCGCCAATCAAGCCCTATAACGGTTCTTGCGACCCGAGCAATTTTCTGTCGCAATATCAATATAATATGCTAAACCAGGGATTGGCCGAGGATGTTTATATGTGCAAAGTTTTCCCCGAATTGTTGGTGGACAATGCACGGAAGTGGTTCGACAACCTCCCTCGCAGCAGCATAGGGTCGTACGCCGACCTGCTAGATGCCTTCGAGAGGCGTTTCTTCCAAAAAGCCGAAGCCAAAATGAGTTCGGCCCAACTCCTTACCTTAAAACAAGGACAAGGAGAATCTATTAGCGACTTCCTAGCTCGGTTCTACAATGAGAGCCTCAAGGTCGATCGCCTTTCCGACGATGTCCTCATTTCGGCGTTTCAAAACGCCATTCACTCCGGCACACTTTTCAGGGAGCTCGTAAAAGAGCGCCCCCAAACCTCCAAACAGCTATGGAGGATTGTTGATGCGTTTGCCGAAGCGGATGAAGCGGACAGGAAGAAACGAGCCACTGACCGACCTAAAGGTCAGGATAAAAAGAGAAAGGAAGAACGAGCTGATCAAGGGCAGCATCGACGAGGTGCTCTTGAAAGAATCCAACGAGGTCCATTAGCATCTCGCCTCGGACCTCGGCCGAATCCAGAGCAAGATCGGTTCGCTCCGATGAACAGATCTCGAGCAGAAATTTATGAGCTTCACGCAAACTTGTTCCAGAAACCTCCACCGCTATCCCGAACTGGATCAAGCAGACGATCACTGGATAAATACTGCGAATTCCATGGCGGCCACGGCCATGACACCGAGGAATGTCGCAATCTTGCCTCGGAAATCGACCGTCTAACGCAAGATGGTACCTTGGAAAGATACCGAGGTCAAAGCCGACCGGAGACTCAACCTCGGGGCAAAGGCAAACGAAGAAAGAATAGGGGAGAAAATTGCAAACCCCAAGAGAAAAGGTCAAGACATGATGACGAAGACAATGGCGAGAATCAACCTCAGTATGATGGAGTCATCGCCGCCATCATCGGAGTGCCCCAAGGTTCAACAAAGTCGTCGCTAAAGGCCGAAGCTCGAAACCGACCTTTGGAGGAGCCTTCGTACAAAAGGTTCAAAAAGGACGATGTCGTTATTTTCTCTGATGACGACCCTGTTCCTCATGCCTCGCCTCATCAAGACGCCACTATTATCGAAGCCGTGGTGGCTAACAAATTGGTACACCGAGTCTTTGTTGATAGTGGAGCCTCGGTCAGCGTACTCTTCAAAGGGTGCTTCGGCAAACTGGACATTGAAGAAGCGCGCTTAAAACCAGCACCCATTCCATTGAAGAATTTCACACAAGGGGAGACCTCAACAGATGGAACGATCTCACTCCCCGTGACAGTAGGACGAAGTCCATTATCCACTACAAAGATAATCCACTTCTTCGTCGTCAAAGCCAACTCTCCCTACAACATTATATTAGGCAGAGATTGGCTGATAGCGACGAGAGCAGTATGCTCGGCCTACCATTTGATGATCAAAATACCTTCAAAGAATGGAGTTATCACGCTTCGGGGAAATCAAACACAGGCCAAGGAGTGCATGCAGGTCGCACTCCGAGGTTCTGGTGTACAACACCCTCAAGCATAGCAATTACAGAACCCCGGCGTGCCGAAGTCGACCTCGTCTGCTGCAGAACCTCTAGAAGACGTCGTACTCTATGAAAACGACGTGTCCAAGGTCGTCAAGGTCGGTTTCGTCGGGGGTGCCGAACTCCGAGGTCAAGTTATTCAACTACTTCGGGAGTTTAGAGACATTTTTGCCTGGTCTCCTTTAGACATGACCGGGGTATCACCAGATATTATAACTCACCACCTCAACATCGACCCCGAGGTGAAACCAGTTCGGCAAAAGCAACGAGCCTTCGCTGCCGAGAGAAACCAGGTGATACGAGACGAGGTGTGTCAACTACAACGAGCCGATATTCTATTCGAGGTGAAATATCCGACGTGGTTGGCCAACCCCGTGATGGTGAAGAAGCAAGTAGGGGGATGGCGCATGTGTGTTGATTATACCGACCTCAATAAACACTGCCCCAAAGATTGTTACCCCCTCCCCAACATTGATAAGAAAGTAGAAGCCCTCGTCGGTCACGAGGTTTTTAGTTTTCTTGATCTGTACAAAGGCTACCATCAAGTCCTTATGAATACCGAGGACGCTCCGAAGACAGCCTTTGTTACAGACTTCGGCATTTTTGCTTATAAGAAGATGCCCTTTGGACTCAAAAATGCTGGAGCTACATATCAAAGGATGGTTGACAAAATATTCGAACTTCACATCGGTCAGATTGTTGAAGTATATGTCGACGACATTGTTGTCAAAAGCAAAAAAGTCAACACTACCTTAAACGACCTCCAGGTCGTCTTCAAACTGCTCCGCGAGGTGAACCTGAAGTTAAACCCAGGAAAATGTACTTTCGTGGTCCAGTCCGGAAAATTCCTAGGGTGTTGGGTTTCCCGCGAAGGATTAAAAGCTAATCCAGCAAAAGTTAAGGTCGTCCAGGAGATGCAAGCGCCGAAGTCGATACACGATGTGCACCGATTGACGGGCTGCTTGGCTGCGTTAAGCAGATTCCTATCTAAAGCAGCCGAGAAGCAACTCCCATTCTTCAAAATCCTTAAGAAGGCTCCCGACTTTGAGTGGAATGACGAGCACAAGTCAGCCTTCGAGAGTTTGAAAAAATACCTCGACAACTTGCCCACTTTATCCGTCCCAAAAGAAGACGAGGTTCTTTCCCTATACCTCGCCGCTTCGAACGAATCAATAAGTGCAGTCTTAGTTCGAGAAGGACCTCGGCAGTTACCCATATACTTCATAAGCCGAGCTCTAAGAGGGCCAGAAACGAGGTACCAACCTCTGGAGAAGGTCGCACTTGCCCTAGTAAATGCTGCAAGACGACTTCGACCATATTTTCATGCTCACCCGATACAAGTATTGACCGACCTACCACTTCGGCAGGTGCTTACGAAGCCTGAAGCTTCGGGGCGAATCGCCAAGTGGGCGGTCGAACTTGGCGAGCACACAATCTCTTTTGCACCTCGGCAAGCTATCAAGGGGCAAGCGCTGGCAGATTTCCTGGTAGAAGCAGTATTCACCGAGCCTCCGAAGCCTACCAAACCTGCCGAGGAGAATATCGGAGAGAAAATGCCGAAGACACCCCCCATAGATTGTTGGAAAGTCTATGTCGATGGAGCGTCGGGCAAAAAGGGAAGCGGAGTTGGAGTTTTGTTCATCAGTTCGGAAGGAAAACAAATCCCCTATGCTTTACGGTTAAGCTTCCCAACCACCAATAACGAAGTGGAATACGAAGCTCTTATAGCCGGACTTCGCCTCGCGCAAAGCCTTCGGCTACGGGCCATCCAAGTCTACAGTGACTCCCAAATCATAGTGAGCCACGTCCTCGGAAAATACGAAGCGCGAGATGAAAGGATGAAGAAGTATCTCCACAAGGTCAGAACTTTACAAGAAAGCTTCTCATACTTCGAATTGATACGAATCCCGAGAGGCGAAAACGACCGAGCTGATGCATTAAGCAAGCTCGCGTCGTCATCCATAGCCTCTCCGGTAGAAGAAGTCACAACCCGAAGTATAGATGAAGCCGAAGTGAACGCAATAATCGATGACAAGCCGAGCTGGATGACACCACTTCAGGATTATTTAGAAAGAGGCGAACTCCCTGATAATAAAATTGAAGCTCGGAAGCTTCAGAACAAATCAGTTAAGTATGTTCTGGATCAGGGAGTATTGTACAGAAAATCATATCTTCAACCTCTTCTAAGGTGCGCAGGACCCAATCAAGCGGACTATATATTACGCGAAGTGCACGAAGGATCCTGTGGCAGTCACGTCGGAGCTCGGGCTTTAACCAGAAAGATTATGAGATGGGGATACTATTGGCCGACCATGCTCCAAGACGCAGTCGACCTCGTCAAAAGGTGTCCGAAGTGCCAAATTCATGCGACAATAACAAGGGTACCTCAAACCGAGCTGACCACCATGCAAAGCCCCTGGCCCTTCGTGCAATGGGGGATAGACATCGTCGGTCCCTTTGAGCAGGCCCCCGGCCATCTACGATTCCTAATAGTCGCCATCGACTATTTTACGAAGTGGGTAGAGGCCGAGCCTCTTGCAAAGATTACGAGCAAAAAGGCTCTCAACTTCGTTTGGAAGAGTATAGTTTGTCGCTTCGGTGTACCTCACGTCCTCGTCTCAGATAATGGAACTCAATTCACAGATAAGGCATTTAAAGAATGGTGTGAGGAGCTCAGTATCCAACAGAAATTCACCTCGGTAGCGCACCCTCAAGCGAATGGTCAGACCGAAGTCACAAACCGGACAATAGTCAAAGGTTTAAAGACTCGTCTCGACAAAGCCAAGGGAGATTGGGCCGAAAACTTACCCCAAGTCCTATGGTCCTACCGAACTACACCTCGGACATCCAATGGAGAAACACCATACAGCCTCGTCTATGGAACCGAGGCAGTAATCCCAGTGGAGATCGGTTTGCCGAGCCCCCGAACTATAAACTTCACAACCGATGCTAATGAAGAAGGCCTCCGAACTAATTTGGATTTGTTGGAGGAAAAACGAGAACAAGCCTACATACAAGAAGCTCGATACAAACAACAAGTAGCTCGGTATTACAACAATCGAGTGAAACATCGACAGTTTCAAATAGGCGACCTCGTTCTCAGGAATAATGAAGTTAGTAAAGCGGAGAAGCTCGGTAAACTCGAAGCTACCTGGGAAGGTCCTTATCAAATCCAAGATGTCCTCG
>JAPKLX010000054.1:682666-697080 GCA_026898415.1 Leonotis leonurus
ACCTCGGTTCCGATCTTCTCTTGAGGAGGGGGATGTGATAGGATATGACCCATCAATAAGGCCCAAACACTCCGAAGCAGCTCGGCGGCCCAGCGCCTAGGCCCATCAAGAGCAGCTCGGCCGGCCCACTAGCACGGCCCACTTACTATAAATAGCCATAAACCGCCTACATTATCTATAAATAGCTAGATTAAAGCTCAATTAAGGGGATTCAGACACATTCACTCTCTGTAAATCTACATTTCAGCTCTCAAGTTATAAAATAGAAAAGATCTCCCCGTGGACGTAGATCTATTAAAAGATCGAACCACGTACACCTCGTCTCGTTTACTTTCTAATCATCGTGCAAATCTCACTTCGAAAATCAGCGATCGATCAAGCTGCATAACAAAGAAAAAAACTGAAAGATATGGCGCAGATAAAATGAAACTATAGGATTGAAAACACTTGAAGTGCATTCTCATATATACACTCTTTCCACTTTACAAAGAAATACATGTAAATAAATAAATATACAAATACTCTAAATAATAATGTCCACATAATAATAATATTTATAACAAAAATCAAGTAATTTCAGCTCTTATTTATATATATTAGTCCGAAGGGTAGAAATTTTTTACTATCTTCCTATATTTTCACTTTAATTGTTGGATAATATTATCAAGGGGTTTTGTCGGAATAATATTTTCCATCATTATTTTTACTTTAAAAGTAGGGATGACTATTAAACACTCATTTTACATATTTTGTCACCGTATTTTGTGAGTCCAACTAATTAGCTGTTTTTTTGTTTTGTTTGCTTCTACGTTTGGTAGTAGTTGTCGGTGTTTTAGTGTAGTTTGAGATAATGTGACATTCACGTTAAATATGTAAAGATTATAAATATAGTATAAGTAGCCTACTTTAATAAATTATCTAGCAACATGATTATGAAGAGGAACACCAAATTTGTTAGTTAATCCATTGTTAGTATCAGAGCCAACCCCAAATAAGCACATGAGTCAGAGGACGGATTTGCATGAGTATCACGACAAGAGCGTCACACATTTAACAAGGGGATTGTAACATTTCATATTGAATAAGTAAGCGAGGACAAAATGATTAACCATGTTGCTGGATAATCTATTAAAGCCTATTAGTTATATTGTATTGACATCTCTTACTTATTCAATGTGGGATGTCACAATCTTCTCTGTAAATACGCGACATCCTCATTGCTAATTACGCTACGGCAGCACAATGGATCCACTAGCAAACTTAATGTCCGTTCTCATTTTACCAATAATAATTAATCATGTTGTTAGAGAATCAATTGAAGCTCACTATTACTATATTAAAGCAAAATTAATTGTAATATTTTTTCCCGTCTAAATACCATGTAAATATGCAATTTTATGCCTAAAGGCCATGTGATAAAAAAAATATTGAAAAAATTTCAAAAAAATTATACAACATTCTCCAACTAGCTTTTTAATTTTTTTTTCTACTTAATACATTTCCAATGTCATGCGTTTTCAATTAATGTATGCTACAGTAGGACTATATGAGTCAATTATTTATTTATTTATTGAATCTTGAGAATCTCAAGAGTCTTTAATTTATGAAGAATTTTACTGCTATAAATCAGCGTATACATACATACGGCGTAACCTACATTTAACAATGAAAAGAAATTGAGATTTTGTAATGCACTATTCATGATTTTGAGTACTTTTTTCAAATAAATTATAAGTGCTTATGTAATATTAGTTCATAGTATTTGGTAATCATGGAGTATTTTATATAATAATATTGTTATGAACATGAATACAATACGGGTACATTACAAGCTTTGTTTTTCAAGTTTTAAACATTTGATTCTTTGATTTTACTTAATTTGTAAAGGTTAACACTCATTTATTTTTATGATTGCATTGCATGCATTTTTATCATTTTGTTTCTGAATATTCCTTATTCTTATTTTTCTTTGTATTAATATATGTTATGATTCATATAAGGTGACAAAATTGAGGCTACATTTTCCAAAAAGCTCATTAACACCTTCAAGTATCAATTGGAAGAAGGCTTAGTGTATGGAATCAAAAATTTCAAGTGGTGCATAACATGAAAGAGAACAAAGTCATTAGACACAAATACAAGATCTTAGTATGTGAAGATACAAAGATACATAAGCTTTTTGTCAAGAATTTTTCAATGAACATATTTTCCTAAGTAATTTTAGGAGATTAAGTTAAAGAGAACTTATATAATGGCTCATTATTTAGTGGAGTATATTACAATCTTCAATATTTTATATAATTTTCATTTTCAAATTTATACTTATCAATATATTATATAGTAAAAAATATATATATTTGCACATGTATAATTGGGGATTTGTTGAATTTGGACAAATTATAAAATCAAATATCATCTATCAGGAATAAAAAAAAAACTTATCGAGTTGACTCTTGAAGACACATAGAATTTTTTTTAGAGAAAATTTCATAATCTATGTAGTCTTAGCTATCAATATGCATTGTTTAACCATATTATTTTTTATGATATGTAGAAGGAATATGTTGTATCGCACACTATGAAACGATTATGCGGATGGATACTTGAAATTGTTAGAGACACATGGTCAACATACTAATATTCCCATTGTGCAATTTTACAAGACAAATATTTATAATAATATATGTATTTAAAAATTTTCTGCCAAACATTATTATTATTAAAATACTTACTTTGTATGCTAAACATGTAATGTAAGTGAAATTAGAGCATGCAATGCTTTCAATATCACTAAATTTACATTGAATGAAGACATTGCTGATATCAATGATTTTACACAGAGGTGGTCATTTATAATAGTTATATATTTTAGATAGTTATAATATACTTTCTTATATTCTAATTTTTTGCTTAAGGATTGTGACAAAATTTAGTGCAAATATTACTAATAATAAAAATATCTCACAAGGAACAAGATGCACAATAAATGAGGATGGTCGTTTTGAAAGAATTGAGAATATTAAGACGGTGGTTAGATATTTAAACCCTAAATTATTAATTATAAAAAAAATATTGTCCGCGCATCACACGAGTATAACACTAGTTATTTATATTTTATTGACATCCCCTTACTTATTGAATGTGGGATGTCAAATCTTCCTCCGTTAAATGCGCGACATCATCGTAGCAATACTCATGCAAGACCGCCCCCAGGATTAGGTTTGGTTTGTCCGAGATTCTGGGCAAGGGGGTAATAGATTGAGTAATCTTTATCTTCTGGATCAAAAATGTATGTTGAGTGGGGCTTCAGTGGTTACGTCACGAGTAAAAAAATGAGTTGTCTTAGTGATATATTTGTTGGAGGATGAACCGAAGCTATGCGATGTCCTAATGATAGATTTTATCGATTTGCGGAGGGAGAAAACCACAAACTTATATTTGCCTTTTACCAACTACATATGCATGCGACGATGTTCTTTGCGCGATGAGACACATGATTTGAGCAAGGCAAGTTGAGCCCAAGCCAAATATATCTTTGCTTGTATTTTTTTTTCTTTTGTTTTATTTCAGTTTTTGGTTACTTCTCTGTCTGAGGTTGGCCCCTCTAAAAATAAAATAAAATCGTGACAGAGAGAGTACACCAACTCCTTATGAGATCGACTCAATACTTACCACTAGCGGAATACAGTCTCAAGATAGAAAAACTTATAAACTTATCTTAGCTGACTGATAACGACTTAGCCTTGTCAACCACCTCTTTTTAGACTTAATTTAGTGCAAAAAAAAATGTGACATCTAAAGTAGGATGTCCCAAAAAGGAAAGTGAGACATCTAATGTTGTCAACCACCTCTTTTCTTAGTCTCATTTGACTTGTCTGACAGACTGACCCGAGATATTTTTCAGTAGGTCACCCATCATAATGTTGGTCCCGAAATGAGTATACTGAGTGTATCGGGGGGGGGGGGAGAATACACCCGTTAAAACTTCTCAAAATTAAAACAACTTTTCAGTGAGCTCCTTAAAATCTGAAGGGAGGTAGCTTCAGTTAGAGTTGAACTTTAGATAGCAATCCTTCAGTCTACACTTAGTGTTGGACTGATGAATTAATATCTTAAGTATACGTGCGGAAGTGGTGGTTTAAAAGCTTACTCGTTTGTCAGAAATCTTAATGTTAATGTTTCAGTTTTCACTTAATCAATATTCAATTTATGCAATATTTGGTTAGAGAATAAGTGCTGAATATAAATAACAAAGACATAGGATATGGTTTGCGTGGTTCGGAGATAAAAACTTTTACGTCCACGTGTCTCGATGTGAGTCGAGGGTTTCCAAATAATTGGAAATTTATCTTACAGTGATCAATTTTGAAGGTTAAATGGACAATAGTGTTTGATCACTTCTAGCTAAGAACTTAATCTAGGCTAGTGCTATTTCTTCGGTTACAAAGTATATCGCTTCTAAGAACACACAATAAGTGTTAACTGAAAGCTTGGAGTGTTCTTGAACTTGAGAGCTTTAAAGCTAAGGAAGTTGAGAGCGAAAGAGCGATAGAGAGTTCGAAAGCTTGGGTAACCGGTGTTTGAACTGTTTGAAGCAGCGGGGTATATATAGAGCTCTCTCAAAAATATATTCGTTATAAGAGAAAGCTTCATTTGAATTCTTTCTGTTGGAGTCGCCGTCCTTTTTGTCATTTTTGGTCTCTGCAACAAGATCTTGCTTCAGCTACTGAGATCTTTTCCAAAAGTGGTCAAGCCTATCGTGTAGCGGGTAACTAAGTGGCTTGGCAAAACTTCAGTTGATAACTTCAGTGGACGAGCTTTCTTTGCTTCAACTAACTTCATCTTCAAAACTCAGGCCATATCTTCAATAGCATGAACCTTCAATTTTTTGGTGTATAGACTGAGTTCAAAAGAACTTTAGTGGCTTGTCTTGATCTTCAGTCTTGAGTCCTTCAAATTTTACCTGTAAACTGAACTCCTTAACAAGTGATTCTAAAACAAGACTAGAGACAAGATTTCAGTTTTGGACTAATTACATCTTTCAGGGGAGGTTTTGTAATCTGAATCAAAACCATTTAAAATATTTCCCAACACATAATATTTTTACAATTCAAACACGCTTAACTTTGGAGTTTTTACAAATTGATCACCTGAAAAGATAATACACATGTTAGTATGAGTAGTAATGATCAATTCTTTTAACCTCTCATCAATAACGATAGCACAAACCCTTTACGACATAGGCAAACCATACTCTCATAAACTCTCTCGGGTACAATACACAGAGGACCCACCCTCTTGAGATGCTCTATTTCACATTCCAACATACCCAATTCATTTGAATTTTATATATACATATTCATCTCAAAATTAATGAACTTGTCTCATAATTACTGACGAGCCAGTTTTTCATGCTCTTTTTATGTCTTATTTTAGGTCTAGATAGAGTCTTTTCTCTTTGTTTTGTCTTGTTTTGTGTCTGAGAGGACGAGTAAGGGATGGAAGGATGCATGTCGAGGCTGAAGGTCATCTTGAGAGAGAGGCAAGATTGCACACAAAGCACTTTGGGCAGTTTGAAGCTCAAGACAAAGTACCGCTCAAGATCACACTTCAGCTGCTGGAGCCAAGGATGGACAACACCATGGCCAAGACGATGAGGAAGGCAGAAGCAGCTGGAAGCACAGAAGATGAAGGGTAAGGCGCTGGAGATTCGCGGCGGATACTTTACATGCGCGGAAAAGGAAAAAGATCATCCTTTCATTCCATCGAATATTTGGAGGATCGAGAGTATCTCCTCTACTCGGAAAAATCAACCCGGAGAAGGAAAGAGTCACCGTGAATCTTAGCCGCTTCTACCACCAAGCCTAGACCAAAAATCCCCTATATAAAGCCATGATTTGAAGCAAAAACACAATTGAACACAATAGAGATACATTCGAGGGATGCAAGAAGAGACGAAGTCCACCTCCTGCTTCCTCTAGTCTAGGCTATGTTTTAAATTCCATGAGTGATTGGGAGGAGAAAAACTAGTCAGATGGGCAACCTTAATTTATGTTTATGTTTAAACTTTTGGCCTTGGTTAGGGTTGGTCCTGCCAAGAGAATCTTTTTGTAACACTTTAATTTTGTATTTTAATATAAGTATGTTTTTGTTTATTTACTTTGTGTTATTTAATTTTCGTATGAGTAGCTAGATTTATTTACTTGGCGGGAAAGATGAATTGAGTCTAAAGCTTATAACGTCTTGAGAGGTCTAAACGTACATATAATTATATTTGCATGTTCCTAAAGCGCTGGATCTAATTCCATACAACTTGATTGAGTCCTTGGTGCTATAACGGCCAATAACATCTTGGGCAAGGTAAGGTTACCACTGCGAACTGAAAACTCCAAGTGTTAGCGACTTCCTGCTTGTCAGTCAGAGTTATCAGTGTGGTGATGTAGGTGGGGACGCCACGGGGGCATCTGAGATGGAGTGCCCGTGGTTGCGTAGCCCCGCTAATGGCTATTTGGGCATCTGAGAAGGAGTTTTGATATTTTAACTAATCTAATTTAATCTATCTAGGCGAATGAAATTAAAGAACTTAAAGTACGAATAATCTAGGCAAAAATTAATAAAGCGATTAAATCCTAAATCTAAGAACAAGGAATTAAGGAAACTAAATTTAAACATGCCTTGAATTGATTAATTAACATGATTGAAAAATTTGTATTACTGAATTGGAAATTAATAAATAAAAGAGCAGAAAGATAAGAGATCATAAAGCAATGAAGAAAGCAGTAAAAGAACTCACGAATTAAAAAGGTAAATAGTGCATTAAAATACTTCGGGTTTGAATCACGAACGAATCCACAACGAAATTGGAAAGACAAATAATGAAATGAAAAATCGAACTATGGTGTTCTCTCTCGTGGTCTAAACCCTAGACTAGAAGTAAAAAAAAAAACTTGAAAAAGAAAACTGTATCGTACATCGCGCGTGGAGATTTAAATAGAAAAAGGAAAATCCGTCGGGCTAGCGAGCGCTAGGGGGTAGCGCTCGCTAGCTTGGCTCTCTGATCTTTCTTCCAGCGCTAGGGGGTAGCGCTTGCTACCCCAACGATCTGTGCCATCCAACGTGCAGGGGGGCTAGCGCCCCTAGCGGTCGCTAGCCCCTTGTTCTGCCTAAGATCAGGTTCATGACCTAGCGAACGCTAGGGGCTAGCGCCCGCTGGGTCAACTCTCGGTCATGATGTCCTTTTTACACCTTTTGTCCGTCTTTTTGTCTCATTTCTCTTGTCGAACCCTCGAAAGTCATTTTTGTTGATTCTCACCTACAATGTAGCATAAAGAAGACCAAAGCATCAACTCGAACAATAAAAATAAGCATTTGAAGGCCAAAAGCATACTAGAAACGAGACCAAAAACATATAAAACAATACATCTTTTGCAAATTTATGACGTTCCACATAAACATGCACTTTCTATTTTTGGATATGGTTTAACGTTTAATAACATTTTTTTGTGGGTCTCAATCTCCGTTATTATTCAAATCAAACATTTAATAACATCTTTTTGTGGGTCCTAACACACTACCATTCAAATTAATTATATTTTAATACTTAATAACATTTTTTTGTGAGTTTCGATTTTTAATACCACTCAATTTAACTACATTTTGTTAAAATTTGTATCGCATTATAAAACGGATGGAGTATATAATAACCTATTTACATTCTTTAAAAATATAATATGTAGGCTTAATACTTATTATATATAATAAGATAACTTTTATTTGGATTGTTTGATTTTATTAAACATTATTAAAATTATCTATATTTTAAAATGATGAAATTATATATTAAAAAAATAATTTCCCATGCAACTGCACGGGTAAAAATACTACTAGTATATATATAAAATATCTAAATTGTTTGAGAAGCGCCTTCCTGGCGTTCTTTTTCGAATACTCTTACCCCTTTTGCGCTTACCGTGGTCATGTTTGTGGGTAGGTTCAGTAAGAGCAGAGGAGATCAGATACACAGAAACGAAGACCTTCGAGCACAAATATTAGACCGGGACCCCAAAGCCTGAAGTCGTAACTCATAGCTACAGGAACTCAACATCAGCAAATAGAAGCTTTTACGTGTTTTCCGGTCCTTTTCTTTTAATGCTTCAACCCGAAATTTTTATTGAAATCACTTAATAGATTAAAATTTTCCTTTCTCTAGCTATCCTTCTACTGGTCAGTCCGTAATCGGAGGAGTGGGACAAGACGCTCAAATGCGCTTTATCCTTTATTGCGAGGATCGCTAAACACCACCCCTTCCATATTAATATCCCTTAGATCAAGAAGAAAAAAAACATGTTTGAGTTGAAAAAAAATCTTGGTGAATATTTTAATCATAATCCCAATTTTCGAGAAATAACTTGTAAATTGAGATATGATTAGAGACTGGATTTAAGAAATAAAAAGAAAAAACATGTTTGAGTTGGAAAAAAATCTTGGTCAATACTTTAATCATAATCATTTAATAAATAGGGGTAAATGCTAAAATATCCATTTTGATAAGTAAAAAATAAAAAATACCCACTTAAAAATAAAAGATAAAAAATACTTACTTTTTACAATAGCATGATGAAATTGATCATGTGTTCATGTTATTCAAATTTAAAATAACTTGAATAACATGATCATATGATGAAATTCATCATGTTATTGTAAAAATAACATGATCACATGATGAAATTCATCATGTTATTGTAAAAAATGGGTATTTTTTATCTTTTATTTTTAAGTGGGTATTTTTTATTTTTATTTTATAAAAGTGGGTAATTTTAACTATTACCCCTAATAAATAATTGATAAAATTCGCAATTTAAATAGATAAAAATTTATTCGATATTAGAAATGGAGGTTTACAATACTACTTATAAGGGATATAATTTTAAAATATATGAACTTTTCACGTTTTATTAATTTTAACATGTATTTTAAAATATTGTTAAAAATACATAAATTTTAGTATTTACTCGATTTTCGACATAACGTTGATTTTACACAAAAATCGAAACTGACGTGGACTTATGACGTGAATTTTTAAATTATTTAAAATACATGAATTTTTCACGTTTTATTAATTTTAACACGAATTTTAAAACATTGTTTAATAATTAATAATTTAAAATTCACGTCATAAGTTTCGATTTTGTGTAAAGTCAACTTTATGTCAAAAATCGAGTAAGTACTAAAGTTCATGTATTTTAAACAATGTTTTTTAAAAGTCGTGTTAAAATTAATAAAACGTGATAAATAATTTAAAATTCACGTCATGAGTCCACGTCAGATGAGTTGTGCCATGTCAGTTTTGATTTTTGTGTAAAATCAACATTATATCAAAATCGAGTAAGTATTAAAGTTCATGTATTTTAAATAATATTTTAAAATTCATGTTACAATTAATAAAACGTGAAAAGTTTATGTATTCTAAAATCAATATCCCTAAATAGAATTAGAGTTTATAGAAATTTATACATTGACGTACAATGCATACGAGTTTATAGAAATTTATAGAATATGAGAATTTTGAAAAAAACATCCTACCAACCACATATGAGCCCTATCCGTTACTATCGTCACTTTAACATAAAAATATTTGAAAACATTCGGAGACTGAGTAGTAGCGTACTTAGCGGACAATGCATTTTATAATGAGATCTAAACATTCTTATTTATCCATTTATAAACAACATGTCATAAAAGATTTTAAAAGAAGAAGTACTTTTAAGCTTGCTAAAATATTTATCATTGTTGTGTATATTTATATACATTTTAAAGTCACTTTTACTATGGTACCGGACCTAGCTCTTGCCACTATCCAACCTAATAACATTCAAAATTCAGATCGTAATTATTCAAACAGTCTATTTGAGGATTTGAATTTGTGCTTGAAATTTAAAGAAACTATTTATCATTACAACAATACACAATGAAGCTAAACTCGTTACACTATTACCCATTCAGATACTCATATTTCGATAATATCATTCATTATATAACTATTATAACATAATTTGGAAAAGATAAACACATCTCTTATCCAAGTGATTTAGTAAGAGAGTATTTAACTAAACTTATTTTCAAGAGCTTATAAGCTCTTATAAGCTATTGCAATAGCTTATAAGTTAGGAAAATAAGTTGGGGTGGAGATACTTATTTTTTGAAGAGCTTATAAGCTCCAAGAGCTTATTTTTTACAACTTATAAACTCTCAAATAGCTTAATTTACCAAACACTTTTAAGGAGCTTATAAACTTTTAAACAACTTATAAACTCTTTTAAGGAACTTATAAGCTTAGTCATACACCTCCTAAATCGACTTTAATTTGATGTTACTTGATTCATATTGACTTTTATATAATACGTAGTTCGAAACTTTTGAATTTAAATAAATCTATCCTTAATTTCGAAAGCTATTTAATACCTATTATGATTTTATATATATAATATTTTTTTAGAAGTGAACCTTAATTTTCTGTAAAATATTTTATATTTTAATGAATAAATTTAAATCATTCATTATTCACTTAAAAAGGTAGAATTAAACTTAAATAATCATTGGAGAATAAATATATTAATTTCTATTTTTTAATCGTTCTTTATATGGTGATTCAAATCTCATTTTTTATTAGTAATAAATAATTATTAATCCAACCTTAATAATTTAATTAACTATTATTAATTAAATTAAAACCATTTCATTAAATGAATTTAGCTAACTATTTTAGTTTAGAGTAGACCGAATTAGAAATATATTTATATTGACAAATGTATATTGAACAAATAGAATTCTTCGTGATAAGTGAAGGAAATATCTATTTCTTTATGCCGCGCAGTTTGCTTGTCAATAATCAAGCAAAAGGTATTAGTCTTCCCTTGATCTTTACAAATTCAATGACAAACTAATCGAACTTGCAGCTAAAGCAAAGTAGACAAAAAGCGTTATTTCCCTAATTTAAAAAAAGTCCGTTTTAATTTACTTTTACACATAATTGTAAAAAAGTAGCAAATATCAAATAACGAGAATTGTAATACCCTTTTGAGCACCAATTGAAGAGGTAGGAAATTAATGTCACTATATTGGCCCATGATTAAGATAATTTCAGCCCAATAGGTTTATAAGTTAGCTTACATAATTCCTCTATAATTATGATAATTATAGAATAATTATCTTAAAATCAGTATCATTGATACCGAACGAACATAGTATAGTGTAACGTGACTAGTGTCACAATTTAACAATATCAGACTTAGAACTGGGCTCTGTTGACTGTTCCTTCTCCACAGATTTCTAGTTGGTGTCACCCGTTTGTTTCTCTTACTTCTGCAGAAATCGAGAAAGAAGAATCCGAGCAATCATTTTAGTGTATGAAATTGAGGGAAAAAATAGCCCAAAAAATATTATAAATAAATGACAAATTATATGCATTGAACTAATAAATACTCCATCTTTCCCCAATTAAGTGTTTCAAATATCAGATAGTAGAATCAATTACATAATTTACCACTAATTATAGTATATTGGAACTATAAAAAGTAAAAATCCCAAATGTTACAAGCACACTTTGTGTCCCCAATTCAAGTGTGAAAGAAATTTACCCTCACTCTCTTCTCCAGCTCGGCCTCTGCTTCTCCCCAAATCTTCACAGGTAGGGTTTATCTTCTTCTTTCATTTCTTTCTTTTTCGGTAAATTAGCTCCTCCGTTTTTCTTCAATTATACCTCATCATCGTTATTACAGTTTACACCAGCAGCAGCCTCGTTTTTGCTCCATGTTTTGTTTCTTTGTCTTTCTCGTATGCCATTGCTTTTTTTTTTTTTTTTTTCTTTAATTTCGGATTTAATAGTTTATCATGAGAATTTCTCTTCTCGATTGGGTGAAGAACGTAGGAAACCGTAGGGATTTTTTCTTCTGTTTCAGTTGTAGATATAACTCATGAATTATCAAAGAACTAAAGTTTGTTATATTATCATAAAGTGAACTCTGTATAGTGAGCAGAGTGATCCATTTACTACAAAATTAAAAAATATATATAATACATTTGTGGAGGTCGAAAATGATAAAAATAGTTATAGCATAAAGTTTATATATTTACTTATAATGGGGTATGATCAGATAAAAATAAAGTATTAACTAAGAACTAAAATTTTTATGTATTATATATATATATTATTTTATTATATCATATCATATGATAATGTATTTTTATCGATTAATCAATGATTATAATTTTAATACATTCTATATATAAATAACTAACCTGAAAATTAAATTATACAAAAATCAACTATCTAAATTAATTCACAATTACTTATGTAAGGAATAATTCTTATTTTATGCATTCCCTACTCCTTTCATATATTCCCTAATTACAATTAACATATATCATGATTGTTATAAAAATCTGATTATTGGTTTTGCTTGATTAATTCCGCATTATGATTTATAAATGGATAAAGAAACTGATTCAGATTTTGTGTGGCGCAAATATCATCTGCTCGAACAAAAATTTACAAATTTAAAATATATATAACATAGTTATAATAATAAATTAATAAAAATGGTGAGCTTCCCAAAGAGAAAATGACCATAATAGGCCGCATCGAAAGATTGACCAAGCGAATGATCGCTTTACCAACCGCCGCAGCGCCTCTATTAGCCACCACCTTTTCCGATCATAATCTACGCTCCTCCGCCACCATGAGCGCTGCCGCTTCCCCGTTGGACGCCATTTTCAAGGAGAAGAAGCTGCTTCGCTCCAGAGTGAAAAAGGAACTCAAGTCAATGGACCCCGCGCTCAGATCTCAACAAGGTAATTAACTCCTTTAGGACCAAGAATCTATGCATTTATATTTTTCATTTCAAATATGTGTCTTTTTTGAGAAATATTAGGATTTTGAGATGTTGGTCTTGGGTTTTTGTTTCTGCAGATGAAGCAATCCAGAGAATAGTTTTGGAGGCTCCTTGGTTCAAGTCTTGCAAGAGACTCTGCGCTTATATCAGTTGTCCTGCTTTAAGAGAAGTTGATACTTCTAAAGTCTTGTCGGAGATCTTGAACAACAAAGGCCAAGGTACTGTGCGGTTGTGTGTGTTTATTGTGCTGATGCATGTGCAAAGAAAATGCTTTAGTAGTAACCTCTGCTTGAGCTGGTTTATACTCATGTTCAATGGGAAATATAGATTTCAATTTGGATTTCAAATTTAGGCTTTTATTGGAATTAGGCAGGAGATGTAATTTCAGAGACCAGTTTTTTGGTTTAAGAACAATGTGCCAGTGCAGTTTGTGATGCTATGGTAAGCCGTTATAATGTAAGACTTGAAAATTTCTTGAGTTCAATGATGGTTGGAAAAGGATGAGGTGCTTGAATCTGGTTGTTATGCAATATATGCTAATTGGATCGCTGTAGTTTGGTTCTTACTCTCTTCAGATCTGGTTTGATGAAATACGTTGTAATTCTCCAGTTCTGTGATAAGATCATTTGCAGGGCAGAAAGAAGCTTTATGTTCCTAGGGTGGAAGACAAGAACAGTTTCATGAGGATGTTGAACATCACAAGGATGGATGATTTGATTGCTAACTCAATGGACATTTTGGAGCCTGACCCTTGCGATTCTGAGGGGAATGAACGTGAAAATGGTCTGTAAACTTACTAAGTTTTTTGCTTTATCGGGTGCATCTTTTTTTTTTTTTTTTTTTATATCAGTTGTATTATCAAACCATTGATTTAAACATTATTTGCTCGACAGCATCAAGAAACTTTGTGTGATTTGTTCAATGTTTTTGACTGTACAATCTTCAAGGTAGGAATGTAAGAACTGATGAACTAATTCAATCTTGGGTGATTTGTAGTAGCCAAGGTGTAGTGAGAAAGCATATATTTACTTGGTCATCAACTCTTGCCCATCATTCCAAGGCCACAGCTTTTGCTTACTTTCATTAGAAAAAGCAGTGTCATTCCTCCCCCGTCCCCCCGGCATCAAGACAACTCCATATTTGTTATTATTTGGTGTAAAATCCCACCTAAAATGATATCTGACTCTAACCAAGTCTAATTTTCTTTATTCAGTCATGCTTGCAGATGAACCTGTTGACTTGTTTCTTTTACCTGGTAAGCCTTCTAACCTTCTCAGTTATGTTTTTTTTCGGGTTCAGAGTATAATGATTCGACTAAACACCCTTTTCAACCAACATTCGACGTGGCATATTATTAAGATTTTCTATTTTACAGGGCTTGCATTTGATAAGTCTGGCAGGCGCATGGGCCGTGGTGGAGGGTACGTTACATATATCTTGTGTTTTCGATGTTCTACACTTCCAAAACTATGACGTCTATTCATTGATTGGTTAAAACATAGAATACAACTCGATATTTATAAA
>JAPKLX010000054.1:697090-801207 GCA_026898415.1 Leonotis leonurus
CCTAATAGAGATGCTAGAAATAATACTAATAATATATAAATATATATATGCGTATCATCTACTTAATCTGTACTAAAAGCGAAGGATCTTCAAACCATCCAAAAACATGAAAGTATCAATGTTCTGCAGTAGTCTTGTCATTTTTGCCTTAAAGTATGATTAATATACATAGGCATGTATATATTTGTAATTGAGTTCAGTTCTGTATTATGTAATGTAAGTTTCACATGTTGGTAAATGGTGAATATGCATTAAGTTCTGCCATTTGTTATTTCTTTGTTATAGACTATGGTATTCTCTATTCTCGAGAAGATAGTGATTTTTCTTCTTCCTTTTTGTTTTCTCCATGCATCAATTGAAGTTATTACGACACGTTCCTCACAAAATATCAAGAGCTTGTAATGGATCGTAACTGGAAGAAACCTTTATATGGTGTGTTCCTCTATCCCTTACACTTGGACGTTTGTTCTAAGCTTTAGCTACTGTATTTTCACTTATCGTCACATTCTCTTCCATGTACAGTTGCTCTTTCTTATTCGGTGCAAATATTGGAAGATGGTGTTATACCCGTCACTCCCTATGATGTCCCCATTGATGCGCTTGTCTCACCTACTGGAGTGATCACCATTAGTCGAGCAGCGCATGAGATGCGTCTTTGATGAAGGTACCAACTTTTCTGCATGCATCAGAAGAAGTATTGTTTGCTGAGTAAGATTTTCTTCTCTGGAAAGTGAAAATGGGTGTTTCAACTATGTATTCTTTCACTTATTACATGAGAGTTTACAGATAATAAACATTCATCTAATAAATCAGTTATTAAACCTGTAGTGATTGAACCCATTTTTCTTGTATTAAAATTGAATGCAGGAACTTTACGTCTAATCTCATTTTTCTTAAATATCAACTTTGGATCTACTCCAGTTTTTATAATCATATTCATAATTTCATTAAATATTCAAAATGTTATTAGTGGTTCAATTTTAGTATCAACTTTAACACTTTCCAAATTAACGTGGGTGGAACATCCTCACTCAAAGAAGAAATATCGAGTATTGGGCTAGAAATTGTAGTTGATATAGGAAGAGAAGATGGGCCAATATATGTGAAGAGGTAAAAACGAGATAATAAGCTAATCAATGGATTCAAGAAAATGGATATAGTTTAGAAGGTCTCTGCTAATTATCAGAAGGCTACTAAGTCATAAATAATGTATCGCCTTTATATTTTGGATTATGGTGAAATGAATATTTGAGTTATTTCTATCCTGCTCCTGTTCTTTATCTTTCTCTATTTATTTTTTGGAGTTAAAGCTCACTTGAAGAGCTCTATCAGTATTCATCCAAATAAAGAATGTATCACGTCCCCGTTGGATTTTTTTACATGTGAGATACCGATATAACTTCATTTTCTTGAATATATGTGCATTTAACTCTGGTATAAATGCTATAGTTCTCAAACATAAGTTGTGTGTTTTAGGATTATTATTATGTGTGATTAAATATGTATGCTTATCTTTTCATATAAGCAAATTAAATTTAAAAGTAAAATTATCAAAATCATTTTAATTAATAATTTGATGTCAAAAGAGTGAATATTACTAAAATGTTTTAGCCATATTTTGTACGACCTCGTTGTACAGTCTGTTGAGACAACATTTCGTACGACCTTGTTGTTTAACGTATATAACTTTTGAATTTCACATTCTAAAGCTGATATTTTAGTAGTTTGGTAGATTGAGTTTCGTTTGTAAATCGGCGAAATGTTGAGGCTATGTTGTTTCTTTTTTAAAGATTACTTTCTTTTTTAGTAATATTTGTTTGCCGTGAGGCACGTGCGGGTTATACTTCCTCTGCCCCACCTCAATTGTCCCATTTGCTTTTGACTCGCATATCAATACTCATTTTATTTCTTTCTCAACTACTTCCCACTACTTTCCACCTACTTTATTACTCTCACAACTTTTATCCAAAAAAGAAAACGGGACAATTGATCTGGGACACCCGAAAGTGGAAAACGAGACAATTCACCTGGGACGGAGGGAGTATATTATAATTCGCACAAAAATTTTACATCTTGAGTGTTTCTCATCATATTCTTTCCGTTGCTATCTTATTCAAGAGTTGTTTACATTTTGTGGAGTGTTTGAATTATAACATTCTCTTTACTCGGGTGAGTTCGTGTTTGGATAACATTAGACTCAACATTACAGAAGCAGTTTAGGTACAGTAGCATATAAAAATAATGAAAATTTTATGTATTTATACCAAATAATTTTAATATTAAGAATTTAAAGTTATAATGTCACCTAAATTAAACTACGCCACATGAATTGTCATATATATATATATATATATATATGTATGTATGCATGCATGCATGCATCTCGATTTGATTTTTAGTGGAGGTGACCGATCGGCAATGCCAAAAATCAAATTGATAATAAAGTATACTATGTATTTACAGCTATATTTCAAATGTGATATTAAAATTAAAATTTATGATTATTAGTCTAGGATTGAATTGATTTTAGTAGTTGCATTGCGTCGTATGAAAAATATATATACATTATGGATGGTTAATAATATTTGAGCAATTTAGAATAATAGTTAATGAACATTATAGCCAACCTAACTATTTGGGGCCAGTGAAGTGAAGGGGACTTCAATGCGAATCTTAATTGATAAACAAACTATGAACACATTAATTTAAATCTGAAAAGATCTTCCTAAGTCATAACGTCGGTTCGTTTTCATTAAGTTTTGGTCGCACGGACAGATGCATTAATTCTTATTTGTCAAATACCTTCAATTCCAAAACCATCTTTGGACCATTTTTGTACAGCTGTCCAAATAATGTAAGTTGGGATGTTTGGCTTCTTCTCTCAAATTAATTAACTAATTGTACTTGTTATGCTTTTTTATAAAATATCTTGTAATATTGATTTAGAGTAATTCTCTCAAATTAGTAGTTGGCGATTTATAATCTCTGCATTTCATGGTTACCAAAAGCTCTCCGTGTTTCATTATTGTTGACCTTTTTAATTGCATTGTCTTATTATTATTCATTAATTTTCTAAATTAGCATTACATTACACGTCAACACATAATCTACTACTTCACTTATATGTTGTCGATTATCTAATCTTAAGAAAGAAAACAAACCTTTTTTTCCGTTGAATCAAAAATCCATTTTCTTTCCTGGCGACATATAAAAATATGCTTATTATAACTATCATTAATATTTAAAAATTAAAAAACCCTTTAAATACAAAGTTACTATCATCATAATATTTATTAAAAATTAAAAATTACTTTCCTTCCATTTACACTAAAATTTTAAATTTATCTTTAAAATGTGAATATTTAATAAAAAGTAGCGATTTTTTAATCTATTTAATAAGAACTCCAATTTACAAAGATGAGATTTATAATATGTAGGGGTGTAATCGAATCGAACTAAATCAAATACTGTCATGCTCAAATTTAGCTCGTTTGAAAATTTGATTACTTAAGTTCGGTTCGAGTTCTAAAATCTATGTTCGAGTTCGGTTAGATAAATAAAAATCGATTTTGAGTTCAGTTCGTTTATTATTTGATTTAATAGTAAATTCTAACTCGAACTTGACTCAAGTTTGTTTAATATTCGAGTTTGAACTCGTTAAAAAGTTCGTTTATTAAATTATTTTGTTTATATATATATATTTATTATTTTGAATAACTCGTGAACTAACTCATATATAATGTTCATGAACTATTTGAAACAAGACTCATTTTTTAAAGTTCGTGAACAAGATCACTAACGAAATTCGTGAAATATTCGAATCTTGGTTCGTTAAAATTATATTCGAAGCTTGGCTCATTTATAGATATTAATAATTTATTTAAATCTATTTTCTTTAAAAAAAATATCATAAACACTATTTTCATATTCAACATAACAATCCGTAAAGCTAGTTATTAAAATAAAGGCCCAACTTGAAAAGCTCAATAACAGGTTAAGCAAACATAATGCCTAGTCAAACCCGTCAAATTATATATATATAGGTCGTATTGGCCACCTCACTTGACCTAGCCAAACAAAATGCCTAGTTAAACCCGTCAAATCATATCTCTCCGTGAAAATGGGACGAAGTTATGGCAGGTGGCGGAAGAGAGTGGAGGCAAACCCTAAAGTGGGTTCCACTGTCTTCCTATAAATAAGACGTGTTAGGTCTCACACGAGGATTCAACTCTCATTCCACCATGCTCTTCACTTTCTCTCCTACACTCTCTGCTTCCCTCTCCACTCACTAGGGTTTACAGTCGTCCTGCCTAGTCCGCATGACTGGAACTCCTTCTCTTTGACTCTATAATGCTATAAGCACTAACCAAACCCGCGCTCTACTCCGTTAATTATTATTGCTTTACTTTTATTTACTTTTGAATATCTATTTCCGGTGACAATCGTACTAACTTGAGCATCCTTTTAGTTGACACATCCATCGGTGCTCAACACGAAGAAGTCTTACGTGTTTCTTGTTGACGCAAGTTGCTAATGCCTACGCATTTGCCATAACCGTCAATCTCGTAATTACATGTTCTACCCCTACAAGACTATATATATAAATTCCAAGTTCACTAATTCTTGATTTGATATGATTCTGACTACACTTCGATACCATACTGTCATTATATTTTATATATTGCGAAAAAACAAACGATTTATATAAGTTTCTTCAAATCCCTGTAAACATAAACAACGATTTTTCAAGAGTTGCTTCAAATCCCAGTTAAAAACAAACATATATAATGCAAGAAATCAACGAAAACATGCTAGCTGTTTATAATATAAACCATTCCTATATCACGATATATATCACAAATTAAAGGTTAATTTTGATTAAGTTTAGCTCATGAGTATGATTGAACAGTTTGTGTTTATATAAGTTTGTCCCATTATTACTGCTCGATTACCTCTTGATTAAAAAAAAAAAAAATTAAATAGTCTATTACAAATGACTCGAACCCGATATATATTGGATTGGACATTAATTAAAAACAAAAATAAATAGACTAAGGTAATTAAAAATTATAGTGTACTCCCTCCGTCCCTCAATAAGTGTCCCCTAAGGAAAAATTTTGTGTCCCCCAATAAGTGTCCTATTACAAAAATCAAGACAAAAATAGTATTAAATTTCCAATTTTACCCCTTTCATCATTGAATTACTTTTACTTTTTATGTTTTCTATACAATTATTAGGGGTAAATAGTGGAAATTATTAATTGTATTGGTATGTGGGTTTTTATGTTTGGGGACACTTATTGGGAGACAGAGTGAGTATATGTTAAAAATACACACATAGACTACGGTTATTAAATCGTAGTATAAAGGTTAAAAAATACGCGGACATAGACTACACTAATTAAAAATCGATTTGTATATATTAAACATATACACACATAAGCTACAATTATAATTAAAATGGTAGTGTATATAATAATACACATAGATTATGATTATTAAAAATTGTAGTATTAAAATGCACGCACATAGACTTTGGTTATAAATTAAAAGTCGTATTGTGTATATTAAAAATACACGCATATATATAGACAACGATTATTAAAAAAAACGTAGTGTATGTTTTAAAAATACACGCACATAGACTACGGTTATTAAAAATCGTAGTGTATATACTAAAACTACACGCACATAGACTACATTTATTAAAAAATCGTAGTGTATATATTAAAACTACACGATTACATTTATTAAAAACACCTCTATATATATTAAAAATAATATACCTTGATTACAATTTTTAAAAACCATAATTTATGACTAACATACACTAAGATTTTTTTTATAAATATGCACATTAACAGAAAAATGCACATATACTACGGTTGACTATTAAAATCCTGGTGTATACACCATAATGTATGATATACTTGTCATAATGTAACATCACTACAGGCTACGGCTAAACTAATATAGCAATTTACGTAATTAATTTTATTGAAATATACACATCGATCGATAATTCGATATGGATCCATTTATTTCTTGCTTATCGGTTTTAATTAACAAATAAAGTATGATATGATGATGCAAGCCTAATAATTGATGAACGCCGAAACTTGCCAACTGTCCCCATTAGGTGGGACCACGAGCTGCGTGAAAGTACCAATTAATTGATGGACCATTTATGCACTTACTCACTCTATTCAATTTTTTTACTATTTCACTAAAATAAAATTTTCTATTAGGTGTTATGTGTCAAAAAAAAAAAAAAAATAATCACATGTTTCTCACTTTATTCTTTATCTACTAAATTTATCAACATAATATTTCAACAAATGAATTAATTAATAAAGATTTAAATACAAATTACCTATTTTCATTAGTGCGTGTGAAAAATAAATAGATCGCTTATTAAAAAAATAGAAAGATTATATTATTCTCCTCGTCCTCCTAAAAGTGATCAAAAGGGATTCGGCACAAAAATTAAAAAAATAGAATATTTTATTTTAAAAAGTAAGAGTTACATATTTTTTAAAATAATACTTTTTATTTTTAGGAAAATGACTACTTTTAATAGGACGACCCAATAAGAAAATATTGACACTTTTAGGGAGACAAAGAGAGTATTCTAATTGTATCCAATTTCCAAAATAAAAATTTCAATTATGTCGAACTTTTCATTTTTGGAATAAAATATGAAAAAGATCAAACCTTATTCTACGGTATGTACATTCCAATTAGTAAAGTCTCATGCAAAGCTGACCGGAGAAAACTTTAGGGAACTAAAGTCAATCTTTTTCAAAGTGAAACAAACTTTTGAGATGTGGCTAAAAAATTATTCAAGAGCACGTAATTTGCTTAGTTAGTTGATTCATCATGACGGAAGCTCTTGCCCAAGGAACTATTTTTTTTCATTAGAGATTGCATCCCGGAACAAAACGAAGATAATGCATTGTCAAGAATAATCCTAACGATAGAAATTTCATTTAATTTCAAATTAGAGGCAAAGGCAGACTTACGTCAAAATAACTTCACATTTAAAACACTTTGGTAGTGCTCCTTAATTTGAATCCCAAATAATATATTAGAGCACATGAAACCATCTTTTTTATCTTAATTTCTGTCAAGAAAAAAATATATCGGATTAATTGATAATCCATGAGTTTGTGCACCACTAATAAGAACTAATAAAGAGATTCGAGATCCTGCAGAAAGACATTACGATTTCCTGGGTAAAAAATAAAGATTTGGTGAGAGGGGACAATAGGTTTCAAATTTTTACCAAGATATTGGAAGTTACAAGTCTCTTTATATTGAGATGATGACTTGCGTTCATTGAGATTTGAAGGTTAAAATATTATTAGATTAATTTTGCTATGCTACTGCCTTGGTGCAATGGCACAAATATCTTTTTCACAAGATTTATACGGAGTATTAATGATGCATTAATTATCACAATTATCAGTTCTCACATTACAATGACGGTGTCAATTTGGAAATTAGGAGTCGGATATCTTGGGTAATATATGATATTTGATTGAGGTTCAGGTATCTGAATATTCGATTTTTGGGTTTTTAGATTGGGGTTGGATTTTTATATTTTGGGATTTTCGGGTCCGAGTAATAGCCAAAATCCGACCGTGTATTAGCCGAAATCCGAATTAATATTTATATTTATTAATTATATAATATAATATTATATTTTAATTTTTATAATTTAAAATATTTTAATACCCAAAATCATTGAATTTTTAAAAATACTCGATAATTCTCGATAAATACCCGAAAATACGAATAATTTCAATTAAATTAGATAATTTCGAGTACTTGAATTCTTTTTCGGATTCGCGTTCTGGTAGTGAAAATTTAAAATTTTTGATTTCGAATACCCATAAAATTTAAATAGAATACCCGACCCGACTTAAATATACACCCACATTATAATACATATAAATATTTCCCAATAATAAATCTTTATGATTTGGAATAATAACGGAGTTATAAAATGTGTTAATAATATGGTTTTACCAATATAGCATAATATTAATAAAAGTCATCATTTAATTTTAGAAGAAATATATAATTACTTTTAATGTAAATATTAATATAAGTTTGATGAAAAATTAATTTACATTAATTAAAAACTCACCCAATTTTTTTCTTCTATTTTTCTCTCCTCATCTTCTTCCTAGATCTTTAATAATAATCTCCGACCACATGCTCTATCTTGCTGCAACCACCGTCCACTGCCATCATGTTGTTATTGTCCACCATCTTCGTGGTCACCTTGTCATCGCAATAGTGTTAAATTTTCAAAATTAGATCTAAAAATTCACGATTGTGTACTAACGGGACGAAGAAACTTCATTTGAATCGATACTCGATAGTACACGTGTCGAAGAATTCATGCTAGAATGATATGAATGACACAAAAAATTCTCATTTGTATACTATCCATCCCAAAATATATATTTTTCCTTTAACATGATATTAATTGTATACATGATAGTATGATATGAATTCATTTTGTTAGCAATTAGGCCAAAATTATAAAAGTTACAATATTTTTAAAATTAAATTAGCGACTATTGACGCTTACTATTTTAATTGACTAATTTTAATTATATTATTTAATATAAATGAAGGAGGATTAAATATTAGGCTGGTTGTTCCTAATTAATTTTATCCCATTATTGTACAAGTATACAAATAATGTAAGTCGTGGGCTATTTGGCTTCTTTTATCAAATTAATTACCTAATTGTACTTCTTTGTATTATTGAGGTAGTTTAATATTAAAAATAACCGGTACTTAATTAATCTACAGAAAAAAATAATTGCTGATTTATAATCACTGCACATTCACAATAATTTATCGTTTTGAAGGATAAAAAATATCACCCGCTGGCGATATGATGGGCGGTACATACGAATAATATGACATGTCATTTAGATAAATACTCCTTCTGTCCCACTATTCTTGGCCCCTTTGACAAAAAAAGCACTCACAATTTTAGTCAAAGGGGCCAAGAATGGTAGGACGGAGGGAGTATTAAATTATGATAACTTTTTAATTTTCATTTTAAATATTAAATTATAATAACTTTTTAATTTTTATTTTACAATTAAAATTTATTGAGTATGGTAGATAGACTTATGAAAGAGATGCGGAGAGGCATTACCCAAATCTGTGTGTTAAGGTGTAAAATTGAATAAGAAATCCCACAAAAGGGAATTCGCAGAATTGTGTGATTCATGTATTGTATTGACGTGTACAAACACACAACTCCTATACGAACTCGAATTCATAAGCATCGATCGAGTTACTGTAAAAAAAATAGAATTAAAAAATATTATTATCTTTATTTATATTTTATTCAAAAAGCTAACATTTATCTTTATTTAAAAGGAAATATTTTGTACATCTATCACGTTCACCAAACTCGATGAAGTCTTGAAGATATATAGATTTGTCCTCCATACAACAACACATACATATTGACAAAGCACCTAATCTCCTTATCCAATCAATCAACCAATCAAAACACATTAATATGTCCTTTTCATGCTAGACCTAATGAGAAAAAAATCTAACCCACTGAAAAAAGAAAATTAATTATTATTTAAGTTGGGTAGTAGAATGCATGGATGAGTAGTACTATAAATAGGGGACGGTTTCGATACTTTCAGTCACTCACTCAACCACTTACATACATACATACATAAAAATAATAAGGTAGCTATGGAGAATATGGAAGCAGTGGAGATTGAAAACAACAACGGCGTTATTGCTGTTAAAGACGTTAACAACAATGCAACAAGTTTAATAGTATCTAATAATGGTGAGTCGAAATGGTGGGATGTGGACGGACCGGTTCCAGATGATCACGACAACGCCGCCATTAACCGTAACTGGTTTCCTAAAGATTTCATCTTTGGAGCTGGAACCGCTGCCTTTCAGGTCTCATCCATTTCTAGTTATTATCTAACTTCATTTCTTGCTACATCAACTCATCACACCAATAATTTCTTTCTTTCTTTCTTTCTTTCGTTCTTTAATTAATTGGGGCTGTGAAGGTCGAAGGAGGTGCTATGAAAGGAGGCAAAGGCATCAGCATTTGGGATGAGTTCTCTATGAGGCAACCTTGTATGTCTCTCTCTCTCTGCGTCTGTGTGTGTGTGTTGAAAGAGAAATTAAGTTAATACTCCATTTTATTCACCATATGATTAATGTTGTGTGTGTGGGGCTGCAGGGAAAATAGCTGATGGATCCAATGGAACTCTTGCATGTGATATGTACCACAGATATAAGGTTATTGATTATATATTTTTATAGAGTGAGTTTAGTATTGTAGAAGCTGATCATTAATGAATGTAATACTATAACAATTGCAGGAAGATATTCTGATGATGAAACAAATGGGATTTGATGCCTACAGGTTTTCCATTGCATGGACAAGAATATTACCAGGTACTGATTAATTAATCATGATCCATTAATTCATAATAATGAATAGTAATTTGTAGTTGGATATATATATGATTGAAGTCTGTGAAGTGCAGGCGGAAGGCCATCATGTGGAATCAGCAGAGAAGGAATAGACTACTATAATGAAGTCATCAACACTGTCATACACTATAGTAAGTTTGAACTAGATCTCTCTAGCTGATCATGCAGTTGTGTCTTTGTGAAAGTGTGTAATGACTATTACTAGCTAATTATTGATATATATATATATATATATGTAGATATGAAGCCCTTTGTGACACTGTTTCACTGGGATCTTCCTCTGAACTTGGAACAAGAGTATGGTGGCTTCCTATGCAAAAGGATAAAGTAACTAATCATATTCATCAATAATTAGTACTCCACTTCCACTATTAAGTAAGTAAGTGAGAATTAATTAATATATGTTTGGGGATAGGGAAGATTTCCGGGAATTTGCAAGCATATGCTTCTGGGAATTTGGTGATAGAGTTAAACACTGGACAACTCTGAACGAGCCATGGACCTATTGCGTCAACGGATACGTTAGAGGGTCGTTCCCACCGGGCCATAAAGTAGCCGCACCAGATGACAAACTTCTTACAAAGATCCCCTCCAACAGAGGCAATGTCATTATCGAGAACCCTGAAGGCCAAAAGTTCATCGCCGCTGATCCTAGCGAGACTTACACCGTCGGCAGAAATATGCTTCTCGCTCACGCTGAAGCCGTTGATCTCTACAGAACTAAGTTTCAGGTTTGCTTCTATTTGGATTTCAAATTTGTAGTACCTATGTTAAATTAGGGCTGAAAGTGTGTATTATATACTGAGCAGGAAGCACAGGAAGGCAAGATAGGTATAGTGCTGAATTCGCATTGGTTTTGGCCTTTAGAGGAAGAGTCTTCGGATGATAAAGATGCTGCTGCAAGGGGACTGGACTTCATGCTCGGATGGTATATATATATATATATATATATATAAACTCTCACTAGCTTGTTAATTAATTAATTGATTGATGTAAATAAAATGATATTTAAGTAGTAATGTATAGATGTTTAATGAATTAGGTTTCTAGAACCAGTGGTATCGGGGAAATATCCAGAAAATATGATGCATTGTGTTCCACCAGACAATCTTGCATCTTTCACACCTCAGGAAAAGGAAAAGGTGAAAGGGTCATATGATTTCATAGGTTTGAATTATTACACAACCGAGTATGCAAAAGATGATCCTAACCCTCCAAGTGGAGAGGGCTACTTTGCTGATCAAAGGGCCGAATTCTCACGTACGTTTCTTGCTTTAATTGCTAGCTTTTAATTTCTTCATTAATTTTATCCATTCCTTTATTTCAAATATATATATTTATACCTTTTGCAGATAAGAGAGGCGATAAAGATATCGGAACATCAGTAAGGATCTTCCTTCAGTTCAACTCTCTCTCTCTCTCTCTATATATATATATATATAATCCTTTTGGGAAATTAAATGGTGGTGATCTTTGTTTTAATAGTCTGGATCAGTATGGCTGTACTCGGTTCCAAGGGGAATTTATGAGATACTCTTACACCTGGAGAAGAATTACCCTAACCTCAAAGAACTATACATCACTGAAAATGGTAATAATACTTAATTATATCATAAGATATTAATTCAATCTAAAGATGATCAATTAATAGCAAGAGCTAGCTAGCTGTTAATAAATCTCCATATGTATATATATAGGGTTTTCCACAAAGAGTGATCCCAAGAAGACAGCCAGGATGGTTTGTGAGGACGACAAACATAGGACTAAGTACCACCAAGATCATCTTGCAAACATGCTTAAAGCAATGAAGTACGTAAGATTTTTTTTAATTAATTACCACTAACTAGTCTATGTTTCTATTTAAATAGTAGTTAGTTCATCATGATAGCATTGATGATGGTATAAACTTGGGATGCAGAAATGACAGCATTGCCAATAAACTAAAGGGATACTTCGTGTGGTCATGGTGCGATAACTTTGAATGGGGAGACGGCTACACGGTTAGGTTTGGGTTAATATATGTGGACTACATGAATAATCTTACAAGATATCCCAAAAACTCTGCTGTGTGGTTTGCAAAGTTCCTCAAGAGTATCGTGCAGCCTCCGTCGTGGTACCACCCGCAGCAGCACGGCTGGTGGCCCTTCTCTTCCAAGAGATTGCCTGACCGGAATGATCAGGAGGATCATATTCAGACAGACAAAAGGCTCAAAGTTGTGGGAAATAATCAAGACTAATCAATTCTATATGTTGGTCAAGTTATAAATTAATTATGTCTTCTTGTTGTTGTTGTTTATGAATAATCTGTAAGAGGAGATGGTTTGTCCACTTCAGATGTAGCATCAATAAGACTATACTCGAGAGTCAAGTGGGTATGTCATATGTGATTGTGAAATAAAGCGATGGTTCATTGGAGGTTACTAGCTAGCTAGCTTGGTCTTCAGCCCCTCCAATGGACTCTTTGTATGTTTTTTTTTTTTATCACATCCAATAAATAATGTGTTCCTGTGCTTTGCCTACCTCTTTGTGTCAATATTTTTATTTATCTCTCCTGATACGTACATGTATTTCTCAGTTTATAGTATTTTTTTTTGAAAAATTCAGGACTTCCTAGTTAAGTCTTAAGATATAGTCTCATGCAAAATCTAAATATTCTGATCTAACACGAATGTTAATACAAGGAATATATAGCGAGTAAAATTTGATACTCATCTAATTTATTAGTAATTATGTGTATTGTGTAGAATTTTGATGTTATTTGATTTATTATTTTTAATTAAATTTTAATTATTTTATCATTTATTATAAATAAAAAAATTCATATGTAAAATATTTATAACCGAACTAAAATAGTAAAATAATGTAAATAATTTTTTAAATTAGTTTAATTTACGTATATATCCACTTTCTCCCTTCATAATCACTTGCAGCTAGGCTTGTCGATGGGTGGGTAAAATTCGGATCGAAACCGTTAAATTAGTTTAATTTACGTATATATCCACTATCAGATCCGGACCTGGACCCGGATCGTTAATTAAAATAGTAATGGTTCCGGTCCGGGAGAATACCCATGGGTCTTGCTATGTTTTAATAATATAATTATTTTAGTCATCAATTCGTTAAAACGAATTCGAATTCTAAATAAATTAATTAAATATAAAATATTTAATAATGAAACTTCACTCTTATTTTAACCATTATTAAAAAATCACTTAAATACTATAATTATTTTACGACTTATATGTGTTTATTGTTTGGGTACATTTATTATTGAATTAGAACGTATAGAGTGTTCGTCTATGATCAAGGATGTAACACGAAATACTATAAAATATTATTTTTTTAAAATAAAAAAAATTGAAGAAAAAAAAATGAAAAAAAATGATCGGGCCGGACCGGACTAGAACCGAAACTGTACCTTACGGGTCGGGTCGGATCTGGACCGACCATGAACGGGTTTGTCCGGATCTAGAACCGGAATCATAACTTTAAAATGAGCAGGTTTTGACCGATTCCGATTTCTATCCGGGTAAAACCCACCCATTGACAAGCCTAACTTGCAGCTATTTTAATGAGCCACACAGTACGATAGACTTCATTCATCTTTATTATTGTTCATTATTTTCCTGCTTTATGTTGTACGCCTCATTTACTATCTAACTACTTTTTGTGATAAATTGTGCCTAATTAATGCTTAAATTAATTAGGAAATGAATTCTCAATTCAATTTTAGAACAAACAATAATAATTTAACGTAGAAAACTCCAAATTTATAAATAAATAAAAAAATCACAATCAAGAAAAATTCACTATACAACAGATTTTTAGTATAATATTTCTCTCCCTCTCGAGTCTTGACCCAAACCTTCTATAATATTTACAAAATTTTGAAAAACGTTCACCTTTATAAACCAAAGACTATATAAAAAAATACCTAAAATTTAGTACAGAACTACAAAATAATTAATTATAAAATTATATCAAAAACCATTAAAATTATAAAATTATTTTATTATTACTCCCTCTGTTTCAACTAGCTTGGAACACTTCTTTTCGACACGGGAATTAAAGAGTAATGAGTGTTTGTTGAGTGTATATTTAAAGGATAAAGTGATGATAAAAATATATATTATTTAAATTTGTGTGTGTAATAAAGATGTCTATTTTACCCATTTTCGGTCTTGTTTCTCGTGCATATTGAGTCGATATTATCATGTGTTTGTTGTTCTATTTGATCCTTTGTTGGCCATATTTTCGTATTACAAGTAAAGATCGGCAAAAGGAGTTAACGGGACTCGAAAAGAGAGACGAGGACGAAAGACACATAAAAGAATGCATTGGTTCGGGCAAAGAACAAGCCTAGCGGCTGCTGGCTCGATGGAAGAAGACAAGACAGAACACAAGCCTAGCAGTCGCTGGCTTGTTGTGCGTGGCCAAGACAGAACGCGGAACTAGTGACCACTAGCCCCTAGCAGCCGCTAGCCCGCTTCGCTGTATCCCAATCAAAACGTGGGGCTAGCGACCGCTAGCCCCTGCGACGTATTCAAAGACAGGACTAGGGGGTAGAGAGCGCTACCCCCTAGTGACCGCTAGCTAGACGAGAATTCTCCCATATATAAGTGCAGTATAATATATCATTTTAGGGTTTTAAACCACGAGAGAAAACACATTAGTCTAATATTTTCAATTCCGTTCTTAGTTCTTTAATTCTCGTTGTAAATTCGATCGTGATTCAACCCGGAATCATTTTTAGTGCATTATTTTCAGTTTAATTCGTAAGTTCGTATTGCATTCTTATTAATTTATTGTTTTCCTTTCTTGTGACTTATTTATTGATTAAGTTTGAATTATTGATTCTTATTTCATCATCCATGTTGATTAATCAAATCGAAGTATGTCAAGATTTAATTCTTTTAATTCCTCGTTCTTAGATTTAGGATTTAATTGCTTTCTTAATTCTCGCTTAGATAATTATTTTTTCATTCCTTTAATTTCACTCGCCTAGGTAATTAATTAATTTAGTTAATAATCATTCAAACCCCGATTATTTTAATTGCTTTCTTGTTCAACAACGTAAATGAAGTCCTGTTTAGCCTTCCTTGATAATACAACTTGGGTTAACTTATTAATCTATAATTATTTCGTTCTCTTGCGAGTAACTTAATTAAAATAAGTTAAAACAATGTCCGAAAAAAGAAATAACTCAAACTAATTGAGACGGCCTGAAAAGGAATACGACTCAAGGTAGTTGGGACGAATGGAGTAAAATATATCAATATATTCAAAAGTTTGATATCGCCCCACAAGATTATATTTTTTTTCCCAATATATATATGTTTCAATATTAGAAGGATTTCAGAATCTCTTATACAAATTCGTAAGTTCATGGTTTAGGAGTGGATGAGCTTACTAAAATAAGAAATTATTTAATTAAAAATATTAGTAATAAATTTATTTTTATTGATATAATTGATGGTTGCTAAAAAAGTTTAACAACGGAATATATTCTGTTACTCTATAACAAACGAATTGTAATAAAATTTTCGTTTCTAAAATGGTTTCTTCAATTCTAGTAACAAAATTGTAATGGAAAATTCCGTTACTAAATTTTAATAACGGATAATTCTGTTAATAAAATTTGAACAACAATTCCATAATAATTTTGTTAATCCGTTAAAATTTAGAAACTGAAAATTTTTTCGTCACTATTCTATTATAATAAAATGTGTTTTTTTGTAGTGAACATTTTATTACGAGTAAGGAAGCAATCTAAGATATGAGTAGTTGGCGAATTTGAAAGAAAAATAAAAAATTATCAAAAATTTGATTCAAAATTCTTTAATAAAATAATTTTTTTTATAATCATACAAAAAATAATCCGACAAAGGGGAATTATTTAGGACAGGCTTAACAATATTGATGATGAAGTCCAGTGCACAAACTAACATCCTCAATTTTAGAGCATATTTGATAGTCAAGATATGATATAGTATGATAAGATTAAATTTGTATGATATATAAAGATTATTTTAATCTCATTATTTCCATGTTATTAAAATATATGGGGAAATAGTGATTTTGGCACGGATCTAATGTTTAATAATGGATCGACATATTAATTACATTTGCTACCAAACACATAATTTAATAAGATAATTTAATCTAATCATATTATAATTTAATAAAATAATTTATTCTAATCGTATTATATATTATCTACCAAACAAACAACGCCTTAATATACTATAGTCTAGGGTTGTAAACGAATCAAATATTTTTGCTCGATTCGGTATTCGATTCGAAATTATATTCGTATTCGAAATTTTTGTATTCGAATTCGAATACAAATAGTTTTTTCGATTCGATTCGTTATCAAATACAAATATGAAATTATAGTATTCGATTCGATATTCGTAAATATTCGATTATTTTTATTATTATTATTATTATGTAGTTAAAACCGGCCCATTCAATTAATTCAAACCGGTCCATTCGACTATCCTATAATGGACCATCCTAATTAAATTCAACCGGATATAGCATATATTATTTAGATGGTTTTTTTTTTATTTTTTTTATTTAACATTTTTTCACAATGTAAAATTCGAATCGAATAGTTCGAATCGAATCGAATAGTCACCAAATCGAATCGAATTTCGAACCGAATATCCGAAAATTTATTTAAAAATTCACTTGAAAATAATCAAATCGAATATTCGAATATTTTCGAATAGTTCGAATTTTAACTCGAATCGAATTTCGAAGCAGAATTAATATTCGTAATCGAATCGAATATAGCAAAAAAAAATTCGAATCGAATCGAATATAGAGATATTCGCCTCGATTCGATTCGTTTACAACCCTACTATAGTCTATAGATACACGTCCACGTCTCAGCCAAATTTCCTACTTTTTAGCCTTAATTAATTAATAATTATTTCAACGCATCTAACCCCAGATCAATCAATAAAAACTTGGCAGCTGTCCCTCTTTGGTTATGTACTTATGTATGTATGATCATTTAATATCATAGTTGAGTACTGCACGTACTTGTTATCTATTCATTTTCAAACTTTATTAGTACTTTTCAATTGTCATATAAGAGATTTCAACCATATTTAATTTATAATACACTTCATGCATAAATAAAAAAAATGTGTTGATGATGTATTACATCTTAATATATACAATGCATTAGTTTATATCAAATCATGCATCAAATATAATCACAAAAAATATTAAAAGTAGCTCAAATATCTTTATTTAAAAAAAAATAGTTTGATGAAAAATAAAGAATTGATCGTGAGATTGAATTATATCCATAGATCTTATGAATGGATAATCAAGATTTATTTCTAGTAATTCTCACCTAAATATGTATATCCATAGATCTTATAGATGGATTATGAACAAAATAAGTGATTCATCAATCCATATTAAGGAATAAATCATGTTTATCCATCTCTGTGGATATTATTTAATGTCGCACTCATGTATTTTTTTATTTTGTCAAACTTAATTTTTTACTCATGTGAATGTATTTGGATATTTTTTTTAGATTTATATATTGATGCATGGTTTTATAAAAATTAATGCACTATATTCCCCCCCTCTATTAATGTGTTACCACGAATACCCTAACCCTGGGAACCGGGACCTATCCATCCTTTGTTTGCGGTCGACGTTTCGACTTTGTTTGTTGACAGCTGAGTGTTACGATCTGGTTCGATTCATGATTACTCATAAGGGAAAGCTGGTTTTAAACTTTCGACCGCAGGGGAGATGGAAAAAGTGCGATCTGGAAGCGCTCGTCAAAATGAAAATGGAGATTCTAACTTTCCGCATTAAGGGAGGCGGCGAGACGCGGCTTGATCGAGCTTCTTCTAATACAATACATTATTTGTTGACTCAACGTTTGATTCTGCACGCGTCTTAATAAAATAGTTTGATTTGAAGTGTATTATATATAGAGTAGAGTTTGAGTCATGCTTGATATTATATGTAATTGAGTTGTTTGTATAGAATAAAAGGATCCACTTACTAAAAATGAAAAAAAAAAAGAAATTACAAATTCGTCAAAATACCAAAATTATGTAATGAATAACAAAATTGTGTACCGAATTTGTATTAAAAAGTAGTGCATCATCAACACATTTTCCATGCATAAGGTCTATTAGAATTTAGGAATATGATTGCAATTTATCAAGGATATATAAATGTAGATTGAGAGGTTTTTATCATTTCTTTACAGCACTGGTTTGAATTTCTGCCATGAAAGTAAAACCAAAATGAAGTTTCAATCATTATATGATTAAAGTGAGAGTAAATTACTATAATTTTCTCTAATGCCATTGTAAATATGCAAGTGAAGATCATTTCTCTTTTTAGTGTGACGATATAAAGTAACAAGTTTCAAATAATTAAATGCTAAAAATCAAAAGGGGATGTAGCTCAGATGGTAGAGCGCTCGCTTAGCATGCGAGAGGTACGGGGATCGATACCCCGCATCTCCATTTTTAGATTAATTTTATTAACGAAAACACTATATATATATTTATCCAAATGAAGACAAACATTTTGGGCCAGCCCAGCTGAAACCCCCAATTTGGGCTGTTTACTTGAGCAAACGATACAAATGCACGATCTTTAATTTTATCTTGTTTTTTTAATTTAATATTTTCTGTAGATTTTCTTTCATGGAGAAATATTAATTAATACTTTTGTGTGTGATAGGCTTTTGCACAAGCATGGGAAAGCACATTTCATCTTCTCCAATCATGAGTCATGACAGTTCCTTCACACAAGACATTACTCTTACAATAGTATTTTTTTTTTTAGGATTTAAAATAATCAAAATGTTCATGTGCAGAAAGAGACACGAATTTGGACAGGAATGATCTCAACTTTGATATTATAAATTATGCATATCTTAGAAAGAAATAGTAGCTAGAATATCCATCCAAATTCCAAATTAATTAAGGGATCGGAGATATGTCAAAATCTCAACAATAAATTAAGCAATGCAATTCCTAGGTTTTGATGAACTATAGCTGGGATTTTTGTCCTCTTACAAAAATATATCAAATTATTCTAATACTATTTGTATTGATTTGTAGTAATATTCATCACTTTCTCCACTCCCATTGGCCACATTTCATTATTTTCGACGCCTCGCAATTCATTATGATATTAATATTAATTAAGGCAATTTATATTACCCTTAAATAATTAGCTCTTATGCAAAATAACTAAAAAAAATTATAAAAAATAGTCACCAATATAATAATATTTAAATTATAGTCATTTGCAAATTTCTTATACGAAAGTACTCTTATACTTATTTTTTACATTTATAAGTATAAATGGTATGAATCGTATTGAATTATACATGACATTCATTTTTATTAAATTGTACGTACGTATGAATCACTACAAAAAAAATTATTTTAGCAACAGATTTTTTCGTTACTAAAACAAGAAATTCCGTTACTAACAGATTTGTAACGGATTTATTCGTAGTAATATCAATGTTTGCTAAAAAATTTAACCATGAAATATGTTCCATTACTATATATAACAACAGAATTGTAACGAAATTTTCGTTTTTAGAATGGTTTCTTCAGTTTTAGTAACGGGATTGTAACGGAAAATTTTGTTATTAAATTTTTAATAGTGCATAATTCTGTCATTAATTCTGTTACCAAAATTTTGCAACAATTCCATAACAACCGTTGTTAATCCGTTAAAATTTAGAAACGGAAATTTTTTCGACACTATTCCGTTGCTATATAATGCATTTTTTGTAGTGAATCGTATGAATGAATACCATTCATACATTTCATATCATTTGTATCATTCGTACAATTAAATTTAAGTAGAAAAGGTATTTGTAGTAATTTAAATTCAAAATGACTAGAATTTTTAAATAATTTTATATTTATAGTTATTATTTATCTTTTACAATTATTTTTAACTATTTTATATAATTAACACCTAAATTTATCGTTTCATTTTTTATTGAATTTGCCCATTCGAATCAATAGTTACATATTCTCCCAACATTCACTATAAACATATTTCATTTTTTATGTTATGAGTTTTAATGGAAAGTTTATGGTTGAATTTTTAATGGAGATGAAACAAATTTAATAAATCAATATTTGTGAAATTCAAAATATAAATGATTAACATTGTCTCAAATCGTTCACTTTATTTCCTTGACTTTCTGATGACTCTAAAACTCTTAGCGACATTTACTTTGTATGTTTAACATTACGAATGATTGAGTATTTGAATGATAAAATAGTTAAATTAGTTTAAAATTAAGTAATATATCATTTATACTTCAAAGTAAAAATTAGATTAACTTGGATTATTTTTATTAATCAATTTTATCATGTAAAGTAAACACCACCTTAAGGGATTAAATGCATGATTGGATAATATTTATCAATCAATCCATTGATTACTACAAAGAAATAGTAGAATGATTGAAGTTGGAATAAATATAATCTATTATTTACTTTGATTGATTAAGTAAGGATTAAATACAATTTGATCAAATTATCCTTATAATTTTAAAGCCTTAAAATTAATTATAATTACACTCTACATGGGTGTCAATTGGTTCGGTACCGATTATTAGACACCGGAAAAGTTCACTTTTTTGTAGGGTGTCAATCGGTTTGATACTAGTTCTTCTCATAAATCGATTAAGGAACTGGTTTGAAAAAAAATATATAATATTATATTTATTTTTTTTCTATTTCTAAAATATTACTAATATTTAAACTAATAATAATTTGAATAAATATTTTCTAAAAATAAATTCAATATAAATATATTTAAATTTAACTTGGTAATATTTTATAAAATATAAATATTTTTAATAAATATAAAATTGAAAAGTTAAGTGAAATAATTAGATCTAAGAGATGAGGGATGAAATGTTTATTTGTCATTTCAATGATAATCATTTATCTTGATTATCATCATTGTTTCAACCACATCTATTTTTGGGATAATTAAAATTAGAAGAAATCAATATAAAGATTTAAAATAATCAAGAGCCTTGAGCTATCACACAATTTTTATCCTTCAAAGTAAATATAGGATTAAGTTAGATTAATTTTATTTATTTCACTTAATCATATAAAGTAAACAGGGTCTTAGGGGCATTGTTCTAAAAATCGGCCTAGGCGGCCGCCTAGGCGGCGCCTAGGCGCTAGTCGGCACACTGCCGATTCGATTACATGCTAGTCGTTTTTGGCTAGGCGGCTGGGTGGGCTAGGCGGGCTGGGCGGGCGCCTAGGCGGGCTAGGCGGGCTGGGCGGGCACCTAGGCGGGCTAGGCGGCCTAGTCGGGCGGGCTAGGCCGACAGGATGTTAATGTAATCCATTTTTCTAAATAAAGCTAAAATGGACAAACAGCCCAAGTGTCCAACACACATATGACCCAAAAATTAATTTTTGACTCATTAACTTATCATATAACACTCAAGATCAACCAAACATCATCATTTGTTGTGCTCCATAGTTTAGAGCCTCATATTTTATTAAGAAAAAACAACGAAAATCAAAACTTGTACTTTGAATATTAGATTACAAATATATTTGAACTTATTATGAATCATTTAATCTAAATTCTAATGTATGTATTTCATTTTAAATTTATGGATGTTATATTTTACTTAGCATATTATGTGTTTTTAACTTTTTATTATAAATTATAAAATGAAATTATAAATAATGTATGTTTATATAATTTGTATTATATAATATAATGTAAAAATATAAAAAAATAAGCATTAAAATTTGATCCGCCTAGGCCCCGCCTAGGCTCCCGCTTAGCCGCCTAGGCGCTAGTCCCCCCTCCACCGCCCGACTAGCGCCTAGCGACTTTTAGAACATTGCTTAGGGGTATATATTTTTCCAAGATCGATGAAGTATATATGCTGTTTCTTAATAGTGTGAGGAATCTAAAATAATTGGGAGTTTATTAAGCAGCACGAGCAAGTTTGAATACATTAAAAATAATTATATATATAGTAGAAAATAATCGAGATATGAGGAATATAATGCTTTGAGATTACAAAAAACTGAGTATAAAAGTAAAAAGTCATATTTACAACAAAACTGCAATAGATATACTTACAAACTCGACAAGTCGAGTCGATGAAAACCTTTTTTTGAAAGACTAGATAAGTCTCGGCTAGTGCTCAAGGTTCGGCGTATCGTTTTCAAAGATAAAAAGACTTCGTCCTATAGAGTATTAGCACCACAAACTCCAAAGGCTCCGGCGAACTTAACAAGGTTTGAGAGTCGAGCCAATAATGCTCCTAACACAAATACTATGAAAATGTATGCAAGAGAAGAGAAGAGAGAACACTTGTTGGTGTTGGTGTGTTTGAAACTCTCATACATCTCTCCCTTATATAGCCACACCATGGGAAGATCATAGGTCATCATGAATACACATCGTCATAGCTATTAATCATTGACATTATAGGAGTTAAGGATTGCAAACCAAGAGCCTTGACAACTAGAAATCCAAAAGTCTAATGGGTCAATGGGCTTCCAACAATCAAATTATGTGTTTGGGCCCAACACAAGATGATCTTGACTTATCACCCAATACAATATTCTTCTAAATCTAATATCATCTTTGTTCGACTAAAAGCGTATAGTAAGAAGTTGTAGTACGCATAAAGTCGACTCGAATGTCGAATCTCGTGGAAGGCTATGTAGGGCAATGATTAAAAGCACTTTTAAGAAGTAAAACAAGTCCTAGAACACTCTAAATCAGACTGGGATAAGAGTTAAAGCTAATTAACGAAAAATGGTAATTAGGTAAACAAGAGAATACAGGTCTAAGGTGACGATTATCTTAAATCTAGGTTCAATGCTTATTCGATCAAATCATGCTTTTAACTAGATTCTCCTAAGTTGATTAGTCAATCACTTTCGTATTCTTTAAAACTAATCCGTGATTATTACTCTCGTATCCAAATCACACTTAAGAGAAATACTAATTCAAAAACACAATTGCCTATTTTACGAATCCGATTAATAGGTTTGGTTATTCGATTACAAATGTGACATAGAACAATTCATTACAATCCATTCCATATCTTGAGTTCATATGGTGATCAAGCATACAAAACTCATAAAACACGAATCAAACAACTATTCAAGATCAAATCAAAGCATTAAACCATAGAATAAGATAATCTAACCCTAGAGATGTAATTAGTCAACCATGGATAGAAATGAAACCATAGAAGTCTCCATAAAGATGAACTTACTACGAATTCACAAAGTAAGGTTGAAATATCCTTCAATCTCTTAAAATACCAAGTCCTATCTACTAAAAAGCAAGTAAAGATACTATTCTAAATGTTTTTTTTGTCTTAGTCTAATCGTTCCACACTTCAAAATGACGCCAAACAATGAGTTAAAACTAATTCTGGAACTTCCAGCCAGCGGTCGCTGGCCTTAATCCTCTGACCCCGTTTGAACTGCAGGGCCAGCAGCCGCTGGGAAGCCAGCGGTCGTTGGGTCCTGCTTTCTGACGTTTCCTGCAGCGGCACCCCAGCGGGCGCTGGTCCCAACTTGGCCTCGTTGTTTTGGTTTCTCTTCTCGTCCTCCTCTTCGTCCTTTCTGCTCCACTAAGTTTCGTCAAATAGCATTTCTAGCTCAATTTCCATCTCTTTTCCACCTCCTATATCCAAATCATAAAACACATGAACCGGCATAAAATGAGTAATAAAACGACACGAAGCAAAAGACAAACATACAAAACACGACAAAACGACAAACTAAAATATAACCAAAAACATACTAAACAATCTTTATAAGACTTTTGCATATCATTTCTCACTCGCCCAAAATCGATTTTGAGAAATATACAATGACACATTATACTTCTCAACTCATCAAGTAGAATAAACTCAAACTAATTTAATTTTCAAAAAATTAAATTTACAACTCCCAAATTAATTAAGAGTCTTCCAAACTTAAAAAATGAATTTTCCAATCTTATGTTTGACTTGAAAAATTAAATTTGTAAAATATATGAGAATCTGTAAATATTGCCTATTAAGATTATGAGTGATTATACAAAATAGCCAAAAAAAGATTATAAAGACAAATAATAGCCACCAACATAATAATATTTAAATTTTAGTCATTTGTAAATTTTTTGTACAAAAATACCCTTAGACTTATTTTTTACATTTTTTAGTATGAATAGCGTGAATCGTATTGAATCATACTATTCATACGTGATATTTAGTTTTATTAAAGTGTGTGTATGTATGAATCGTATGAATGGATATCATTCATACTGTTCATACCATTCGTATTATTCGTACAATTAAATTTAAGTAGAAGAGTATTTGTGGTAATTCACATTCAAAATGGTTAGACTTTAAATACTTTTATGTTTGTGGCTATTATTTATTTTTTACAATATTCTTTGGCTATTTTGCATGATTAACACTAAGATTATTTACTTCATACGATTTAGAGTGATTATACAAAATAGCCAAAAAAGATTGTAAAAGACAAATAATAACCACCGACATAATAATATTTAAATTCTAACTATTTACAAATTTCTTGTACAAAAATACCCTTATAATTATATTTTACATTTTTGAGTACAAATAGTATAAATTGTATCAAATCGTACCATTCATACGTAATAATTAATTTTATTAAATTATACGTGCGTATGAATCGTATGAATGAATATTATTCACACCTTTCGTACCATTCATACAATTAATTTTAAGTAGAAGGGTATTTATAATGATTCACGTTTAAAATAACTAGAATTTAAATAATTTTATATTTATGGTTATTATTCGTAAATTACAATTTTTTTAGCTAGTACCTAACACTATGATTTACATGCAAGGAATGAGATTAGAATACCTCTAAAAAAGGAAAATCGTGATCCTCATGCTACTTAGTAAATGTATTTTTAAAGAGAAAATATTAATTTTGTGTCGCTCCATTTCATTATCAAATTTGTTAATTTAATTATTAAAAATAATAATTATAATAAAATGAATCATAACTAATTTTTATTTTGAGAGTTCAAATAATTTAAAAAGATTATATATATGCTTTATGTTTTGAATATATAAATCTCAAAATTCAATTAAGAGTGATACTCCCTCCATCCATGAAAATGATTTACGGTTTGACCCGGCACAAGTTTTAATATTATGTTTTGATTTTAATGGGGATATGTAGTGAGTGGAGTTAGTGGAGTTTGGGTCTCACTTAAAGTATTATTTTAAATTGAGTTGTGTGTAGTGGATGTGGTGGATCCACTTACTATAAAAAGAAGTTTCAAATGTAAACCATTTTCGTGGACGGATAAAATGGCAAAACGTAAACTATTTTGGTGTACGGAGGGAGTATTAAATATTATAAAAAATAGTTGTATATTTTACAATTATTCGGGTAAAACACTTTTTATTAAAAAAATGAATTAGACTATAGCGTATTAAAATAGTAAAAAGAATAAAAATATATTTGAAGTTTTAATGTTAAAGTAAGAAATATAAAAATGCAAGATTAAATCATCCTAAGTTGGGGTCCAACATTAACACGACAAAACAAATTATGATTTTATTTTAATTTGGCAGCCAATGTAATTATCGATTGCGACAGCGTATGTAAATGTAATGCATGATATTATGGACAAATCAACAACTCCCAATGTGAAAAGTGAATAGGAATGTTATAGATGCTAATAAAATTGTCTTAATAGGTAAAACTATCCATTTTATTGCAAGGTGTACATGTACAAAATACCTAAAACATAATGTACATGTTAAAAATACTCACTTTTTTAAAAAAATTTAAAATTCTCTTACACATTGCATTGAAATTGACAAATGTTTGTTGTTATATATGAATGATTACTTCATTATTAACTTATGATTTGTCCAACAATTTAGCTTCTCTCTAATTAAATAGTAAATGTGAAATAAAAAATTATAGGAAGTAAAAGAAAATTTACAAATTAAATGTTAAATCTATAAAGAAAATTATAAAAAATGGATAACAACATCGTCTAAATAAATGATCAAATGATCAACAAACTATATATAAATTATTCTATTGGGATGTAGCTACCGGTTGTCATCTATTCGAGCTCAAACAATAAACTACACATAGAATACATTAGGCACAAACTCAACATATATCATCCACCGATGCCAATGCTAACCACCGTTTTTGGAGAAAAATGTATTCAAATGATTATTCTAATTTAATATTGTATTGAATTTAGAAAAAAATAATTAAATTTTGACCACACAAAAAAAATTGGATATTTTATACGTATTTTAAATTTTGGTTATATCTAACATGTAGATTTTAAATTTAGGGTATTTTTAATTTTTTTCCAATAAAATAAAATTTAAGGTTAATTTAATGCAACTGAAGTTGTGGTTGTTGATGGGTTTCTTAGGAAACAAGAAACGGCAATCCCCATCCACTATATAAATAGTAAATAATTGCCGATTTGCATCAAATTTCCAACCTTCTCTTCTCTGCTCTGCTCTGCTCTGCTCTCGATAAGCCCTTCATTTCTTCCGTCTCGCTCTCCTTCTACCAACTGTAACTCTTCCCTCTCACTTGAGTTATTCTTCAATTTAATTTAATTGCCCCACATCATTCTTGAATTCTTGACAAAAAACTATTTCTCCATCGTAATTTTGCATTCTCTTCATGTTATTCAAACACTAGCATATCTATTATTGCATGATTCTCTTCCTGAAGATTACACGAGCAACTACTTTCTCTGCCTTGAATTTTGCGATTTTGATTTGTAAACATAATTCTCTTCTTTGCTGCTGCCAAAAACTATTTTTTTCTGTGTGTGTCATTTTTTCTTTTATTTGGGGAGCAGTCATACATCAGTAGTGAAATTCATGATTTTAATGTTGAATCTTTTATAGGATATGGGGAATTTGTTTTGCTGTATTCAAGTGGACCAATCGACCGTTGCAATTAAGGAGCGATTTGGAAAATTCGATGAAGTTCTAGAGCCAGGTTGCCATTGTTTGCCTTGGTTTCTTGGGAGCCAAATGGCAGGCCATCTCTCTCTCCGTCTGCAGCAATTGGATGTCAAGTGTGAGACCAAAACTAAGGTTTGTTAATCTTTGGCGGAGCTTTAGTTTACATGTATTTGGATATGGTTTAGGTTATGCTGTTCTTGCATTACTCTTATGTTGCAAAGTGTTTTTTGACGATTTTTTATGAAATTTTGGTACAGAATGTATATATTCTTATTGTGGGAAGTTTATATGATTAACACTTACTAAACTGTGTTACGATTGGCAGGACAACGTGTTTGTGAATGTAGTGGCCTCGGTGCAGTACCGTGCCATTGCTGATAAGGCTAGTGACGCGTTTTACAAACTCAGCAACACGAGGAGTCAGATTCAGGCTTATGTGTTTGATGGTGAGGTTTTCTTTCTTTTCGTTTCTTTTTTCTTATGGTCGAAGTTCGTGGCAGTGACTACTGAGTATGTAGTATCTCATCGTCTGATCTGACTACGTCTCGTTTCTAATTATTTCAGTGATAAGAGCTACTGTTCCAAAACTCAATCTTGATGATGCTTTTGAGCAGAAAAATGATATTGCTAAGGCTGTTGAAGATGAACTTGAGAAGGTAAAAGCTTCTTCGTAGTTGATTGAAATAGATGGACTTAATTAATATTTAGATCATCAGTATCTTATTATTTTGTTCTTGTTTGTAGGCAATGTCTGCCTATGGTTATGAAATTGTTCAGACGCTAATTATTGATATAGAACCAGACGAGCACGTTAAGAGAGCTATGAACGAGATCAATGCAGGTAAAGTTTGGAACCTCTGTTATAAGGCCTTTTTAAGGATGTTTATGTTACTATTTATCAGCTAAACTTAGTAATGCTAGCCTGTATATACCAATATAATGACTACTTGTACTTTTGTGTTTCAGAGTTCATGTTTTCAAACACTATTAATTTGTTCCGTTCTTTCATTGACCTGAATGTTATTCTAATTCATAAATCTATTCAACATCACAGCTGCTAGGATGAGGGTGGCTGCTAATGAGAAAGCAGAAGCTGAAAAGATTCTGCAAATCAAGAGAGCTGAAGGTGAAGCAGAGTCGAAATACCTCTCGGGTCTGGGTATTGCTCGCCAGCGCCAGGCGATTGTTGATGGTTTAAGGGACAGTGTTTTGGGCTTCTCCGTCAACGTGCCTGGGACCACCGCGAAGGATGTAATGGATATGGTCCTCGTTACACAATACTTTGACACTATGAAAGAGATTGGTGCCCACTCCAAATCATCTGCCATTTTTATTCCACACGGCCCAGGCGCTGTCCGTGATGTGGCATCTCAGATTCGAGACGGGCTTCTTCAGGCTTCACATCATACTTCTTAACATACTGCAGTTGTGTCGGAAGATGACGGATTCAAGCACAAGTTTGTCTTGAGTTAATTGTTCATTTTTCTGTCTTTCTTGTTTTGTGACTTTTGTCAATACTTCTTTCTGCATTCTGCCATTGTTGTATGGCACTACTCTCTGTTTGAAGAATTGCAGATGAATAACTAAATATATTTTGTACAGTGAGATTGTTTTAATATACATAATGTTTCCTATAGCTATATGAAATTTTGTATTTACAACTGCTGCTGCCTGAAAAAGGGATTTCTTCATTTTCAATTTGCAGAGTCCATTTTTCCTTCAGTTTTGATCTTTTCTGATTTGGCTGTAGAGTTTGCTAGATATCCTCCTAATCTTGAGGACGAGTCTTCTCCTTCTTGTCTGAATGCGTATCCTTGGTTTTCGTTTTAGTGATCGTCTCTTCATCTTCGTCTTCCTCTCCTTCCTCGTCCTCTCCCTGGGGCTCATCCTTCTCTTCCTTTTCAGGCATTTTCTGCTCCTTGGCTGCAGTGACATGTTTTACTTTTTTCTTTATTTCTAGCACTCACCTGCAATTGAGATGAAGATTTTTCACTCCTTAATTGCTTTCATTTAGGTTTATTTGCAAATGAGAGAATATAATTTGAACATGGTACCTGTTTTTCAGCAATCTCATTGGAATCATCAGCGCAAGCTATGTGCGTAGATCAACCGCTTGGCATAGCATGCACTAGTTTAATCAAATACAAGACAATAAATGATCAAACTTGTGAAAGAATTTAAATATTCAATTGAAAAATAGCTGCATTATGAGAAAGATATTTAACAGACCTGAATGCTCTTGATTATGAGGTTTGGTTAGATTTTTTGTTTGTTTGAAAATGAGTGAGAGTCAATATTAGAGATTATTTATAATCACCCAAGGCAGCGGCCTCTTGGAAATTGGAAATCTCCTATTTTATTGCATTGTCAACAAAATCTGTGGCATGCAATCCCACGAAGTTTGAATCTCCCAAATTGAAATGGTAGATAAAATTCTAACAACTAGCTACTTGTGATTAGTATTGCTTATTTTTTTCTTCTTATTTTACCTTTCTCATTCTGAAGTCGATGTTCTGTTACACTTTAGTGATTAGATTTCAACTTAAATGCACAATGTATGCCGTGTCATGAAGGATATAAATAGCCAAGAAAATGGTGATTGAATGGTAATTGACAAAGAAACTTGGAATTAAAAAAATTTAGCTTCAACATTAGTGCCTAATGACTGGGACGTGGTTAGGAATAAATTACTGAAAAATATTAATCTACTTTGGAATTTCATGCTGAGATACGGCTGATGTTCTTAGATTCTTTTTTGGCTTCAAGCATAAACACTGCAATTTTTTGGCATGCCAAGTTTCATAAATCTCACACTTACAAGAATCTTGGCAAAACATTTCTGGCAATAATTCGCAGTATTTCAACTTTTTAATTCGAATTGGTGGACTTGTTTTGGAATCTGATCATTGTAAGGAAAAAAAAAAAAAAAAGTTCTCCTTCTGATACTTTAGTGGGATATTCGCAGCTGGTGATCTCAATCTCTCTTTCTAGCTAAGTGTCATCTTCTGCTCTTTTCTTGGTTTCCTTCTGGTAAGAAATTAGGCCTTTACCAGACCACCACTTACTTTGCTGCAAGTGACAGAGAAAATGTTCAACAACATTACTAAATAATGAAAAACCTTTCACAAAAAACATAGCCTTTATTAAAAACTTTTAACCTCTGGGACCGAGTGATAACGGTAGGATACAAGAACTCCAAATGAAATTGCTAGTAGAGCTGACAAAACCATACATCTCTTGTTCTTCAAAATCTTGGACAGTTTCTTAAGTAAAGTGGTGTCTTTCCACTCTTCATTGGCCTTTTTTTCTTCATGGGAGGGGGTGTCTTGAGTGTGAAGTGAGGATGGGATAGAGTTGTGGTTTTGGGAGAGGAGTTTCTTGGGTATAATAACATAGTAGGTGTCATCCTCTAAGATAGCAGTGGTTTCTTGTATGTTACAGTCGTCTGGTACCTTATAAGCTTGCTCGAAATGGAGGATTGTGTTGTCGTTGGGCTGCCTTTCTCCGCTCACTATAACGTGGTCGTTGCTATCAGCTCGAATCCTCACTTCTTCCTTCTTGAAACCTTTTATTATTGCATATATAAGAGATTCAGTTGTTTGCTTTGTGCAGATCAAAGGTTGTCTTTTTTTGCATTGCACTTGAGGGGTGTTGGAGACTTTTTTTTTTATATCATAAAGGTATGATTACTTATTTTTATAAAACACAGATAAATCTATTGATTTTAAAATAAATATAAGAAATATATGTCAAATAAGATGAATTTTCTTATATGCTCGTATAAATTTGCATTAGAAAATTTCTTATGTATTCATTTCAATTAGAATATTTAGTTGATAAAATATATGAATGCGTGGTTTTTTATGTTCATGTGCTCTTTTAATTCGGCAAAATATCCAAGTAAAAAAAATGATCTCCTCATTTGTTCATGTTATTTTATACTATGCATATCTAGGGGTGTCAATTGGAAAACTTGAAAATTTAGGAATCGGTACCGGATAACCAGGTACCGGTTATTTTCGAAAGTTGAGGACCGGGAATTGGTTAATTTTTCGAAAAATCGGTAATCAGTTCCCGGTCCGGTACCGGTTCGGTACCGGTTCCTCCCGAAAAACCAGTTACCAATTGACACCCTATGCATATCATGTAAATGATTAACATAATGACATTTTATCTATTAATTTTAAATTTGGTAGATCTAACGGTATAAATTTTTTTATCTCTTATTTATGTTGTCATGAAAGACTACCGAAATTTAGTAGATCTAATTGTCTACTTATAAAAATATAATATATTGAGAAATTTATTTAGGGAAAATACTTGTATTTAAGAATACCTGGAACATCAATGAGCAAACAATGGGAATCAGCAGTCTCTTTCCACCAAGAAGAAGGCAAAACATACTCAAATCTCATATTTCTAAGGTTTTTCCTATCTTGCTCCATTTTTGTTTATGTAATATCAAAATTTGGCATCACAAATTGAAAATAGTGCTTGTCACCGATATAAGCTTATAAAGCAGAATAAATTATTAGCTCTCTTAAGGAATGAAAAATGTATCTATTCCTAACTTTCCTTGTTTGTATTCGCAAACCTTATTCTTTGCTTGCCTATCTAATTCAATGCCTTACGAAAGAATTAGTAAAAACTTTATTTATGCAAAAGAGCAATAATTCTCAAAATGGCATTTAGTACTTTCCTTATATATAAACAAATTATACTTTTTATGCCTAGCTACACATAAGAACAGAAAAACCGCCATCCAATGAGAAGTACTTTTGTATAAAACACATATTTATATTGATATTGGGGAGCTTCTTTTTTCTGCTCGATTTACATGAGCTTGTTGTGTGTGTATATAACTTTTACAAAAAAACAAAAGAAAAAAAAACATCTGTGTATACTTGTAAGTGATTATTTTCCCTTTATTTTAGGCTGCTATGCAAAGGAGAAGGCGGCGACGACAAAGTGAGAGAGGCGAAGAAGATGTAGTGTTTGCACGTTACAATCTGAAGATCCTAAGCGCAGATTTGCAGAAGTCCCTCGGATAATCATTCATATTGAAATCGAGTTTGGCCCTTTACGATCCACAAAAACAAACATCAAAAAGGTATGTTAGCAAACTAATACTACTCCTATTACAGTGTTCTTTTTTTTTTTTTTATCTCCAACAGTTTCAAGTAAAACACAGAAACAGGAATGGATTGCTTATTGTAATGTACAGTAGAGGAACTGAATGATGATATATATACAAAGCATTCAATTTCAACACATCTTTTTTCTTCTTTCTCTCTATGCGCGCGTGTGTATATATATACAGTTAGATCAAATGATGGGCGATGGCAAACCACCTATATACAGAAAATAGAATACTCATTCACATCTTTTTCTATTGCTTTTTCTGTCACCAAAATACCAGGGAGGCGAACAGAAATTCCATTGGAGGGAAATGATACTACGAGTAACAGATCCTAATTGGTATATAACACAGGTGACTGGACTATAACCACTTGATATATTACTAAGCTATAGGAGTGTGTGAACTAGTTGTCCATGCTTACTGACCTTTTCAGTTTAGAGCTCGACTTTCTCCCTCATCGACACAAGAGGTGTCTCGTGTTTCATCAATTTGGTGAACTACAGCAGCAGGCAACACAAAAGATAATGTGAATTCTCTTTGAGATAATTGAAGATATAGTTTCAGATACTACATCACGTGCAGTCGAAGGGCAAACCTGTGAAGTCTTCAGCTCCAGTTCCTGCCATTCCAATGAAGAATTGCTTCCTTCGACTATCCCGGTTCCAGCGTAGAGTATCGCGCCAGAACCCTTATTAAAATTAACAAACTCGTCATCTAACTACCTAAGATAGTTTAAACTAACAAGAATATGGTGAGTCGGATATTGGAAGCACCTCTTAGAGAGCTTAGAATATACTATATAGTGCACAGTAAAGAAGAGAAGCCAGTTGTCTAACCTTTCCAACCAATGCCGACCTTATTCCCACAGCAAATTCACTCTCTGCACCACCAAACCACCCAACTGGGCCAGCATACATTCCTCGGTCAAACATTTCTGCATAATATCACAGTTAAAATATATAAAAATAGACGTATGGTACTTAGATTCTTTACAAGGACTCCATGGAAAGTGAGTATCAAAACACTCTGAAGGAAACAAAAAGGAAGACAGCAGAATGTGAGGAAGTAAATATTTTTCAAACTGCAGCATTATTATAGAATATGCTTACCAGCTTTTGATATCAGCATTCGTGCCTCCTCCGTAGGTAGCCCACAAACAGCAGGAGTTGGATGCAGGGAAGACAGAATCTCAAACTGAAAAAGGACGTAAACAAACCCGTCAAAGGTTGCAATTAATATCCGGAACATAGTGATGTACGAGAAAAAAATCAACTAATTTTACATCCCTCCCCAAGAAAAGTTTTCATGTTCTCTCAATTTTGTTAACAGTTTGTTCCATTACTACATACTAAAAAGAAAAAGAAAAAAATTGTAATTGGTAGTTTCTATAGCCTCAAAATTTTCAGAACACACCCCGATGTCAACCTTACTGATTAGTGGACAAGCCTTGTGACCTTAGGCAAATATAGAGTGAGATTCACATACTTTAGATGTCTTGTAAGTTAGGCAAGTACTGAAACAGGAGGCATTGAGCTTTAATTAATAATACCTCATCATCTTCTTTCTGCAGTGTACCCGTTAGCTTAGCATAAAGATGCTGAACACGTGGAAGTTTCCGCAAAACCTTGCTGGGTTTAACAACGGTGCTGGAACATATTCCCTGAAATATATAATTAAGAGAGGCATTTGGTTTCCCTTGAGAAGAGGCTTCATGAAATTTGTTGCACTATAGTATAATGCAAACATCAGAAAAATGCATAGATTTACTTGCCTCTAGCTTTCTTCTTATGCTTTCTCGCACTACAGTAAACTCATGGTGGTCTTTGGCACTGCAAATAATTTCAAAACGGGTTAAACCATTGATTCTAGTGCAAGTGCAAGTTCAAAAAACACAAAGCTTCAAATTAACATTAGAACTTCTGGTTTATTCTAAGGCTAAATTAGAGAATGACCTTGAGAGTAAATCTTGTCCTATTTGTAAATCTAGGGATTCAGTTCCACCTCTAGCTCGTGTTCCAGCCAAAGCCTCACTGCAGATATTAAACCGGTTCCGATAGAATAGTCGCTCTGGCTGTAAACATGTTTCATAAACAGATACTATAATAAGATAGAATTATTTGTATACTAAGTCATCTAGAAAAATGTTCTTTGAAACACTTGTATAAAATCACTACTACTATAAGTATTATTATTATTTAAAACTTTTAACATTTTTAAATATATAGAAGTGTTGGAATGCCCTCCCAATTCCAATTAAAGACATGTCCCGTACTCCCTTTAAATTTTCACATTTGAAGCTTAATGTTAACCGAGGAATGTGTTGACTAAATGCAGAAAGATTAGAATTTTATCTAGTTCACTTTCTGCTAAAGAAACTAAAACTCTATTGAATTGCAAAACAACTACATACCCATATCCGTTCAAATTACCACTTCCCAAGAAATGAAAATAAGTAAACAGAAAAGATAATGCTCTATTAAACATTAAAAATTATGATCTTGTGCAATCTGTAACTACACAAACATACAAATAAGCTAACCATTAACATTATCAGATAGGTCGACTGGAATGGAATCCCTTTATGGATAATAATGAAAGAAAAACTCACAGTGTTTCCTATGAATGCTGGTGATTCAGGAGGCTGAAGACAGAACTGATAGGCATTGGTCCCTTCCACCTATAATGAATCAAACATCTTGTTAAATGACACCGGATGTTATACATCTCCTATAAACCAATTCCTAGGAAACATGTCTGAATCACCAAAAGAAGAGAAAAGAAACAGAAACCTTCAAGCTTGTCAGCAAATCCAAAGGGTCTATCTCCACTGTGGTAAGTACTCTGCTACTACGTGCAAGGACAACCTGCATTTTAGAGACCAAATGCCATACACTCAGAGCTGAGTCAAACACAGAAATGGCTGTTGAAGAAAACCCTTAACAGAAGGAACAATAACTCCTCGTAAAAGAGAAAAATTATAATGTGATCTAAAATTCGATGTGAAATGGAATATTAAGCACTTCAGGAAAACATCTAGCACGTGTTAATGTGCAACCTTAACAAGCGATGAGTTTTTCCTAGATATCATGTCCAAAGCTTGATTTACAGCTGAATCCCATGAAGCTTTATTGGGAAGATGAGTCTGGTGGAGTATAACGGGACGACGAGTGCTGCCATTTAGCTGCTGGACAAGTGATGATACCTGTAACACAATTCAACATTAAGAGACCAGCTAACATTAACAAAAGGATGAAATTTGAGTCAGACCTGCCACATGGTAGCCTCAAGTGCAGCAACGGCTTCTTCATATGTGCGTGATAGGCGATTGTCCCATGCAATAGTTGCTGCGATCATTGAACTTTCTTCAAACTCATTAAACTCAACCTGTAGTTAGTGTCCAACAGCATGTAATTCCTTTAAAAACTGAAGTTTACCATTCATATATGCTATACAAAAGAAATTTCAACAAAAAAATAAGAAAAATTATTTACCTGAGGGACCATAAAATAGAAAGAACCAAAACCCTCCCATTCAGGAGCTATATTAGACCTTGCATCAAATCGCATTGCTCCATAAGCACGAATCAACGGACACTTTTTGGACAGAAACCTAGAGCCAAAAGCACGATCATGATCTGAAAGGGTCTACAGTAGCAATGTACTATAATGCATTCCCCTAATTTTTCAGTCCTAAAGACCTAGACTTCAACTCCTCACTAAAATAATATGTATTCCCCTAACTTTTCAGTCCAAATGCAAGTATGCCACCTCATTACATAAGCAAGCTACAGTTACTAATTTATCGTCAAGCTCAAGTTTAACTTCAAATTAAAATTAGACGCGAGTATATCGACTATATAATGATCCATAGTAATCAAGATTAGGCCTTTGCGAACAAGATCATCATAATTCCCAAAACATAATCGTTTTTCAGACAAAAGAAAGATGTCACAGCAGACACTCCACGAAAAGAGAAACAGATTGGAACATTTAAGCAAATACCTTTTGATCGAATGCCAATCGTCCAAAGAGAAGGGTCGGAGATGGCGAAAGGAAACAGCAGAGCCCAAGCCGGCGACGCTGACCAGCCTAGATTGAGAGTCTTGGGCGTTGCCATGGTCATCGAGCGAAGCGTGGACGGAATCTCTGCCGGAAAAGTAACAGCGAGGAAGAAGAGCGTGGGTCTGGCAACGCAGCCATTCTAGGGCCTCTATGTGCTGCAGGATCGGCACCTTTGCATAGCCATAACCAATTTTCCATTAATTTCTTTTCCCGCTTCCTTTTTTCTTAAGTTAGACTTCATTTTCATACCTACTTTCTAAACTATTGAATTGAAGAGAAGAAAGAGCAACTATAAGAATGAGAAAGCGTGATATTCTTTTACGCCCCTAATCATTGTCCAATATCAAGATTTTCTTTTTTGTTTTATATACGTATAACATGTATTACAAATTTTATTTTTCTTGCCATTTATTTTCGCATATTTGTAAAAGTTATTGGTATTATTATTTGTCAAATATACCTTATTGAAACAACGATTGAAACATGTCTATGGTTTTCTTTTCTTTTTTATAATGAGCAAAAGAATTAAAATATAATGATAAACAATAAAATATAAATGTGCAATAATTCATCAATATTTACGAGTGACAAAACACACGAGACAAAAAAAGATCTGCAATCTAAATGATATTGTGAGAAAAATGTTTTAATAGAAATTATTATAAATGATTGAGATATAAGATAATATTATATATATTGTAATAAAGTCCTCCACTAAATTAGATAATGGAGTATATCGGTTTAAATTATGTATTGATCATGCTCAGTTTATCTTAAAATAAAGAATTGCCAATTTGGATAGATTAAAATAAAATGATCAATTATCCGATCACTTGGAACTTCGTGCAAGAGTATATTTTTTATAATAAATTTCATCATTCATTACTATAGATAGTTAAAACAAATTAGTATCAATTTTAACATTAAGGACTTGTTAGTACCCAAAATATTTTTAAACCCTTTTTCCTTTTAAATGCAATTATATACTGTTAGCAAGTCTTAGTTAAGTATATATCCTAGCTACTATAACTGGCTAGTAACTAATACTGAATTTGTTTGGAGAAGGTAGTTCCTTTGTCGTGATGCATTCATTAATGATTGATTTATAATAAACATTAATCTTCACCCAGCATTAAAACAAAAAGGAAAAATAATATAGTAGAATTATAAAATTCATATTTATTATTTGTTCACTAAATTTGACACACTTTTCTTATTGATACGTCCCACTTAAAATGACACGTTTCAAAAATTAGCAAAATTTATATTTTCAAAAAGATGTGGAGTCTATCATCTTTTTATACACTTTTTTTAATAATCGTGGATGAAATTTTTTTTGTCAAGTTTTGTGAGTATCTTATACTCCATGTAGACAGGGAAGCTTTGCATGGCTCCAATATATATATATATATATAGCTTTGAATGTTTTCTGAGCTGAGTTTATGCTCATTAATTTACCACTTCAATTGATCAAGAACTACTCTTAACACTTGAGAAATTAAAATGTCCAGTTTCTTCTTTATTTTTCTTTCAAATTTTAATCTACTCTTACTTAATTTCTTCACATATCTTCCTTAAACATGCAATTCCCACCAATCCCCATTCGTAAATTCTTTGATAGAATCAATATCCTCTCACGACCAACCACGTGGCAAACACCGGCCACAATTTTTTTTATTCCTCACTTAGTTTGCATGCTGTGGTGACACCATAATCCAACAACTCCAAAAGTCGAAGAGAAAAAATGAACTAGTGTTGAATTTTGATGGGGAATTTAAACATAATAATAATAATTTGACTTACCTCGATCCGAATAATCCCGGAATCCGACCCCGGTGAAGTCGTCTTGAGTTCGTAGACGGCGGAGTTGAGGCGGTCGACCGCCGCCGACGCAGTTGCAGCGGCAGCGGAGGTTCGGGTTTCAACGACGCCAAGAGGGGCTCTTGGATCGCCGCCGCAGCCATTCATAGACAAGGAACTGAGTTCTTGATATTTCTATTACAAAAATTATGTGGTCAGCACAAGTTGGGGGGGTTTGATGGTTTGCACGATCGTATAGTATGTAAAATTACAAAAGACAAATTAAAAAAGAGATGGCACGTTCTTACATGAGTAGGGAGGTGGAGTGATTGTCTTGCAATAGCAGTGGGTGATGAGAAAGAAAATCTGATGGGCTGAATGTCCTTGAAATGGGCAATGCATTGCGTAGTTGTACCTGCTGCACCCATGTTTAATTGTTTTTACTTTATGGCTTTGCAAAGGTTATGGAGGCAATAAGCATGGCCACAGACCTATGTATTTATACACGTAAATGTGTGACTGACTTGACTATCGTATCGTGCTTCTAGGCGCTCATCTTTTTAAATTTTTATTTTTATTTTTATTTTAAGCAGAGGTGTAAAAATTAATTAAGTCAATACATATATATGACGTGTACCCAAGTGGATATAGTTTTTTAATTTTGCTTTTAATATTCCTTTTGACCTAAGTAGCGAGGAACTTGCTCAGTCCAGATATTGGCGGATTCGGACGAAACCAATTTCACTTTTTTTTAGAATGTTATCGTATCGTAGAGATCAAGATGTATATTTAAAATTGGATACATATCCAATAATGTAATTATAATTATCAATATATATGTATTTATACATATATATATATATATACTGGTTAATTGATGGGTTTAAAAGAATCATAATTATTGCAATCTGATTGTAACCGATTGTTTTAGGAGTTGTAACTGTGTTCGATGATTCAATTCCAAAATGTCACCATATATGGAATGGTTAGGTTTTGGTTTCAAATATTTAGAATTATAAACGGAGAATTCTAAGCTGTCGATTACTCAATATTTTTTAATAAATTTTATCTATCCTAATTCAATTTTATATTTAATATTATATAAATTCAATATTTATAATTTATAAAATTATATTTAAATTTGTAAATTTACGTAAAAACATACATTTTCTACATGAAATTCATGCACTTTCTTTAATATCAAGTTTTTTTCATATAAACTAGTTTATCCACCCGTGCGATGCACGGTAAGACTCGCAGGTTAAGAGTTAAAAATATTCAAAATAATTTTAATTTAAATCATATAATAATTAAATAGTATCCACAAAATTACAATTGAATTGTTAAATTAATAAAATCCTCTTCCACATAAGCTTCGTAAAAAGCCAAGCTAAAGAATACACACTATGTCTCAATATTGTTGGTCACCTTGTTCACAATTAGAAAAAAGAACCAAGAATAGTGGGACGAAGCGAATAGTATTTTTCACAATTTTAATGGAACACGATTGTTAAAATAAAATATAAAAAATCTATTATGGATTAAAGTATAATCATATAAATAAAAAACATACATAAATTTATTTGATTTACTGTTAATTAATTAATAGTCTACATATAATTAATCTTATATATATATACATAAATATGTAAATATATTGACATTTTAATTATAATTATAATCATATAAATAATAACATACAAAAATAAAATTGTTAACTGTTTAAATATATATATATATATATATATATTAATAGGAAAAAAATGAAAAAGAAGATAGAAAATACGTTATATGAGACACATTTAAATCTTTTCATATATATATATATATATATATATATAAATTCTTTTTCCAATTCAATAATTATACCATAACTTTTAAATAATAAATTTATTGTTTTTATATTATATATCAAATTAAAGCTCTTGTCGAGAGCTTTAATTTAAGATACATATTGTAAATATTTTGGCGAACGAAATAATATAATTTTAGAGAGAGAAAGGTTATAGGAGAGATAAAATAAATAATTATTTAATTTAAAAAATAAATGCATTAGTCATGAATCCATGTTTATGAAGATAAATTATGATTCCACGTTTATTTAAAAATAACTAACCCCAAAAATTAGGGAAAAATTTGGCGCTAAATAAAGTTAGTTATAAACCTTGTTTTCATATAATAATAGATTAGTTACCGTACAATTCACTTGCATAATTTGACTAAGTGTAAATTTGAATTGAAGGTTTTAAGTTTACGTATTCTGAATAAACGAGAGAACTATTAAATTTGTATGGTGTATTAAAATTATTTTAATGTTATAATTTTTTATAATTAAAATGTAAGGAAAAAATAATAATGTTGATACAGGTCCATTGTTTAATAGCGGGTCAGGTAATGTGTTTATCACATTTAATTTGCTACCAAACACATAATTTTATAAGATAATTTTCTTTTATTATGTCATATCTTGTCTACCATCCTCTTATCTTGATTTCTTGAACTTACAAGAGATTCATGAATCAAAATCAAATAAAAAATTAAAACAAGATTGGATGAGTAATAGTCAACAAATTGGAATTGATTTAGCAACATATTTTTTTTTTCCATTTGAACTCATTTGAATAATCCTTTTGTGGATTTTAGTGGACTCCTTGATTCTATATGAATTAGCAGTTTTTTATCCTTGTGACCCTATTGTTAATCAAACGAGGAGACATGATATGTTCATTATACCCTTTATGACTCGTTTAAGAATAATCAATTTATGGGGGTTGAAGTATCATAGGATGAACTGTAACGACTTCGAAAATTTGAAGTTATGAAGATGTAGTTGTGGCACATATTGTATTTTCTGACTTTTTTTTGGCGGCTATCTGACATAAATCAATTGAGATCTAAAAATATTTTGATTGTACAAAAACCCTCTTTGAATTTTCCCAAAATCTTGTCATTCATTTATTTAAGTCAGGTTTAGATTGTAGGATAACTTATAATTAGCAACTTTAGATAATCAATAAGATTGTTATCTAGTGAATCTCAAACCTATATTGAGTTCTGCACCTAAACTTTCAGGTTACGAATCAATTTTGTTAAAAGATATATGCAAATGACAAAATCTTCAAGCTGGCATATATCTCTTATATATATATATATTTTATGTCACATAATCATTAATTAATTCAGACGCATTTATTCAATATTAAACTAAATTTATTAAAAACAAAATATGTTTAAATTAATAGAATCAAAAGGATTACCAGTGTTGAGGATTAATTAACAAGCAGTGGTCAATAATTTACTACCACATTTGGATTCCTATATATTGGCAATTGTAACATAATATGGAAACGTAATTTTTTAAATATATTGATGCATATGTACAGTCATAATTCTTTCAAACGAGAATTTTCTTATTTATCGTTCTCCATAAATATCGTTCTAACTACCCCAATATGAAAATGACATAGATATATAGTATGCATGAGAATTTTTAAATATATATATATATATATATATATATGTGTGTGTGTGTGTGTTGTAGATTATGCATAAATAAGTTTTTCTATGATAAATAAAAAGCAATCTCGAATATTAATTTATAGCGTTAGACAATTGCGATTAATTATATTTTAATGATTTAATTAAATAAAAATATATCATAAATGATGATAATAATAATAATAAAAATAATAAGAATAATAATAAGAAGAAGAAAAAAAAGAAGGAGGAGGTTATAAAGATATATCTATGTTACATAATAATATTTACTGCACCATTATTTCCGGTAACAACAAGACTTAATTTTCATGATAATTTTGCATTGTGTTGTATATAATGCAATGTTTGCATTGTTGTTAGTTTGTATATATATATATGCAACACCACCACCGACACCACAACTGTCATCCCTTTTTCGCTTCCTAAGTCCATCTTCTCCGACACCAACATCAGCAACTTCAGCAGCAACGACACAAACTTAATTAATTATAGATATTATACATATAGAATATTAAACTATTTAATTGTACATATATTTATGTTTGATAGTTTTTATTAGTGAAAAAGGGTATCAATCCCATAATTTTTGGAGGACAATTTAAATTTTTTAGTAATTTTTTTCTTTACATTATTTTTTACGCAATGCAAAAGCGCGATTAATTTTTAATAAATTAAATGCGTAAATAGTAATGGATCTACGCAAATCGACCATCAAATTTCTTTCTATTTTACATAATGTTTTATTTCTACCATAAGTCAACCATATTAATATAATTTAGCTTTTAATTAATTTAGAATTGGCTTTAATATTTTTTCCTTGATGAATTGGAACTCAGACTTAGATAAAACCCTTAACATATGTAATCATCAAACATACCAACATAACATCCCAAATTATTATTTCGACCATACATGATGTAGTTTATTTTTCTTGGAAAAGAATGAAAATGTAAGCCATAAGTTGGTAATAATTTACATTTCAATAACTCAGACATATATAAACAATTTCAATCTAGTTACACACCAATTGTAAACTACTAACCACATTTTATTTCCACGCCATATGCCGTTCCATTAAAAATAACTTATCTTTAAAATATTAAAATTTATTTATTTTAAAAATATAATACTTTATTTTATTAAACTCCGTGTAAAACCTCCAGAAGTAGTTTACAATGTTAATCATTATATCTACTTACTTAAGAGCTGATTATTGTTATATAATTATTTATTTGGTTTTGCCAAAATTTCTTTTAATGCGCACACTCACAACATATATATTTAAGAATGGTAAGTAATTTATTATTTCAGATTTATAAATCTATTAGACTATTAGTTGCCGTTTAATTTGAATGATAAGTTGGATTGATAAAATATAAGATTGAGTATTTGAAGGATAAGATTATAAAATTAGTTCAAAATCAAGTAATCCATCAAAGAAAATATAAGATTAACTTGGATTAATTTTATCAATATTTCTTATCATGCAAAATAAATACTACCTTAGAGTATAAAAATAAGAATCCTTTTATGTATAAATTTTCAAAATTATAAAGACTAATCTATTTTCTGTATATATATATATTATTTAAATTAATTTATAACATTTGTTAATTTCACTATGCTAGTAAAGCAAAGCACGCGTAATAGTAGACGATGGAGATGATAATTTTCATAACTAAAATAAGGGCAGACACTATATGTCATATAGAAAGACAAGTAAAGGACATAATGGACTATTACTAGTTCATGCTTTAGAAAAATGGGCATAAAATAGAGGTAGAATATTTGGGATTGATTAATATAAAAAATAGAGAGAGAGAGAGTTGAATCTTTGGAGAATTAATTAATTGACACGCAACTGCATGCCGCCTGAGACTCCCAGTCCAGTCCCACAGACAACTAACTTGGACTGCTATTTTACATCCTACTTATTATTTAATCAACTCAAATGTCATCATACTATACATTTCATTATTAAATATAAGATTTTGGTTAAATTAATATACAACAGGACACCCAATAAACTCTATCAAACTTAAAACTATGGGACTTAATGAATAATATAGAAAATATTGTTAATGCACTTTGAATTATACCACATATATGTTATGAAGATAAATGATAAAATTTTTATTAGGGATAATTTTTTGTGGATATACAAAATAACCATCATTTCTAGTATTTCACATTAATTTCAAAATCTGACTCACGATACACGAATTATCATTTTTTCGCAATTAATTACATTAAGCTTTATTTTAATCAAAATCATGCATATATGAACCCGATTACACACGTGGGTTAGGTACAAAGGAAGATGTTATTCAGGCTATATCAACGTTACTCTTCACGTGTGTAATCAAGTCCACGTATGCGTAATTTTAACTAAAATATAGCTCGATGTATTTAATTACGAAAAAAATGATAGTTCGTGTATTATGTGATATATTTTAAAATTTATGTGCAATACCAGAAATTATGTAATTAGTTTTCGTATTTACATGCAATTATCACTTTTTATTAAATTTTTATTAATTTTCAAATTTTAACTAGATTTTATTAATTATGGTATAGATTAATATTTTTTTAATAATATAAATAAATAAAAATGTAATGATTTTTATATTTATGTATTATTATAGTTACATTCATTGATGGAGTGGAACTATATAAGCGTGTATTAATTGGGTAAAAAAGTTAGCAAGAAAACAAGACCACAAAACCCACATGAAAATTGCTCTTAGTGATGAGCTAGGCTATTATATATTTATATTCCTCTTCAATAAATTATTGAAATTTCCAAAATATATACGTACGTATTTCTTTTGTATTCTTTACTATATACTGAGCACCAGTTGATGTTATATATATAGCTACTTCTTACATGATTCATGTTGTCAACGGCCCCCTAAAGAACAGTGATTAATGCACACTTTGTAATAAGTAATACTCCTCCATCCCCTAAAATATAACTATACAGCGTGAGCGTTGGCCTAGTGGTAGTGAGATTAATGCTCAAGATCAAGGTTTCGAGTTCAAGTCTTTTGTGACGCGGCTATATAATTTAATGTTAATGTAATCTAATTTTTTTAAAGAAAAATATAAGTATACACATACACTCTTTTAATTTTGTCAAAAAATATTTATTTTTTATTTTCTGCACTACTTCACAAAATACTTTTATTTATTTAACTTTATTAATTTATACTTTATTTAACATAAAAATATACACTATCTCATCTCAGCATATATATATATATATAAACTAAAATATATGCATATTACACATTATTTTCATGTATAAAACATCTAATTTTATTACATAACATGATAATGCATTTTTGTTCATTAACTAATGTATTATAATTTCAATGCATTTTATGAATAAATTTGATGCATAACTAATCCAGATCAATTATGCATCAAATGCATTGAAATTATAATGCATTAGTTAATGAATAAAAATGTATTATCATATATGCTATAAGTTTCTACGTGTAATTTACACGCATTAAAATAATACGCAACATGCATATGTTTTAGTTCCTATATAAGACTTGGTTCTTACCGGATCCTACCCACACACACACACACACACACACACACATATATATATATATATTGTTGGTCCCGAAACGAGTATACTAAGTGTATAGGGGGATACACCAGTTGAAACTTTTTCAGATTAAGAAAATTTTCAGTGAGCTTCTCAAATCTGAAGGGAGGTGGCTTCAGTAAAGAGTTGTAACTTTAGATAGCAATCCTTCAGTCTACACTTAGTGTTTGACTGATAGACTAATATCTTAAGTAGCAGTGCGAAAGTGGTGGTTTGAAGGCTTACTCATTTATCAGAGAAACTTAATGTTAATGTTCAAGTTTGCACTTAATCAGTATTCAGTAAATGCAATACAAAGCATCAGAGAATAAATACTGAAAGTAAAATAGAGTAGACACAGAATTTGGTTTGCGTGGTTCAGAGATAAAAACTCTTACGTCCACATGTCTCGATGTGAGTCGAGGGTTTCCAACTAAATGGAGTGGTATCTTACAGTGATCAACCTTTGAAGCTTTGATGAACAAATGATTCTGATCACTTCCAGCTAAAGACTAAGTCTAAGCTAGATCTATTATTCGGTTATAATTGAATCGCTACTTAAGAACACACTAAGAGATATTAAATAAGGCTTGAGTGTTCTAGAATCTAAAATTTGAGAGCGATTGAAAGCTTGAGAGAGTTGAGAGCTTGAATGAGTAAGAAAGCTTGGTAACTGGTGTTTGAAGCATTTGAAGTAGTGGGATATTTATAGGACACTCTCAAGAATATATCCGTTGTGAGAGAAGTTTTCGTCTGTAACGTTTGAATTTCTTCCCGTTGGAGTCATCGTCCTTTTTACCATATTTGGTATCTTCAAATAAGATTTGCTTCATCTATTGAGATCTTTTCCAAAAATGGAAATTCCTATGAATTAAAGTAGTATATTCACTCAGGGTGTGTTTGGTAGAAGAGATGAAGGTAGATAATATTAATAATAATTCTTCATCTCTTGTTTGGTAGACAAAGTGTGTTATCTATCGGGCCCAATATAAATCTCAAGCCCGGTGCTATTTCACTGCTCCATAACTACTAATTATCCTTCCAAATTGGCCATATTATTTGTCTTTGTATAACAGTAGCTCATATAATTAAGTTATCCAACCAATAATAATATCTACCAAACACAATATTAATATTATTTACTTTTAAAAAATAGATACTAAACAAGTTATTAAACACTATTCACACTAACAATCACTATACTATTCACACTAATAATCCATATTTTTTTTATCTTCCTTCATCTCATGTTGCATACCAAACACACCCTCAGTAGATAACTTCTAGTATCTTGTACTTCGGTGCAGAGCTTTAGAGAACGGACTCTTCATGCTTCAATATATTCTGAGTCTTGAGTACTTCGGACATGAACTTTAGGGAGTTGTCCTTAATTTAGTTTTGACTTCTTAACTGAGTTTTGTATAACTTCAGTTCTGGCACCTTAACTTCAGTTTTGAGCTCTTCAAGCTGTTTGTTCCTATAAACTGAACTCTTTAACAATTGAGTTTGAGAATAAGACTAAGTATAAGTACTTCAGTTTTGGGCTTAATACATCTTTCCAGGTTTTGAAATCTGAATCAAAATCTTTATAAATATTTCCCAAACATACATATATATATATACATACATACATATATATATATATATCAACAAAATTTAATTTTATCACTTACAATATCTTCCCATAATCTTGTTAAAATTCCTTCACGTCCTCCCCAGTTCATATTTTTAAGGGATGGTGTGAGCACTATACCTACCAACCATATGAATATTGTACTATTATATGAATGTTAATTAATGTTCATGTATATATTTCTATATGGCAGCGAAATAACGATTAGTATTAGTGTAGTAATGTATTTCAGAAATAGTCTATAACGTCAGAGATATTTATCTAATAATTTTAGGAATAGTTTAAAGTCTATTTAGTTCTACGAAAATTTTAATTAGTTTGAAACACCAACCAAATCTATTTTAGTTTTCAAAAGAATTGAAAAGTTTAAAGGGGAGTTGTTGAAGGTTGTCTTGTAGTAAGAAAAAGAGAGTGTTAGAATGGCGAACATCATCTCATCAATTCTTCATTCTCTCTTTTTAATTCTCTGTAAATTAATATCTACAACTTTGAATATTTGATCATATGGGAATGAAAATTCATTCTACATTCCTATTTTCTAAATTTTGAATGTTTCATGTTTTTCTGCTAATATTCTTTCTCTGAAAAGTATTATTCCATCATGTTGAATGTTGATCATAACTAAAACCTGACCAGCTATTAAAACCAATTAACTGTACTTGCTAGAGTGTTCTGCACTCCAACTCAACCAAATCCAATATTGTCATGTTAGGTCTACGTTTGGCTCCCTTAAATTTGAAAACTCAAGCTTTGCAATAAGTTTAAGCGTGTTTTGATAAATAAAAATTAAGTTTGAGTTCGGTTAGTCATTTATTCAATTTAATAGTATATTTGAACCTAAGCTTAAACCGTGCTTGAATTTATTATTAAATTATTTAAGTCAACGTGTGTGTGTGTGTATATATATTGATTTGAAATGTTTGTGAGTTTGTATAATGTTTGCAAACTCGACTCATTTTTTAAATTCGTGAATAGTCTAATTAATAATGTTCGTGAACTACTCGAAACTTTGCTATTCTATTACTTTTTCCGAGATTGATATCATAAAGAAAGGGAAAGAGCTCGGCTATCCAACCTAGCCGAGTTAGAAAATGAAAAATTGATTAGATATTAAATATAAATAATTTGAAAAAATAGAATAAAATTAGGCCTTTTAAGTAAGGTTAATGAGTAAAATTATCTATTTTGATAAAAATAAAGATAAAAAATATTCACTTAAAAATAAAAGATAAAAAATATCCACATTACATGATAATATGAGAAATTTTCTTATGTGCTCATGCAATTAAAATTATTTTGTAGAATGAAATACATGGGCACATGATCAATTTTCTCATGTATCCATATAAATGAACATTTTTTATTTTTTATTTTTAGATGAGTATTTTTTTTAACATATTAAAATGTGTATTTTAAGTTTTATTCCTTCTAACTATATCATGATATTGATCCCACTATATATGATGAGATAAAAGGATTCCTGTTTCAATTTAAGTATTAGATGTCTTGTCTTATCTCAATATTTAAGAGAGGTCATGGAAAGAAAAAAATTCAAACTCACGATTAATTCATTTTCCAAATCTTGTTGCAGTTTGCACGAGTGCTTCCTATGCAATGATCCATAAAAAAGTAAAGTATTCTAGAACAAAATGAGACGTATCTAACCAATTTCTTGGGGAGATATAATTGACTGCATTAATCTCATTAGTTACACCTAGAGTTGGCAAAATGGGCCCGACCCCATGGGCCGGCCCAGAACGCCCGGAATTTGGGCTAGGTTGGACTCAAAAATAATAAGCCTAAAAACATTAGGGTTATTTTTGGCCCGGTCAAATGGTCCAACGGGCTAATCGGACTTTGGGACTAAAAAGCTCGGGATTTTTGGGCCTAAAAGTATGTCCGCCATTATATATATATACATCGAAAATGCTCACTCGCCCGCGGCGGGCGGGGTTAATGCCCCCACGAATGATGTGGCATGCCATGTAGATATATATTAAATTCTTAATATCTTTTTATTAATTATCACTTTCCGACTAGGGTTCATTGGTTAGGGTATAGTTTAATACTATTCAATAAAAATTAATAATAAAAAATAAATTTAACAAAGAAATGAAAATATAGTAACTCACATGTTGATGTGGCAATGACGTGGCATTGCCACATCAGCCGCGGGCACATTAAGATGTGCCCGCCGCGGGCGGTGGAGCATTACTCATATATACATAGGGGTGAGTTCAGGTAAAAAGCGGTATTTGAGTATAAAATAGGAAGTAATCCAAACCATCCATTCCATTAGATCCAATGGTCCAGATATAATCTTTTAAATGCTGATCCACGCCATTTGCATCGTCCAATTGGAATGAAAATGGTAAAAATGGTAAAATAAATTGACGGTTTCCTTATTATTTTTGAAACAAAATGGTAAGTCCGTTCTTTACAGAGCAGTTTGGAGAAACCACCTAAAAACACTACCATCATCTTCTTGGAATTTATTCTCTGCAATCTGCCGGGATTTTTACTTCAAAATCAAGAGAAATGAGCACAACGCCACTCTGACGGTCGCGCCGACTTCTGAAGAACGAAGGTGACGACGATGATTTCGAGAATCCCATTATACCAGAGCCGCCCATAATGCAATCTGATAGGAAAACAAATGCAAAAACGCGTAGACCACCCAAAAATCTTATTCTCTCTGCCAAAAAATCTTCCACATTCACGCTTACCAACAATGCAACAACGTAATTATTAATGCAACAATGTAACTGAAGTAATTCAAAACCGTAGCCTGGTTCAATACAAATTGTCGTGTTATCAATGCAACAACGTAATTAAAAAAAATCTACCTGCCATGAATTCACCGCCCCTTCCATCAATTCTTTCTCAATGAAAATTATCAACGTAATTATCAATGCAACAATGCAACAACGTAATTATCTTTGCAACAATGTAACTGAAGTAATTCAAAACTGTAGCATGATTCTATGCAAATTGTTCAATTTTGTAATGCAACAATGATAATATATAATGTTCAATTTCGTAATGCAAAATTGTAGCCTGGTTCTATGTAAATTGTTGTGTTATCAATGTAACAATGTAAATCCGGTCTGAATTCATATTCAGTTACTTGTGTTGCGTCACGACGAATTGAACGAATTTGGAGTTGAGGCCGGAGTGGATTTCGGGAAGGAGATCGGCGAAGAGACGTCGGAGGAGGCGAAGGGTGTCGAAGATCGGCTGGAGGTGGGAGGGGTAGTTGATGGCGGCGGAGGGGTCGCCTGGCGGCGTGTTGAAGGATGCAGAGGTATTAAACCCTTTATCTCTCTTCTTCAAGCGTTAGTTTTGGAAAGAATATAATAAATATCTATAGAATCCCTTAAAAATAGCTATGAAACCAACTAATCATCCGTTAACATTGTATGCAAATTACACATATAATCTTTTCACATCATATATGGAATAATTTAATACCATAAATTTCGAAAATGGAGGATAAATCTAAACCGTCAAATTGGAAAAGTGGATAGATTTGATTACTTCATATTTTATACCCAAAAGTCACTTTTTATTTCATCTCTTCCCTATATATATAATCACTTTTTATTTCATCTCTTCCCTATATATATATATATATATATATATATATATATATTGTTATTATCAATATCTATATTATATAAAAAGAAACTTTTTTTGACGGTTTTGTTTTGATTTGTTTCGCTAAAAACATTGTAAATTGGGAGACGTGTCTCTTCTTCTTCTTCTTCTTCTTCACCAGTTACTTCGAATTCACAGTCGAAGAAGGCGGCCCAAAAATCCCTCTTATCCAGCAAATTTGGGGCTCGAATTAATTGAAAAAATGGTGCGTCACTTGCTCCTGCTTTTGTGTCTGATTCTGTAAAACTTAACACTTCCCAACCAATGCAATGTTCCCATCTGCGTCAATCGTCATTAGGTGTCAATGCTCCCAACGTGCCACCCCCTTTGGAGACCTCATGGACATTCTGGTTCGACGATCCTTCTCAAAATCAACTCCCTTCCCCAGTTAACACCTACATCCAACATTTATGGCCGGTGGTATTTTTAGAGGTGACAAAACCCTATACTTTTCATTACAAAACCAATAAATCGGAATGGGATCGGGTGTTTTCACGTCTCACCGTAGTGCCCGGTTTGTCTTAAAATTTCGATTATGGCATGAAATTTTTGTATCATTTAATTTTAGAGTGTAATTTCATTTTCATATTTTATAAGTTCAATGTATTTATGTATTTGATTTGATTGGTAACTAAATAAATACTTCTACATTATTATATTTTCAACATCAATTATATATTTTTGATCAATTTATACACTATGAACAAAAATATTTGAGTGCACGGGTAGGAAAATTTCTAGTTGATTTTAAAAATATTTGATGTTAAATATATAAATAATATATTTAAATATTAATATTTATATAAATATATAAAAATATATTTACATATAATTGTTTACATGTAAAGTCTAATTTGTATGTTAAAAGAAATAAATTTCAACATAATTTTTAATTTTTGTTATAGTGAGCTTTCTAATCGGATCAAATTTTAAATATAATATTTTAAAACATTAATATACTAAAAAAATAAAATCAAATATTCTATTCCATTGGAATATTTGAATATTCATATCTTTTTGTATATTAATTATACATAAAAATATTAAAATTCATTAATCAAGTTGTGGGCTATTGATTTATTATTTTTTATAATATTAAATATTTATCTCAATTATATATATATGGGCGAGCTTAGCCCGGTGGCCCGGTAGCCCTAGGGGGGTTGGGCTGGGCCGCAATTATATAAGCTCGATGAATTTTGGATTGGCCTAGCCCAGTTCGCTACTTTTGACAGCTATAGTTACACCATCCACTAGCCCATTTTTGTACTACTTTTTAGGCTTATTTTAGGTCTAAATCAAGTCATTTTTATTTGCTTTGAGTTTTGTTGTGTCTTCTTTCCCAATACGAGACCGAATTCCAAAACCTCCAAAAATGATATCGAGAGAGACTTTCAGCAACTTTCTATGTGATCAGCATGTACTTGCCACTAGCGGAATCTAGTGCAAGGGATTGAAAATTACAAGCGTATCTTGATCACGTGATAATGAAAGAGTTCGTGTATGCTCCAACCGAACCCTATAGGTGAGATCGAAGATATTTGGTTTGACCAAGAGATCAAGAGAAGTGTTAGGCAACAAAGAGAAGAACAAAGTATACAAGAACGAATTGAGTAAGAATATATGATTCATTTTTGTCTTTTTGGATAATTGGAGTCACCTATTTCAATGCACACAACTAAATTAGTGGAACTCAAACTTCACTAAAAACACATTACACCTTAAGTCCAACTACTTTTTTATGAGGCTTATTTGGTCAAAGTGTAACAATTTCGTAGAGTGAAAAAGTATCAAATAAATCAATTTCTTCTTTGGTAAATTTAACAAGGGCTATAGTCATAGTGATACTTCTATTCAACTACTTCAACCATTTCTGAGCACCCCCAATGTTTTTAGAGCGTTTGAAGATTTTTCGATCATTTATCTACTACTCCTAGTATTTCTTTTGCATTGCCTCCTCCAACAAGTTTCGAAGAGAAAATTTTTTATTAACCACAAAACCTGAAATGTCTTTTATTTTCATAATGAAACATAAATTTCAAAAAAGGAAAAAAAATGAAATATTTATTAACAAAATAGTAACTGATCCTTGTTGTCACGACCCCATTTCCCTGAAGGACGGATCCATGGGGTGCGACTTGTTGGTGAATTAAAGAAACAATTAAGAAAGATGAATTTACAAACAACAATGGAGTAAGAAATACAATCGATTATAATAGTCCGAAAATAGCTATGAATAAGAGTCAATAGCTTAAAGGCTCAATTAGAACATCATACAGCTAGAAGATCCAGAAGGTTTCAAGTATGGAATACAAAATTCAAGAACTGAAATACGTCAAAAGGGTTCTAGATTTACAATCCAGACCATTAGGGAAAACAATAAAAGGTTTGCAGCGGAAAGACAAAAGCCATTAATACACATATGAAGATATGTATTAACCCCTTACTACTTGACACAATGCAACGTCTACTCAGCACTTCAACCATTGCCCTTGCTCAACCTGCAAGTTTTTGGAAATACAAGCAGGGCTGAGTACTTGATGTACTCTGTGGGTTATGCCGAAAACAAAACAGTTATTGATCATGCATTTCACAGTATAACACAAGTATCTTGAAATAACCTACGTATACAAAATATTCATTTGATTTTCCTGAAATAATTGGGATGATCATCCACTTTTCACATGTGCTATCCATATCTGTACCAAATGCTGGTGAGCAATGTTCCCGCTCCCCCAGACATAATCAATAATAACAACGCTGTGAGCAAAGTTACTGCTTCCCCAGACGTTAAAAATGGTAAAAACCCTGGTGAGCAATGGTTCCACTCCCCCAGACGTTGACCAATGGGTGCCACCGGATCGGTCAATACTGACACACAGTCCTATTTGGACCGGTCCGTAATGACTCACGATCACACTCCCCATGTGTACACTAACCTTGACCAACACATGGCTCAAGATCCGATCGTTATTCACAAGTTGACCAGTACGCAGACATGGCTCAACACAGATAGGAATCACACACAAAACACAAAGAATTTTATGCATGTCAATCATTTCACATTTTCGCAACATGCTTTAATAAAGCAAAAATATAGTTTGTATAGTAAACCCACCTGAGACACCAGAATTAGCTGACAAGTCTGGTTCTCCTTCTCGTTCCTCAGCTGTCACCCCCTCGATGGACCTTCAGGTAACGAGTTACATTTAGAATCATTGAGTTCTTAGAATATCTCTATTGACTCGAGACATAATGATTTTATAGGTTTAAGGGTTTCATATCCGTTCTACTAAATCACTATGAAGCTTTAAGGTTTTCTCCGAAAACCTTAGTTTCGTTCAAATGAAATAAACGTTTACTAATTTGATAAATAATTAATTGCTTGCTTGCAATTAATATAATGGAGGCAATTAAATCCGACATAAGAATCAGAATTTTAGATAAGTTCGCGTAATTTGAGACCCTTAGAAAAGGTTCATGTCTCGCTTTGAATTAATTTAGATTCACTAAATTAATTAAGTAATATAATTTTAATTAATTCAATTAATTAAATTAATCAAAGTCCAATTTAATTATTTTGTAATAGATTTGGCCCAATAGATAAATTCACCACGGTCCATAAATTATAGGCCCAACTTAATTTAATTGAATAGGGTCCGACCCATTAATTGATCCGACCCAAATCTATTGTATTTTCAGATTTTAAGTAATTATTATTATTATTTGATAATATAAAATAATTAAATAAAATAAAAAAATGAAAGGCTCCCCCATTACGCCTGCAACTCATCTCACCCCATAATTATCACCTAATTTGGAATTAATTAATAATTTAAAATAGTAATAATAAAATAAAAGAAAATAAAACCAACATTACAAATCTCCCCACCCCAGACCCCATTTACGTGAGAACCAAAAAGAAAGAATTACTTCCCCCCTTCATTTTCTCTGTTCGCAGAAACAGAACAGCACAAACAAAAATTTTAAATTTCGTCCGCCTTCTTCTCCGGCGAAATCACCACCACTATGGTAGCTTCTCCCTACATCCTTCTTTCTCTCCCTTGCTCTAACTCTCCCTTCCCTTTTGATTTCTCGCCCAAAACGAGAAGCCCAAACAAAATCTCCCTTTTCTCAGTTCTAATTGTCCGGCGAAAGAAAGAAAAATAAATCAAGCTCCGGCCAATTATTGGTGGGATTCAACTCTACTGTTTCCGAATCGAGTAAAGGTAAAGGCTTTAGGGAAAGAATCCCTAAATTTTGAGCCCTCTTCTCCTGCGTGCTCCGGAAAGTTTGCAGTGTTCCCGACTTCGCTCGACATTGCATTCTTACGGTCTCGCCGTCGTCTTCAGCTGTCGGAGCGATTGCAGATTGGTTTCGGAGCGATTCGGGGATGTCTGGGGTTGGTTCGGGGCTGTTCGAAACCGTTCGAGTTGGTTCGAGGTCTGTTCGGAATCGTTTGAGTTGGTTCGAGGTCTGTCGGAGTGTTTTCGGACTTGTTCGAGGTTGTTCGAAGTTATTCGAAGTGATTCGGGGTGGTTCGGTTCTCTCCATGTCTCGCTGGAGCAGTCTGCAGCAACGCCGTGCGTCGCGCCACCACTGCTGCACTGGCCCTGCTCCCCGTGTGTCGCTGCCTTGTCCCCCCCCCCCCGTCTTCTCTCCGAGGCCGAGTTGTCTTCAGCCGAAGACCAACAGGTGACCTCTTTCTTTCATTTATTTTATTCTATTTTATTTTGCAACATTGTTTTGTTGGAGTGTTGAAGAAGAAAGACTTCTACTTCTTATTTTGAATTTGGCTAAATATTTAGAGTATAATGACCTGAAGCAAATTTTTGTTTGATTCAACAACTGTATAATAGTTTCTTCCTAAATTATGATTGGAGTTAGATTTGTTGTGTTGAGCAGTAGAAGATACTAAATGGGGAAGTAGCAATGAAGTCTCTAGCTGTGAAGCATTTCTATGGTTCAAAACTTAAACGTCCTTAACTAAACGTAAATTCAAGACTGAAAAGTATTACACTAGAAGCAATATAGAGTTAACTGAATAATTAATTGAAACCTACTTGCTTGAAACTTTGGACTTCTGAAAGAGGACTTGTTACTATCTCCTTCTGTGCTAGGTCTCTTCTGCAACTCCTCAAAGTGTATTATTTCTTCACTTGCAGAGTACCCCACAAAATATAAGTGTCTCTTTTCTTATGGATAGATGGTGATGTCGATGCATCTTACGAGTGGTGGAGGAAGCTTGAAGTTGGTAGGAAAGTAAGAGTGGTGTGTGGTAGGAGAGAACGCACATCCTAGACGACGTGGGAAGCATGGCTGCTTCATTCCTTTATGCATTTTTCTAAAATATTTTGTTTTTGCACTTATCTTAAATTTAAATGTTAAATCTTAATATGATGTATTATTAATTGTATTATATATTTTTATTGGGCTATTTGTGCATACTTGAACTCTTAATAACAATAATGATGCTTTTAAAATTTATTGGGCTTTCTATTTTCTCTAGTTGGATTTTATTAATCTAATTGGGCTCTAAATAAATAATTAGGAGATATTTGATATTAATGCTAATAGCATGTAATAATAATAATATAATTAGAGATTTAATCAATAATCAAATATAAATTCAAGCACGTCACAATTAAACGTTAAATTAGTTGCGTAATTAACGTATTCAAAACTTAACAACGAAATTTTAAATTTCCTACGGATATGATAATCATATTTAATATTAAACTCGATAATTCTTTCGAATTAAAAGACGGGGTATTACACTTGTGATCGAAACAATTAAAATAAAAAATGGGTAAAGAAGCACCTCGATTATCATACAAATTAGTTAACGATTTAGAACAACAATCAGGTACAGACAAATCTACCTAAGAGTCCAAAACAAGGACGTTAATTATCATTAAAAAATTTAGATAGAAATGCTTTCGTCCGCTAATTTGCACCCATAACTTTATTTCTAAATCTCTACTTTATCAGTTCCCTCTTATTTTCAAAATAACTGTTCTTGTAATACATTCTGTCTTCTCGATTCTTCCGTGCTGGCTTTCAGTTTCTCCCCTTCTGGTATGGCCAGGGGATTTAACTTATGTAACAACTTGAGCATTATAGATACACTCAAGCACAGTCCAGATCACATTCATCAGACGATCACTGTCTTCTTTTTGGAATTATTTATTAAACCAAATTTTGGGGGTGTATTAGATTTTGTTAAAAAATTTTAGACTTTAAAAGGTCGTGGATTTAGAAAATCCATACGCTCTATGCTGACTTTTTTTATAGATTTACATGAATTTTCGTAGATTTGATAGAATTGCGTAATACAATTTTTTTTATTGATTTACATGGATTTTTATAGATATTCATAGACTCCAGGTTTAGGGATAACAATGTTCCGCTCATCTCTATGCCCAAACCCAGCCAACAATTTTATGGATTGGCCCAAGCGCGACCCATAGCCCAACCGGTCTTATAATTTAAAGTCAAGCCCAGACCCGTGTGGATCAGACCTCCATATTTAATTTTAATTTTTAATATATTAAAAATATATAAAAATTAATTTATTTTAAAATACATTAAAAATATTTATTATACATTAATAACAATAATAATATTTATATTATTTTACTTATATTTTTTATTTAATATGTCTATTAATTTATTTTTACTATACATTGATAATAATATGATATTATTTAAAATTTAAATATTACATATTAAATATTTAAATATGGATTGAGCTTGGGCGAACTTGGCATGCTAGATCTAAACATTGGCCAAAGGCCGCCCTTCGAACTTAAAATTTAGGCCCAAGCCCAGCCCATGACGTCATCAGGTCGGGTTTGGGAGGCCTATTGTCGTCGGGCTTGGAAGAGTTTGGGTCCGATCGGGCAAAATTATCGTCCCTAGTAGGGTCTCGAAATAAAAGAAAGAGAGTCGGTTTTATATAATTATATGGGAGAATTCGTAGAAATATCTGAATATTAGAAGAGATTTTGTAGGGTAAATTTTATAGTTATAAAAGAGAATCCAAATAATTCATAAACTATTAAAATCCATAGATTGTTAAATACCAAAAGATTTTGTAAGACATTTTTAAATCCGTATTGAATACTTCATTTTTAAAGACTTTTGAAAATCTGAATTAAATATCCCCAAACTTTAAATGTCTAAAAACAATGTAGTGACTCCACAACCAATATAAAATGATGTATTAGAATAATAGGAGACCTACCAAGTTGTCTCCAGAACCAGGTCCAATGACTAAAGATACATTTGTCGTCTTAACACGCTGATTGAGAATCCAATTCTGCCAATCTGGATGGTTAGAAAATCTACAACTACCACTACTTAAAAAAAGGGGGATTATTAAAATTTTTAACAATATATGTTTTTGACACAGTGTATGATGTCCAGGATCCTAGATGAAGATGACATGGATGGATATCTCTATAGTTGAGTCCTACTTGTAAGAGGGCATGCACCATCACAAGTAGCAACTTCTACATTTACGACAGTTATAAACAACTATTGACACCAAATCTAGGATAATCTCAAACTTAATCAAATCATATGTTTGCACATGTTCCATGTTCGTCACTCATGAATCAATTGCTCAGAATTCCACATCCAAAATGACTAGCTTAAAACAAAGTATGAAGTGTAGTACTTTCTAGAAATAAGATAAGTGCACATCCAACAACATAAAATTACATTGCATGATCCTTAGCAATCAAATCAGTTAATATGACTGCCGACATTGTCTTTTAGCATGTTGTATCAATAGGTGTGTGGCAATCCAAATGATAATTGTTTTGGAAGACGCATAATGCAAACAACTAAAGCATAGCACTACGGGGATAGATACTTTAACACTCAAATTGCAAAGGAAAGCATACCAATCAACATCATGAACAGAACATGCAAACCTTGACCTATTTTTAAGACTCAATACTGTTGAGACGTGATACAAGTGACAAGAAATGGTTCCATCAAAGGAGAATAGATTAAAGAAGGTATGTAGCTCATATACAAGTCCGAAGCACAATAATCATGTAAGAAAAAATAGAATAAAGACACCACATCACGAAATAGTGACATAAGTGAAAAAGCTTACCGCCTACTTTACAAGGGAGCTTTGCTACTGTTAAAAATGTTTAGAGCCAAGGACCACTGTAATAGCAGCATAAGCAAAGGCATACATAGACTAGTAGGTGGGAGTAAACATGAATTAAACAAGAGAGTAACTAATAAAAACTAGTCGCTGCGTTGCATGAGGCTGCAGGAACTGATGATTATTGAAGTCCAGCGTTTCTGTAGAAAAAATTCATCTTAGTTCTTGGAAATTCGAATCGCCATATGCCGGAGTTTCTCGGCAAACTTATATTTCTATATCCATCAGCCCCATGACTATTTCCATAACCGTGCTTATGCACCACACTACTGTAGTTAGACTGTGAAGTGGTCTGCTAATCTCCATATGCGGATATGAAGCTTGAGATTCTCCATAGTTTTGCTTAATGGTAGAATTAACTGCCTTATGATAACCACTCTCAATCCCCTGAAAATTGCTCGTCTCATTAGAATGATTCGAAACACTGCATCCTCCGTCATATTTTCTATCTAAACCATGGCATACAGCTCCGTGATCAAGTATCAGTTTCAACCTTCTCTCAGCTTCAGCCGATGAGCCTACATACCCGTCACTCGCGTTATCGAACCGCATTCTCTTGACGCCAATCTGACCACTGACCAGTGATATTATTCAATCCAGAATTCGGATTCCCGTAGTAGTCGCTACCGTAATTTGTTTCGCCATTCCACGGCCGAGGCGGAATCTGCCCCAGCACCGGAGGTGGTGGATAAGTAATGACGGTGGGGCCGCCTTGGTGGTCAACATGAAGATTGCGGCGGGGGCAGAGGACTGCGAAAAAAAGTTATCCGGAGGCGGTGGTGGAGGGCGGAAGTATTGCGGGTGAGGGGTAATGCAGAATGGTAAGTGAGAATGCGAGCAGAGTGGGCAGAAACTACCGGGTGGGGGTCTAGAACGCCATGGATACTCCATGACTTAGCTTGTTAGGGCCGGAAATTGGGGGATTTCAAAGCGAGGCGGTTGAGGATTGGGGAGGGATGAAAATTTTAGCCGCTCAGTGTCGTACAAGAATGGGCCACCGGCCACCTAAGTGCGATTGGATAATGTCATGGGCTGGTTTTGAACGTATTTGGACTAGTTTAAACTCCATATATTCAACTTCCTTCAAATGCGACCGCTATATTATTATTATTATTAATATATAATAAATATAAATTAATATATAATTAAATAAATTCTAATTTGATATTTATTTAGTTTTAATAACATAATCAACGCTAAATATATAAATATATTTTAATATCAATTGATTATAAAATTAAAATTTGGTACCAGCCCTAACCTGTCCGACCCATATGGTATTGGACTTGGACTTGAATTTCAAGGTCGGTCGAATTACTAATACTTTCTAATTTCATGTAAACAATTTTTTTTACTCATCTTTATAAAAGCATATCTTTTATATTTATTTTGTAATGAAAGTAGGATATGTTTTTAGTGGCTCATTACTTAAAAAGAAAAAATTAAAAAATATTATATTACTTTTACTCTTATTACTCTCAGACAAAAACATTTATAAAATTAGGATGAGTGTTCTCAAATTCCAAAAGAAGAAGATGATCTTTCATATTCGAGTCATTCACATGCGATAGCATTAAAATTACATCTTCAGTTTCATAAGTTTAGGTATGAGTTACAATTGATTTTGAAAATCAAAAAATTTGTGTTATTCGTTATGCGGTTGACCACCCGATTTATTGCTCAAATGATTGAATTTGTGCTTTTGCATAATTATCTTTATATGTTTAAATAATATGAAGCTAAACTCAAGTTAATGAACACTTAATCAAGACTTAATCTTAGTACGTCAATCTACACGGATGCATGATTCTCAACCTGCATATTATTTGAATGTTCTTAACTACTTGATACACAACTCAGTTAGATGATACGGTTGCCTAATTTTATGTTCTATATGATCATATGTTCATGTTAATTAGATAATTATTACTAATACATTGTTAATAACATTTAACAGAGCAAATAATTTACATAACTATATATGATTTAGTACTCAGTTGAGAGACTTGCAATTTAACATGAATATTCATACAGAAGAATGAAAGTTGTCGGCTTTAACACGGATTTTGATTGCATTGTATTCTATATGACGCGAATTTTCGAAGATTAAATTATTGGAGTTTTAATGCAAACTCATATATATCGTTTGTTACGATTTGTGCATAGATACATTCAAAAGGAACTGTAATCCCCAAAATCGGAACATAATCGAACTGTAGCCGTCCATAACGATTTGATTATGATCTATAACCATGTAGAAAACGGTTCGGTCCTATTTCTAAATGTTTGCAACTGTGAACCTTCTGTTTCGAACCGTCGGTTCCTCAATATTTATTACCAATAATATATTTTTCTATCCTAAATTCAATTTTATCTTTTATTTTATGTAGAATTATTATTTATAACTCATAAAATTACATTTTAACAGGTAAATTCATATAAAAATATGTATTTTTCAAGGATGTTCTAAAAGAACCGGGGATTCGAAATTGGAACTATCGATTCGAATCGAAACCGTCTTGGATGGAACCAATTCCAAACCGTGAACCATTATAGTCATGGTTTGATTGCAGTTTCAAAATAATAGAACCGTAAGCCGATGATTTGGTTACCATTTGAATCGTAACTGAGGATGATCCAATTATTTATGTGGTCGAGAAATGCAACTTAGCTAGATGAAGCGATTAGCTAATTTTACATTTTGCGAGAATATATGTTTATGCGAGTTAATATAGAACAAATAATTTATTTTAACGCATCACATAGTCTAAATAATCGAATATGAATGGGCACTCATTTTGGAGACTTCAAATCTCACATGGCTATTCATAATTACTCGACGTTCCACTTAATGGACTGCTCAATTTACTCTTTTGATTCCAACATTAATATTACTAGTACGTGTGCAATGCACGGCAAAATAGTTATAATTTATTTTATATGTATAAGATAATTATGTTTAATTTTTTTTATCACATTTTATAAAATTATAATTATTTATTTTAATTTTTCGTTATTATATTTTATGTGCACTCGAAACTATGAAATTTTTGAATTTTATATTAACTAACATTTGGCATAATGAGTTATTTATTAATGCATTGGAAGTGTCTTGGTATGATTAGAGTAACTTGTCGAAAAATTTTCATACCTATAAATATAAGACTCAATTCAGCTCTTTATAGACTGTTAGGTGGGTCAGTTTTATTCGTCCATGCAATATGATTTTTTAATTTAATAAATTTAATAAAATTAATTATTTTAATCATTTTTTGTACAATAAATATTTTATTTATATAAAATATTGGAAATAAAATATTTTAATTTTAATTATTTAAGGTTAGGTTTTTTAATATTTTAATGAAAAATTCAAAATTTTTAAAGATTTTTAATATTTTAATTACATAATCACCATTAAAAATGAATTTTAACTGACATTTTGTGTTGTGTATATATATATTTATATGGGTCGGTGGACTTTTTTAAGCATGATATTCAGTTGGCTCGTAAAAATTTTAAATGGATTTTTCGAGCATGATTATTTTCAGACCTAAAATTTTGAAGTCAATTCTTATCGAAATCCTAGGTACTCTGAGTAGGCAGGTAGGGTCGAGGTGTTGTGATAGCTTTATCCATGATACATATGTTAATAAATAAATTATTACAAAAATCAATAGATTAAAAATATTATTTTAACATATGTATTAATCATCCAAATAAATTAAAATCTTAATATATAATTTATAATATTATTATATATATTTTAATGCTTAAGAAAAAATCTTTAAAAGTGAGATGTGAAAATATATCAACCATTCATTTTAATGAATGAAAGTTTGTAAGATTTTTTTTAAAAATAATTTATTTATATAAAAAAATATTTTTCACGTCTCTATTATAATGAATATTATTTATATTTAATTTAATTAACGTTAATGATTAATTTTAGACATACAGATGAGATATTTTTTTCTTCAATATTATAATGATTTTTTTTTTCTCATGAGGTATAAACTTAGAGCATATATATACATAATTTTATTAATAATATATATTATAATATAAAATTATAAATTCATAAATTAGTAAATTAATAAATATAATTTTATAAATGAATTAAAGAAAATTAATTATTGATAAGTAGAAAAGAAAAATTAAAAATTTTAACTATAATTATTAGGTTTTGAGGCTACCAGTGTTGATGATTGTGTGTACCAAAAGTTCAGTGGAAGTAAGTCTATTTTTCTGCTTTTGTATGTGGATGACATTCTGCTTGCCACAAATGATATAGGATTATTGCACCAAACCAAGGAATTTCTATCAAAGAATTTTAAGATGAAAGACATTGGGAGGCTTCTTTTGTATTAGGAATCCAAATACACTGAGATCTTTCTCAAGGTGTTCTTGGATTATCATAAAAGGGGTACATTGAGAAAGTGCTAGAAAGGTTTGGCTTGCAGAATTCAAACTGATTGACAACCCTAGAGTTAAAGGAGACAAGTTTATTCTCAATCAGTGCTCTAAGAATAATCTGGAAATTAAGGAAATGCAGAAGATTCCATATGCTTCAGTTGTTGGGAGTCTAATGTATGCTCAGGTCGGCACAAGGCCGAATATAACATTTGTTGTAGGTATGTTGGGCAGATATTTAAGTATCCCCGGTATAGATCACTGGAAAACAGCCAAACGATTTTTGAGATATTTGAGGAGAAAAAAAGATTTTATGCTCACATATAGAAAATCAGATCAGATAGAGATCGTTTAGTATTTTGATTATGATTTTGCTGGATAACAAGATAGTAGAAGATCCACTTCGTGTTACGTTTTCCTATTGGTCGGGGGAGCCATTTCTTGGAGAAGTGCTAAGAAGACACTAGTAGCACCTTCTACCATGACAACAGAATTCGTGGTGTGTTATGAGGCATCCTCTCATGGAATATGGTTGCGAAATTTTGTCACTGGGTTGCGCATTGTTGAAAATGTTTAAAGACCACTAAAGTTATATTGTGAAAATAACTCGATAGTGCTATATTCCAACAACAACAACAACAGGAGTACTGCTAAGTCAAAGCACATTGACATTAAGTACCTGGTTGTGAAAGAAAGAGTACAGAGTGGACTGATTGCTATAAAACATATAGGAATAGACTCGATGATTGCGGATCCGCTAACTAAGGGATTAACACCCAAGGTCTTGCATGAGCACACTGCTCATATGGGTGTGTTATTGCTAAATGATACTTTGTATAGTGGGAGTTTGTGTTACGTTATTACTTTATAGTTTATTTTGGACACGTGTATTTTGATATTTTCTGTATAGACATAAAGTATTTGGTTATTGAATGATTACACTATGTCATTATGGTTGTTATTCATCTCATTGAGTATAAGGTGAACCAGTTGGAAATAGATATGTTATATCACATTAGATGTAATTTCCATGCTACACATCCATGATTCATCAATGTCACTTGATTGTATCGGTGTATGTGATTACTCATGGGTCTAGTCGTGCATAAAGTGATTATGTTCTCTTTAGTCCTATACTTGTATGATTGATGGACGAGATTTTTTCAGAATATCCTAATGTAAGACAACAAAGTTTGAGCTCATAAGGTAATACATGTTTATCGGTAACATATGTAGTCCAAGTGGGAGATTGTTGGATAAATCTAAATTGGACTTACATATATTAAATTAAATATGTATAGTTGTCTTTGGGTAATCCAATTAAAGTAATTTATAAAATGTGTTATGGATTAAAAAGGATATTCATTTAATTGTGAAATTAAATGTATAGATACCATAAAGTGTTTTGTAGTTTGTTGAGGGACCAAATTGCAAAACCTATAATATCTACTTATTATATAAGTATGATTATGTTCCCCAAATGACAGTGTTTACTAAGTTTTTGTTATATTTTAGTGTGTCGTTTTGTCGTGTTTTCTATGTTTGTCTTTTGTTTCGTGTCGTTTTATTATTCGTTTTATGCCATTTCGTTTGTTTTGTGATTTGAATGTAGGAGGTGGAAAGGAGACGAAGATGGAGCTAGAATCATGTTTTATTCATTCCGTTGATGAAACCAAGTGGAGTAGAAAAGACCGAGAAAATCACGAGGAGAAAAGCTAAGACGACGAGCTTTAAGCTAGGACCAGCGCCCGCTGGCACCCCAGCGCCCACTGGGGTGCCTTCGCAGAAGAACTTCAGAAAGCAGGACCCAGCGACCGCTGGCCCTGTAGGGAAATCATGTCAGAAGCACAAAGCCAACGACCGTTGGATTCCCAGCAGCCGCTGGCTGGAAGTTCCGGCATTAGTTTAAACTCGTTTTTGGCGTCATTTTGGGGTGGGGAACGATTAGAATATGACAAAAAACACATAAAATAGTATCTTTACTTGCTTTTTAGTAGATATGACTTGGTATTTCAAGAGATTGAAGAATATTCCACCCTTGCTTTGTGGATTCATAGTAAGTTAATCTTAATGGAGATTTCTATGGTTTCATTTTCATCTATGGTTGGCTAATTACATCTCTAGGGTTAGATTATCTTGTTCTATGGTTTAATGCTTTGATTTGATCTTGAATGGTTGTTTGATTCGTGCTTTATGAGTTTTGTATACTTGATCACCATATGAACTCAAGATATGGAATGGATTGTAATGAATTGTTCTATGTCTCATTTGTAATCGAACAACCAAACCTATTAATCGTATTCGTAAAATAGGCAATTGTGTTTTTGAATTAGTATTTCTCTTAAGTGTGATTTGGATACGAAAGTAATAATCAACGATTAGTTTTAAAGAACACGAAAGTGATTGACTAATCAACTTAGGAGAATCTAGTTAAAAGCATGATTTGATCGAATAAGCATTGAACCTAGATTTAAGATAATCGTCACCCTAGACCTTTATTCTCTTGTTTACCTAATTACCGTTTTCCGTTAATTAGATTTAATTCTTATCACAATGTGATTTAGAGTGTTCTAGGACTTGTTTTACTTCATAAAAGTGCTTTTAATCATTGCCATGCATAGCTTTCCACGTGATTCGACATTCGGGTCGACTTTATGCGAACTACAATTTCTTAGTATATGTCTTTAGTTGAACAGACAGTACGCCGATGAGCCCATTTTTCGTGCTCTTTTTGAGTCTTGTTTTAGGTCTAGATCGAGTCATTTTCCCTTTATTTGTGTTGTATTTTGCGTCTGGGAGGACACAAGTCTAGGGCAGGCAGGATGTAGGGCAAGCTACAGGTCATCTCGGGAAAGAGGCAAGATTACACACGGGAGAAGCTTGGGCAATCTAAAGCTCAAGATAGAGTACCGCCCGAGATCACATTGCAGCAAAAGGAGACCAAGGGGGCACGCTGACCAAGATAAGAGAACAAGATGAGCAGCTGGGGGCGCAGAAGACGAAGGGCAAGAAGCTGGGATCTGCAGCGGATTTCTTTCCTTCTGCGAAATATCTGGGGGATTGAGAGTATCTTCCCATACGCGGAATATCTGACTGAGAAGGAAAGTCGGCCGGGAACCCTAGCAACCACCACCACGAAGCACAGGCCCACGGAGACTCCTATTTAAACCCATAGTTTGAATCAGTGATACATGCATAGACATACGAGAGGCTTTAACATTCGAGGAGAGGCGAAGTCCACCTGCTAGTTTAGTTCTTTTATTTCTTATGAGTGATTGGGAGAAGAAAACAAGTCCTACGGGCAAATACTTTTAATATTCTGTTATGTTTTTTGCCTTGCCACAGGTTGGTCCTGGCAATAGGATCTTTTGGTAACATTTTATTTCAGTATTTAATATAAGTATGCTTTTATTTATTTCATCATTGTTCTTTATTTTCCGTATGAGTAGCTAGGTTATTAGACTTAGCTTGGGAAAGATGAATTAAGTACGAACTTATAACGTCTTGAGAGGTCTAACTGTGCATATAGTTGTCTTGGCGTGTTCCTAAAGTGCTGGATCTTAATCCTATACAACTTTATCAAATCCTCGGTGTTGTCTGGCCAGTAGCATTCTTGGGCGGGATCAGGTTACAATTGCGAGCTGGAAACTTCAAGTGTTAGCGACTTCCTGCTTGCCAGCCAGAGGGATCAGTGTGGTGATGTAGGTGTGGACGCTTTGGGACGGGCGTCTGAGATGGTGTGCACATGGTTGATGTGTTCCCCGTGAATGCCTATTCGGGTACATCGGAGTAAGCTTGGTCCAGGAGCAATCTTGGGCAAGAGGGATAGAAAGTGAGTAACCCTTACCCTCTGGGCTGAAAAGGTTTGTTGGGCGGGGCTTCGGTGACTACGTGACGATCCGCCTGAGTGATGTGTTTGGGTGGTAGGAGTAAATGTCACTACCCACATTTACTAGGTATAGTAAAGATGTGTAAAACAGTGACTTAGGGATGAAATATGAGAATGGGAAAAGAAATGTGTATTAACACGAATGTGAAAATATGATAAGTGCTTTGATAAATAAGGATTCATACACGAAATTCGGTACTAAGTGACCGATAACAAAATAAATAAGTCGTTGATTATAAAGTCTAGAAATATTGAATACTTAACTGAGTGTTTGCAGCAGAAATTGGATCATTTTCTAAGTTTACATGTATGAAGACATGTAAACCCCCAAGAGTTACTACTAATTGAGTTCGACAAAAACCATCGCTGAGCAGTCCCCTTTGACATCATAGCTCAACCTGCACATTTATAAATACATGCAGGGCTGAGTACAAAAGTACTCAGTAGACACATGCCGAAATCGCATTCATACTAATATAATTGTCATTACCATAACATAGTGAGACATAGGGATTTTATCTCTAAAGAAACCTATGTTCACTAAATTCTTTTGTGATACCTAAAATTCGACTGCGATGTCTAAGTTCTGGAATAATCAATCATATCTGTATTTCTGTGTGTCGGGAAGGTGGCCACCTTCCACGGACACTTGACCGGCCAACCCGCTTAGATTACTCACAGTCACTGTGTACACTAGTCCGAGAAAGATAACAATCCTCTAGGACCCAAATTCGATTATAATAGTTCAAGCATATATGTATCATACAAAAATATAAATATTTTTGGCAAGACAATACTTCACATAATTTCAATTCAAAATCTTTTTGAAATGAAATAATAATTGATACAACACACATAATTTTAGATGTATAAGAAAAGCCTACCTGAATCGCTTCCTCACTTAATAAGATCTGAATCTTTACCGTCTAGTGTTTTTCCATCGCTGAACCTTAATCGTAATTACGAAGAAGATACTCATCGTGAGTATTTAATTTATTTCATCTAAATAAAATGAAATATTATTCTATTATTTAATTAATTATTCTAATTTCTTACTCGACTAATATTTGAGTTCTTAGAAATTTCTATGCTATTTTCATAGGATTTTAATCAATATTTGATTTATTAAATCCTTAATATTTTCATTTATTTTACCCAATTAATTTAATAATGGGTACTATAATTATTTAAGATAATTTACTTGAAATAATTTAATCCCAAGCTAAAATGCTAAATTAAAATTTATAGGATAATATAAATTTTTAATTAACATTCTTTTAGAAATTTTAAGATTGAAATAATACTAATAATTTCATCTCTTAAATATATCCCAACATAATTAATTGTGTTGGCCCAATCTAAATTATAATTATTCACTCCATTTAATTTAATTTTAGCCCATTTGAATTATTTTAAGACGCTACAATTAGATAAATATGGCCCACTAAAATTAAGCTATTTTAACTTAATAAAAATAGGCCCAAGATCTACTAAGCTTGGTCCAACTACTCTATGTCTCGGCCTATATGATTAAATTAATTTAATCCCGGCCCATTAGATAAATCTTGACCCGACCCATTCGATTTAACCCAGACCCGGCCCACTCGATTTAATCTTAAAACTATCCTAACCCTAACACTAGACACAACCGCTCCCCTCTCCTCTCTCCCTCCTCTCTAGGGTTGTAAATGAATCAAATATTTTTGCTCGATTCGGTATTCGATTCGAAATTTTGATATTCGTATTCGAAATTTTTGTATTCGAATTCGAATACAAATAGTTTTTTCGATTCGATTCGTTATCAAATACAAATATGAAATTATAGTATTCGATTCGATATTCTTAAATATTCGATTAAAATATTCGATTATTTTTATTATTATTATTATTATGTAGTTAAAACCGGCTCATTCAATTAATTCAAACCGGTCCATTCGACTATCCTATAATGGACCATCCTAATTAAATTCAACCCAGCCCGTTATATTTCTTCAACCCGGCCCGTTGATTTAATCAAAAAGTTGTCATAACCTAATAGGCTAATACTAAACACAACACACGCAACTCTCATATTCAATTCGAATTGCCGCATCCTTGACAACAGCCACTTCATCCCTCTCCCTTCCCATCTCTCTCGTCGCCCTCAGCCTCTCTCTCGACAGTCGACTCTCTCCTTCTCTCGATCTCGCCACCTCGCGGGCATCGCTCTACCCCGTTCGGAGTCGCTATCTCTGCTATCTCTCTCTCTCTCTCGGTCTCTGTTCTCTCTCCTCCCTCTCTCGGTGTTCTCACTACGTTCGGAGGAAAGCTCACCGGAGCTCCATCACCGGAAACCTCAAGGTAAGACTCTCTTCTCTCTATTTATAAATCTATATTTTTAAATTTTGATCATTTTGTGAAATTTTCCAATCTTCCTAAATCTCTCTTTAATTATCTGTCTCTCTCCATCTGCTCTATGGAATCGGCGAAGATTTACCGAGAAGCAGTCCCAGCAACCTCCTCCCCTAGTAAGATATTCTCATTTTTAATTCTGTACACTGCATTTAGGTCTTAGTTTGAGTAGATTTTGTTTTATCTCTGAATCACAACATTTTAGCTGCTCTGTACTGACCACCTTGCTCATTTATGTTGATTTGTTGTGTGTTTCAACCTGCTACTAACTATTCTGATTATCTGCTCTTGCTGTAACTTAGTTGCTGTTCGAACTTTGCTGCTGTATTTGAACAACTCGAATCTTCTTGACTCTCTCCACTCTATGGTTATCTGTGTGGTGTTTGATATTAATGGTTTGATTTTGAGGAAATAAAGAAAGAATAATCCAAGTTCTAAATGGAAAATAAAGAAAAAGGGGGTGCGAGCATTGAGGCAAGAAGAGGGTATATAGAAATGCAAGAAGGGGGTTGGATTCCTTTAAACTTTTTTTTTATACAATTTTTCTGCTTTTTTTTAGAATATGGATGCCACTTTAATAGATCAACCAGTCCAAGAAAAAGAGATTAGACAAGAAGAACAAGAGGTATATATCATAGGTTATATATATATATATATATATTAATATTTATATCATTTAGAATGTGCATATATGTTTTAAATTTTGATGATTATCTAAACACTGTTGAGGTTGATGGTCCCTCCAAATCGGAGTTGGACATTTACTTGGAGGAGGGGGTTTTTAGAAGTCAAGGTGGGGATGCAAGTGTAGCCAATGAGTTTGATGTATTAGCTTGGTGGAAACCTCAAGAGTTGAAGTTCAAAGTATTATCAAAGCTAGCTCGGGATGTTTTAGCTATTCCCATTAGTACAGTGGCATCAGAGGCAACATTCAGTGCCGGAACTCGAGTGTTAGATCCTTATCGTTCAAGATTGAGTTCTGATATGGTAGAAGTTTGGATTTGTGGAGCGGATTGGGTTTGCCAACTTCACGGAATCAAGAAGCCAATTATGACATATGTAAGTTTTATATAAGTATTAATTTATTGGAGTCATATGTATGAAAGCTAACTTACTATTGTTATTTTTTTTAGGAGGAAGAGGAGCCTTTCCATGTCATGTTGCAAGTTTGATTGCAGAAGATACTTGTCTTTTGAGGATTTTTAATTAGTATTTGGATGAATGACTTTAAACTTTTGAATTGACAAATGATGTTTGTCTTATGAGATTTCAAATTAGTATTTTGAGGTTGATGAGTTTAGCTATGAACCTTTTAATTTGATGATTCGTGCTCATGTTATGAAAATTCGATGTTTATATGTAAGGATTGTATATTGAGATCTTAGGCACTGAAATCATTGATTTATTTATTGTTGAGTATTTATTAGGTAAATGGATCGGATATAGCATATATTATTTAGATGGTTTTTTTTTTTTTTTATTTAACAGTTTTTCACAATGTAAAATTCGAATCGAATAGTCACCAAATCGAATCAAATTTCGAACCGAATATCCAAAAATTTATTTAAAAATTCACTTGAAAATAATCGAATAGAATATTTGAATATTTTCGAATAGTTCAAATTTTAACTCGAATCGAATATCGAATCGAATATAGCAAAAAAAATTCGAATCGAATCGAATATAGAGATATTCGCATCGATTCGATTCGTTTACAACCCTACTCCTCTCCATCGATGCTCTCTCTAACAGAAGCACTGCACTTTTGTTTTCACCTCTCTCTCACCATCACTCTCTCCCATCTCTCTCGCCGCTCTCTATTCTTCCTCCATCGGCAGCGACGAAGCCACTCTCCTCCTCTTTCGTCGGCGCTCGCCGGAGCTCCTCCCGCCAGCCGTGGTCGACCTTCAAAGGTAAAACCTAAATATTTCTTCTTGTTTTCCTCTTTGTAGATTTTATAGCTTTTATTTGTAGTAATTTTCTGAAATTTTATAAAATTGCTTATCGTTTTCTAATTCTCGATTTTCCCTCTGTTCTCAGCCCTCTCACCGGAGACAGAGACTCGTCGGCTTCTCCTCCTGAAGCCGTCGTCGCGCGCAGCTGCTCTCCCGGTGGAATGCAGCAGCGGTAGGCTCTCAAAGGTAAATTCTAAATTCAAATTCTCTTTTATATATATTTTTTTCAGTTTTTGCATTATAAAGTTTCAAAATTTGAATCTGAATTTTTAGATTTAATTATCTTCTGAAATTGTTTTTTTTACAATCTTTTAAATCCCTACTCTCTGTCCTCTCGATTTGGGCGGCTGACTCGCCGGAGCTCCACCCCTGACATCACCGTCACTCTCGGTTGCCCTTCCCGATTGAATGCAATCAGCGGCAGTCTCTCGCCGGAGTGGTGTAGTCGCCGGCAAGCTCAGGTAAAATCATAAATTTCCCTTTACTTTCATTTTAAAATTTTAAAGTTTGAAACTCTACTGCATGTGTTATTTGTCAGAATTGGGTTAATTATGAGCTCTTAGGCAGAAGCCCTAACTCAGATTTTTAATTTAAGAATATGATTTTACTACATAATTTGCATGTTCACATTTTGGTATTTATGTATCCTGTATGTTTCTAGATTTGGACTGAAAAAGGAGTTGAGTGAAATCACATTAATAAATCTAGTTTTCAGTCTTGTTATTTCTAAAATAAAAGTGTGTTCAGAAAGATTATTTTTTTATTTGTCTCCTGGTTGGTTCAAATGTTCAGATCTTGGTTTTAAATTTAGTATTGATCTCTGATTTGTTCTTATTCTGACTGAGGGAGATATTTGGTGTTTGTCTTGTTCTGGCTCGTTTGATGGAAGTGGTTCTGAAGATTGGTTGTAATCTGAGGTAGTCTATATATTTTAATTACTGAGATTTTATAACTTTGAGTTGGTTTCTCATTCTGGAGATATAGATGTAGGTCTATGTTTTGCAATTTCGAACTAATTTTCTAAGTTTTGTCTATGTTCTAGAATCAAAAGGTATTCATATCTATATATCCCTATGTTTTGAATCTGAAAGTATAAATATAGGCTATGTACTGAAATCTGAAATAGGAAGATATAAATATATATCTATGTTCTAATAACATGTTCTGAATAACAATATATATATACATATATATGCTTTTGCTAACATGATTTCTTATGGTTTTAAGTTCAAAGTTTAAAATCTGACATGCTTCTTGTTATTTCTGCACATTCTTGAGTTCTAAGGTGAAGATGAAGTAAGTAGAGTCTATAATTTCTAATTTCAACTTCATAGTTTCAGTCTTAGAGTTTGTGAAGTAAGGATTAAAAGTAGAAGAAGTCTTTTAACTAAGTTCTAAAGGATTAAAGCTTAGAGTATGGATTGTGAATATACCTTAAACTTCTATAATTGAAATAGTTTTTGTGCTTCTTTGATGGAATGAAACTTGACAGAACTCCTCTGAATATGCTCTAAGTGGTAGTGGAACTAATTTGCTAAGTTTAGAAGTGTAGTTCTGTTGGACATGTCTAGGTATATTTAGAGGGAATTTTTCTTAGAGTAAAAGCATACGTATGTTGAGCTATTCATCTAGATTTGTCATGAGTGCACTTGAGTGTTTTCTGATCATATAAATTTTATGTCTCTTTCATATATTGAATCTCAGCCTATACAAGTCTATTAATGTCTATTAATGTCTATTACTTTTACTGAAATCCTACTACACATCTACTATTGCAATCTGACTTTTGGGGCGTATTACTTCTCCTTTCTTCCTTACTTTAGTCTAGCCTTTTAGATTTTTCTTTTGTTTAATATTTTCTGATTTATTTATTCCTACAATATCATTATGATGGGTTGGAGTACATAATGTGACTTACTTCCAAAATTTAATTTGACTCTGAGTGTATATCTGCAAATCTGCCCAGCAGATTTTGTATTCACTTTCTCTTCCTTCTTTTGATAAATAAGCAATTTATAGTCTGCAAGCCTATTTTATTTTTTTCTTTTTTTTTTCTACCACGTAGGCTTAACTTGTATTATGTAATGCAGGGAATCATTACTACATATATATAGTACTCATCAAGTGTCCCAACTAGCTTGAGTCGTATTCCTTTTTGGGCCATCCCAACTAGGTTGAGTCATTTCCATTTTAGAAAGCCTTTATTACATGACATACAAATTTAAATAATATATATTTCTATCATCACTTTATACTTTAAACATACACTCAACATACACTTCTTAACTCCTTAATTCCCGTGCAAAAAAGAAGTGTCACAAACTAGTTGGGACAGAGGGAGTATATAGTACTCATCAAGTGCAAATAAACAATATTTTACTATATACCATGTTTGATCAATACAAGATAATGTAGAATACTTAATATCATCTCCATATTTAATATGCTATTAACTAATTATCTACAAACTTCTAAGAAGTATATAATTATTTTCTAATTGGCTATAAAGTAACTCTTCAAATACTAACTTTCATTTAAAAATTCCAATTAATTTATCAATTGGTTATCTTATAAGTTATAATTAACTTACAGCTAATTTATTGATTATGCATCTCAAGAATTTACTTAGTTTCGTCTTTTTGAATAACCTTATTAGCTCAAAACGAACTCACATAATATCTATCATTACTCTAATAATTATAAGATACACAACAATAGTTACTAATATCGATTAGCTAATTGATATATTAGAATTTTATAACGAAATTGTCTCGAGCAGATTTTCAATACATAATAACTACTAGTAAAATAGCGGGACATTACATTCTCCCCTTCTAAATAAAAATTTCGTCCCGAAATTTATACGTTGTAATTAAACAACTCGGGATATTTCTCCTTCATCTTATCTTCAAACTCCCAAGTAGCTTCTTCTTGTCCATGATGTTTCCACAACACTTTAACCAACTTGATTGATTTATTTCTAAGTTATTGCACTTTTTGATCTAATACAACTTCAGGTCTTTCTTCATAGGTCAAGTCAGGTTTCAAAATCATCTCTTCTTGATGAATAACGTGTTTTGGGTCAAACACGTATTTTCTGAGTTGTGATACATGAAAAACGTTGTGAACGTTTCCAAAGCTAGGTGGTAATGCTAATCTATATGCCACTGGACCTATTCTTTCCAGAATTTCTAACCCAAGACAAGACAACAAACAACTTTACACCAATGATCAAGACATAAGTCAAGACTCAAGGATTCTAACCCAAGTCAAGTTACTTTCTCATTTGACTCTTTTAGTGTTTTTTTTTAATTATTTACTTTTACAGCTTTTACTATTCTGCTTGGTTACACCTCTTTCCCAAGGCAAGACCCGAATCAAACCCCAAATTGTGACATCGAGAGAGGAATCCACCAACTCCCTGTGGGATCAACCATATACTTGTCACTAGCGGTACCTAGTGAAGAGTATCGGTTTATAAATTTATCTTGCCGGAGTGATATCGACTATGCTTCGACATACGCCATCTACGAAAACTGTATTTCTTCTGCAGTTCTCTATTGGGTAAAGCAGTGCTGATCATTTGGAAGATTCATAGCACCACATCAAAATACGAGATCCAAGACACGAGATCTTCCTCCATGAATTCAGGTTAGTGCTTGTGCTAATTTACTCGGATTGTCATCATAGAGTTTTGAATCTAGAGTTTATGATTTCGATTAAGCATGCTCTTATTCTAAATTATTTCTAACATATTAGTCTAGTAATACCAAATTATGTCCACTATGATAAATTTCATGTTCAAATTATCCGTAAGATGACTTTATAACTTTAGATATAATATGCAATTCAGTTTTAGAAAAATATGGATCATAAATCCAATCCGCTACCTAAGGCTAAACTAATGCAGATATGTGATTTTTTTTTTGTTTATTTAATCTCTTTATAAAGAATAAAATAGTAGAATAATAACTGGAGCCTGCATAAAATAGCAAAATGTGTCATTGAAGTCTATGAAAAGTGTTGACCTAGTGAAATATTATAAATGGTTACTAATAATGTAATTAATTTGCCACGAATCTAGCTCGAGTCTCAAGTTCATGACTCTCCATATATCTTAAGGACTATATGATTTAAGTTTATAATATAGAAATCGTTAGCTGCTTGCATCAAAGCTTGTGTATATTAAGTACTATATCAATATAATATGAGAGTAATTGGAAAGCAAGTCCTTACCCTTAAGATAAATTAAACTGAAATGGACCCCCACAAGTCCTCATATTCTAAATAGTTTGAATATATATTTAAATCAGTATAAACTTCGTCAAATCATCTGGGCTGTTTGTTGGATGGCACTGATCAATTATTTAACAATATTTAGATAGAAAAATGCAAACTCACAGGTAGGGATCCATTACTAGATTGACCTATATATCATATATGTGCTTCCATGTAGGGTACAGACTAACAAAAATATCACACACCCTCAGCGTGCGCATTAATATGCACACAAACGATGCGAGATATCTCATAGATAAATATTAAATTTTTAATAAAAATTTTATTAATTCTCACTTTTCGATTAGAATTTATTGATTAGAGTATAATTTAGTATTATTTAATAGTAAATTAATAAAGAACAAAAAATATAGTAATTCGTATGGTGGTGTGACATAATGTGATATTGTAATATTAATTGTGCGCACATTAAGGTGTGTCCACCGCAGTCGATGGAGTGGTTCTACTAATATTAAGCGGGCCAAATCATGGGGTTAATATAATCATTTGCATTAATTTCATAAAAAAGTAAGCACTGACATTACTTCTTGTTTTGTTATTAATTTAAATTTATAAACAGATGTACTAACTAAATAAGGGTATAAAAGATGAGCATATTACAACAAAAAAAAATGCCTACTGGCGACGGAATATTCCGTCGTCTAGCCGAGGAATCCGTCGTCCGTCGGGGTTAATGACGGACTTGCGGCGGACTGGCGACGGAAATTTTCGTCTGTATTTCGATCATCGTTAGGCTCACGGATGACGGAAAGAAAAAGTCCGTCATTAGCTAACGACGGACTGACGGGGGATAATTCCGTCGTTAGCTCTCCGGCGCCGTCATCCGTCGTTAGCCGTTGACCGTTGACCTAACGATGGATTCCTGTCCGTCGTTAAGTTTAAATATTTATTTTTTGTAATACCGGTAACCTATAACCTGTCACAATAAACAATACAAATAAAATAAAACATCGAACGATAATTTAAAATTTACGAAATCGATTGAAATTCAAAATTTAATATAATTAACCAAAGATGTTATAAATGTTGAAATACAAAACAATAGTATCAATGTGTGTCAACCGTACAAATAGTCTAGGAATCATAATCGGGAGGGAGAAACGGGGGGGTGGGAACGGGGGAAATGAGGGACCATCTGCTCCTCCCTGTGACTGAGACTGCATCCACTGCATCATCTGAGCATACTGAGTCTGCCCGAGCGCCACCTGGTCAGCCAATCTCCGCTTCTCGGCAATGTACTCCTGTCGCTCGCGCTCCTACTCCTCGAGTCGGCGCCGCAGCTCCTCAATCTCATTCCTGTTGGCTCGTGAGGCGGACAACGAGCCACTGAACCTAGAGGCTCTCAACGCCTTCCCTGCGCCTCCCGTACCAAACAACGTCTTCTTCTTGTCTGAGGCGCCAAGAACCTCCAAGTATATCTTGTTGGTGTCCACTGCATCGTGGTCACCCTCAGGCAGGTGGGTCCGTTCCGCGTCAGCACGGGCAAACACCTCAGTCTGCATGTAAAGAAGAAGAGAACATTTGTTAATAACATATTATAAAGGTTGCAATTATAAACTATATATATATATATATATACTTCGAAATTAAGACTTACCGCTATTGCCTCTGATTTTGCATCGGTGTACGTCCCGTCTGGGTATCGATGCTCATCGAGAAAGGAGTCGAACATGCAGTCTATCGGCTGTACTCCCCTCTCAACAGCCTGTGCATGACATACTAATGAGGTTGTTTTATTGAAACATGTGTATATGAATTAAAACTATAAAACATGTTTGAAATTATGATTTGAAATTACATTTTCCTCAATTCGTTGCATGACGGACTTCGACCCTCCCCTATGCTTGATAGGACCAGTCCTCGGTCCCTGTGGCTCAGACAGCCGGTTGCGCCTCGCTGCCTGGGATTTAGCAACAACATCATCCCTAGACCAGTAAGCGAGCCAACCCATCCAGACATCATCACTCCACCACCCAGGCTTCCCACCTCTGGGTGGCGGATCATTCCTCCTCCTCTTGATCCCGTAGATATAATCCTTGTACCTCTCCCGGCACTTTTCGTACCACAACTCTCGAATCTTGGCATCGAGAGACGGTGCCCAAGTAAATTTTTTCTAACATCCAAAATGTATGTTAGAAATTGTAGTTAACTTCAATATATAGTTAGTTATAAGTCATAATTTAGAAAGAATTTTAAAGTTGTTGAAATTTTTTGAACCTTAAACTCCTCTCAATATCTCTGCCTCACGTCCTCAGGCGTTAGCTTCCAATTGTATCCAGTCGGATTGGGAACTATCTTAAATAGTTCCCAAATGTAATCAGCCAGGGCGCCGTTAGACATGCCCATTCTCCCGGGCCCGGCAGGCCTAGACCGGAACCGGCCCGGGAGTCAACGGTTTCGAACCAGAACCAGGATCAACGGTTCAGGGCCCGGACCGGAACCGTGTGAAGCCGTGATGGTTACGGTTCAAGCATGTAGCGAACCGTAACAGGCGGTTCAGGCTCGTCGGGCCTCCCCTTGAACCGCCGGTTCCATGTTACCATTTAGGCCCGCCGGTTCAGCCGGTTCAAACGGACAGAGATTAGCGGTCGCTAACCCTTTGCAGCCAAGTCACAGACAGAGAGGGGGCCTAGCGAGCGCTCGCTAGCCCCCTGTATTAAAAAAAAAGGAAAAAGTGTTGAACACCGGCGGTTAAAACCAGCCCGGACTGGAACTGGGAAGCATGCCTGCCGGGCCGGTTACGGTTCAATGGTTTGGGAACCGGGGACCGGCGATTCGAGGCCCGGAACAGCCGGTCCTTGAACCGGGAGTATGTCTAGGCGTCGTGCGGGTAAAATCCCCTACATAGATCATTTTAATTTGATTTATATTAGTCTTCTGAATTACTTATTAAATATTTGTTAAAATTGAATATGTAATTGTATTTACGTACCCCAGTTTACTCACTGCGAGAACAAAGTCCCCCATGAGTCTCTGCTCCCCATGATGATCCATATCGGAGCCAGACGACGGACCATCTAAATGTATGTCACCAATGTGGTGGCTCAGACCCCCTGTTCCGGAGTCATATCCGGCTCAGACCACCTAAGGGAATCAATTGTGAGAATTATAGTTATATGTCTAGAATTATGAGAATTATGGTTAGAGGTCGAGAATTAAGGTTAGAGAGCGAGAATTATAAGTAGATTTGTAGTTGATTTGCAGTTGATTGCATATTATAAATTTAAGGTTTTGTAAGTCATTGATTTACCGTTATTAATACGTTCATGCTTAGACTGCTTGATTTTGGGAAATTATACCAATGAGTTCTCTTCTAGGTAATGCACATTATAAATTTAAGGTTTTGTAAGTCATTGATTTTCCGTTATTAATACGTCCGAATTAACATCGTCCAAACATAATCATCAAAACATCCCAACATACATCTTATCATCAAAACATCCGAACATAATCATCAAAACATCAGAACATACATATCATCATCAAAACATCACAACACATGCATCTAATCAAAACATCCCAATATTAATATGACGACATATAACGAGTTTGTATAATATTATGAATATTGGAAGAAGATCCTTAAGACGTAATTAAAATCTATCTCAAAGGGAGAAGATTCTTAAGAGATTAATTACGTCTATCACAATTAATGTCATAATATATATATATATAAGCTATATATATATAAGCAAATCATTATACTAAATTATTTCAATATTCAATTTGGTTAGACTAATTGAACAATTAGTCTAAATTGTTAATTATTATATGCAATAATTATTAATCAAAATTAAGATAATTAATAATCTTAAAAAAATGACCTAAAGAATTATTAATATAAATTCAGATAAATAATCTTAAACAATTAGTAATTTAATATATTAAGTAAATTAACAATCTAATTAACTAATTAAATTAAACAATTACCTTTCACCGAAGGAGGCGACACCGGAGCGGCAAAAGGGGGCTCCGAAAGACTAAGGGAGCGCTCGGGAGGCAGCACGCAGAGGGAACAGTCCGGAAGGCGGCGAAAGCCAAAAGGCGGGTCCTAAACAAATTTCATCTAAACTAATTAACTAAATTTCTACTCGTTTAATTAAAATAAATAAATTAAATAAACATATACTAATTAATAATTTAATTAAACTAATTAAGCCTAATTATCAAATTAACTATAAATGACACTAACTAATTATATTTGATCCTAATTAAATAAATTAATTTTATCTATATTAATTAACTAAATTAAACAATTTAATTAAACTAACTAAATTAATTAAACATATAATCTTCATTAAAAATTAAATTAAAATAATTAAAGTTATAGTATTAATTAACAATGTAAACTAATTAATTAAAGAATTAACAATTAAATTAGGTAATTAAACCCTAAACAAATTAATTCATCTAATTAAATCCTAAACTAATTAAAAAATTAAACTAATCAAGTAAAACTATACATACTCATTAACAATCTAATTTAACTAATTAAATAATTAACAATTAAATTAGCTAATTTAAAATATTATCAATTAAACTAATTAATATAAATTAACACTAATTAATCTAATTAACACTAATTAACATAAAATATCAATAATTCAAACTATTTAAACTAATTATCACAAAATTAGAAAAATTAAAAAAAAAATAGACAAACCTTCGTCGGAGGAGCGGCAGCGGTGGCGGGGAGAGGCGGACGACGGCGACAGCCTGTGCTCGGTGGCTGGAGACGCCTGGAATGCTCCAAAGATAGCTCCGGGCGGCGGGCAGATTGGGAAGAAGAAGTAGAGTGGAAAAAAAGGAAAATAAACTTAGAAATTGAATAGAGGGAGAGATGGTGAACAAAATAGGCTAGAAAACATACCTGGACGTCGGTGGGGAAGAGAAATCGCCGTTGGAGGGTGGAAGACGCCAGTGAAGGTGTTTTAAGCTTCTAAATCGCCACTGGAAAGAAGACCCGATATATTAAGGCGTAACGACGGATTGACTACGGAATGTCCTAACGACGGACGTATCCGTCGTCAAGTCCGTCGTTAACTATGGCGCCAACTCTCCCGCCAAAAAAACAGTCGTCAGTCCGTCGTCAAGTATTTCGCGGCGATCCATCGCTAGTCCGTCGCCAGTTGACGACGGATTTGTTATCTGTCATCCATTTCATCGCCAGTTTCATGTTTTTTTTTGTAGTGTATTGACTCTTAAATAAATAGTTTTGTTAGTTTTAGACACATCGGTGCTAATAAATTTGTTCAATATTTTTTGTCAAATCATATAAAAAGACGATTCAAACTCGACTAATCTTATGTTTATAGTCTTACTAATTACTATATGTATAATACATACGTCAGAGGGTGACTATAGTGGCTGTATATTTATTCATACTAATTAAAGTCTTCTTCAAGTTGGAGGCCAGGAAATACGTATAAATATACGCATATTAAACACATATATAAATAGTGTCAAATGTTAGAAAGAATAAAAGTAAAATAATAAGTAGTGTCAATGGATGATGTACCTGTAGCCCTCATCTTCGTTTCAACTTGTATTATAATAAATTGACAAGAAAGTTGAAATTTGTATAGCTCAATCTATCATTCACATGCTTCCATTGATTAATCCATGAACTAATATTTAAATACTCACATGTTGGCCAATTTTTGTAACAACTGCCGCTCCATCTCAACTTCTCTTTCTAAACTATTTCCTCTTTTATTTTCATCTCTTCTTCTTTTTCCCTTGGCCGCCAAGCTGAAGATTGTTCCAACTACCATTTTAAAATGTGTTAATTATACAAACTAGTTAAAAAAGATTATAAAAGATAAATAATAGCCACCAACATAAAACTCTTTAAATTCTGGTTACTTTGAATGTGAATTGTTATAAATACCCTATTATTTAAATTTAATTGTATAAATTATACGAATGATATGAAAGGTATAATAATATTCATTCATATGACTCATATGCACATACATATGACTCATACGCACATACAATTTAATAAAATTAAGTATTATATGTGAATGGTACGATTCGATACAATTCATACTATTCATACTCAAAATTGTTAAATATAATTATAAGGGTATTTTAGTACAAAAAATTTATAAATGGCTAGAATTTAACTATTATTATGTTGGTGGTTATTATTTGTCTTTTCCAATCTTTTTTGGCTATTTTATATAAGCACTATTTTAAAATTAAAAATAATATATAATGGCAATTACTCCAATATGCTAATTTCACTATATTTCAGGTAAGTAGATAAGGATGTTTGGTTAAACTTATAAACTCTTTAAAATAGCTTCTAAAGTGTTTAAGAGCTTATAAGCTCATGACAAATTAAGCTCTAATAAGTTCTTGGCCGATATAAGTTGTTCAAAAATAAATAATTTCACCCCAACTTATTTCTCCATAAATTTATAATATGCAACAAAATTATATAAATAGCCCTATAATATTTTGTTATTACTAGATTTATCCCAACAAAATCACGTATGAAAGCTTAAAATCTCAAATATTTTATCATCTTATAAGCTCTTATAAGCTCTTTAAAAAAGCTTATAAACTCATTTATGCAAACGCCTTAACAACTTATAAACTCTTTAAAATAAATTTAGTCACGCACTTTCATACTTGTTATAGATTAAATCATTCAATCGATCGACTGCAAATTTAATAAATTTGTTCTTGCTTCATCATAGCCATGGCCAATAATTGGTTATATATTTCATTTCAGAAAATGCTATCAACTCCAACACTACGACGAAATTTGCAAAGGAATTTGATCCATCGGTAATTACCGACAAATTTTTTATATAAATATTTACTTATATATTAAATAAATATTTCCGACATACTTCTGGGATTTAATTTCATTAAATACTTATTATTCACTTTTAATACTATAGAGGAAAAGAATTCACCGGCAAAAAAAATTAAATTATTTAAAAACTAAATAATTGATTATTTTATTAAAATTAATATTACCGACGGATATTTTCGTCGGCGACAAAAATTCAAATAATGTATTATTTTATTATAATTAATATTGTCGAGGGGTATTTCCGTTGGCAGTAAATAATTAATTTAATTGAAAATAAATAATTTATTTATTTAAAAATTAAATAATTTCTTATTTTTTATAATTAATATTTATTTAATAAATATTTATTTTTTTACTTTAATTATTATCTAGGAAAAAATTAGTCGGCAATAAAAAATTAATTTATTTAAATACTAAAGAATTTATTATTTTATTAAATTTAATATTACCGAGTGATATTTCCGTCGGCAATAAATAATTTATTTAATCGGTAATTAAATAAGTAATTTATTAAGAAATTATGTAATTTATTTTTTTTAAATTAATAGTTAAATTCATTCAATATTTATTTTTTTTCACTGTAAATATTATCGAGGGAAAAATCCGTCAGCAATAAAAAATTAATTTATTTAAAAACTAAAGAATCTATTATTTTATTAAATTTAATATTATCGAGGGATATTTCCGTCGGCAATCCACTTATATCCCACATCGAAAAAAAATATTACTTTTAATGAATGAGGTTCTATAAATAAGAAGACATAATATTTTATATGAAGTGTAGTGTAATTTGGGTCTTTTGGTTAAGATCAAGTGTAGTATTTTTTTGTTATGAGTTTAATATTTGTAATAAATTACTCCCTTCGTCCCAACTAGCTTGAGTCGTATTCTTTTTCGGGCCGTCCCAACTAACTTGAGTCATTTCCTTTTTAGGAAACATTTATTACATACACAAATTAAAATAATATATATTTATATCATCACTTTATACTTTAAACATATACTCAACATATACTCTTTAACTCCTTAATTCCAGTGCCGAAAAAAAATGCCCCAAGCTAGTTGGGACGTAGGGAGTCATAAATTTTGAATTGTCCTATTTTGATAATTTAAAGTAAAACTTGGACATAAATTAAAAAATAAAAAGTAAAAAATATTTAATTTATCGTGGAAAAAAATTATTAATTAATATTTCATTTATTTTATTATCGAGGAATTACTGAGGAAAAAATATTAATTAATATTTAATTTAATTTTTTACCGAAGATTATTGAGGGAAAATAAAATAATTAAATTAATTATTTTCATTATATTATTGACAAATTATTGACGGAATAATTAGAAATATATAACATTATTTTAATTTTTATTACCAACAGATTATTCCTTCAATAATTTTTATTACCGACAAAGTATTATCGACGAATGAATTATGTTGGGAATCCCTCGATATTTTGTATTGACTATGGATTTTTAATTTTTAGGATTGGATTTTTCTATCCGCAATTAATTAATGTTTTGTAGTGCAAACTTAATTAAACTGTTGACTATGATGAGTTTCATTCGCAGATGCTGTTCAAATTGCATTTAATCTCCCTCAAAAAGTCAATTCAATCATTTTTCTTAATCGATATATATGCCAAAACCCACAGCATATTAATTATTTCGCTTATTCCATCACATTTTTATTTTTCCCGAAAAATATATAATATTTGGAAATATTTCCACTTTCTCATTATATTTTAATTTTCCAAAAAAATACATAATCTTCTTATTATTCCCAATTTATTCCCAAAATACAACAATATGAGACAAATTGGAAATAATTCAAAAAGTTGTGTATTTTTTGAAAATGCTAAATGATACTGGAAAAATTGTAAAAGCTTAATGTATATTTAGGCAAAATAAAATATCGTTCAATAATTGAAAAAATATGAAAATTTTATGTAATTTAGGAATACTAGCCCATTTATAACCGTAATGTAGCGATCGCATTTTATTTTATTCAAATAGTCAACGATGGCTAATATTATTAACAACCTAAGTTACGTAACTCTACCTAAAGTTGACTGCTGAAAATGGATCATAATTATGTCTAATGCTAAGTAAGTTTAAAACTTAAAATAGTTTTAACGATGCAGAACTAATTGCTTCAAAATTCTTATATATATTTATTAGTCAAATTGAAACATTATGGAAAAAAAATAAAAACTTGTATGACAACTAACCTTTCATTATATAACCCATTTTGTGAAAGTAAACTGTATGGTTAGCTTTAGGTAACCATACAAAATATTTTATAATGTTAGTAATAGATTCATATATAGCACGATAAAATTATGTGCTCTGTGCTGAATGACATGTGAACATATATCATTCGTTTGCGTCGATTTATCTAAATATCCCCACCAACTTTTATTTAACTTCAATTTTCAAAATTATTTAAATATTACAAATTTTATACTTGTCGAATGTTGCGATCAATTTTTTTTTTTCAAATTGAAGTTGACATTAGGAATGAGCATGCATCCGTTAACCATTTATTTACGATTAAAAAAATTGATTGTTTACTTTAATTTCTAGCAGTTTGATTAAACACTAAAAAAATAAAAAGTATTAATAATTAAAAATCATATTAACAATTAATCTAAAAGTCTGGATCGGTTAATTAATTTTTCAATAGTTAACCATCATAAACTAATATTTTCTATTGTATATAATTTTATAGTACAAAAGACTCCAAACATATTTATACAAGTAGAGTTTACATAAAAATAATAGCTTATATGTATTTAGTAGTAATTAATTAATATTGATTACATACAAATATGCAACATATTGAATGCTTGAATTAAGCAGCAGTAGAATTAAAATTATATTTGAAGGATAGCTTCCTTAAGTCTTGTCCTAAAGTATTGAACTCTCAATAAATGTTGAAGTGTGAAGATCTCGTCTACTCGAATCTAGCTACTGAGTTGGTCAACCACTTCTCATAAGTGTTTTCATTTTTGGAAAAGATCTCGGAGCAGATAAATCTTCATAGTTGAAAATCCTCGAGTCACTTCGAGAAACTTGGACATATGAGATTTTATTTCCGAACCACGCAAATCAAACATTGTGTCTACACTATTTACTTTCAGCATTCATTTCTCTCTAATGCTATATTGCATAAACTTGAATACTGAATAATTGCAAATTGAAACATTAACATTAAGATTTCTGATAAACGAGTAAGCCTTTAAAACCACCACTTCCGCACTGCAATACTTGAGATATTAGTCCATCAGTCTAACACTAGTAGTAGACTGAAGGATTGTAATATGAAGTTACTCTCTACTAAGGTTATCTCCCTTCAAATTTTGAATTACACGTTAAAATCAGTTTTAATATGAAAATCTTTAAACTGACATATTCCCCTTATACACCAGAATACTCGCTTTCGAGACCAACAAACAGAATAAGCTAAAAAACATGACAATAGAAAAAATAAAACAAATAATTTACGTTTATTAATTCACGGTAATTGATGCTATAGCGATGAGAATATAATTTTTAGGAATATGAATTGTAAATGAGACAAACACGTATAGTAGTGGTCGTGTAGACTTTTTGAATTATAAAGTCTTACTTTTATATTCAATCATTAGAGTTAAATATTCAAATTAATATATATATATATATATATATATATATATATATAATAGGGAAGAGATCAAATAAAAATGGTTATGTATGAATTAACTAAAAATAAATTTTGACTGTTAAATCATTTCAATTAATGGTACAGATTAAAAGATGATTTTGATATATATCTGATTTAAAATATGTATTCCTAAAAATAGGGAATTTGTTATTCTTTCTGATTAGAGTTTATTGATTAGGGTATAGTTTAATTTATATCCATTGGATTGAAAAATATGGATGGTTCAGATTTATTTTTACTTAACACAAGCAAATCTATTTTCAATATAACCATTAGATCTATATATATATATAGGGGTGCGTTCAGGTTAAAAGTGACTTTTGAGTATAAAATAAGAAGTAATTTTGGCCATCTATTACATTAGATCTAATGGTATAGATTTAATCCTGAAACTTAGGGGAAATGGTTATTAGACGTGTTGCATCGCAAATTTGCAACGTAAAAGGTATTATGGACAAATCTATCTTGGCGGTTTTTTTATGAAAATTCAAAATATATATCATTACATTAATTACAGAAAAAAATTTGTTAAGTTCCCTCAACTCATGCTCAAACAATTTGATAATTCGTTTGTTTATTGTTGCATTATATAGTCATGTAATATGCATTAAATATATATGTAGTACTGCATTATATAGTTACGTAATTTGCATTATATATATATATATTGTACTACAAATTAATTTTTGGTAGTTAGAGAAATTTATGGAATAGAATAATCTTCTAAAAATATTGGAAAATTCATCCTAATTTTGAATTACATAAATTTTAATTGGAAAACACAACCGAAACCATGCAATACCAATTTATATCATTTTGATTCACAATCAAACGTGTGATGCATTACGTTATATTTATTGTTGCATTGTATTCTGTAAAAAGTTATAAATTGGACGGTACTCAAATATTTCATTGAAATCTAAATGTCGATGCAATTTACATGTATATATCAATGCAATTCACATGTATGTATGGTGCAACAAAATATTATTAAATAAAATAACATTGCAATTTCCACGTATATGACAATGCAATCCACACATATATGTGGTGCAACATAAAAAGTGCATCAATTCATTCAATTAGGCGTGATACAAGTCGGCGGAGGTGGGAGGGAACGTTGATACCAAATATGATTTATCTCTCAATATAACCTTAATTAGATGAATAATTAGTGGAAGTTGTTATTTTCTCTCTCATGTTATAATTACATAAATGTCATTTTTCAAAATATTTATGGAATATTTTATTATATTAAATTGAATTTATTATGACGGTTGATCTACTAAAATTAATGATCCAGATCACTTCCTATTTTATATCAAAATCATTTTTTATATGAACTATATATATATATATAGGATACAGTTCATATAAAAAGTGGATTTTGGGTATAAAATAGGAAGTTATCTAAACCATCCATTTTTTAGATCTTGTGGTTGAGATATTTTAACAATTTTCGTTTTTTTATATAATTGTTTAATTAAGATTAGTAATGAAAAAGGTATTACAGTAATTGAACAACAATTAAACAACAATTAAATATAGAAACCGCCGGTTTTAATTAGGAAAGAGAATATTAATTGGTTCTATCAATAAATGGCGTGTAATTGCAGAGGTGTGAGATTTTCTCTTTCTGTTTGAAACATTATTGGGAAGAGAATTATTGTTGAATTTGAGTTTTACAATGAATGAAGAATGTGATGCTAAGTATTTATTTTATTTTATTTTTTGCATCGTTTTGATCATTATTGCATCGTTTAAACGACAATTTGCATTGAACTAGACTACCGTTTTGCATTACTTCATTTACATTGTTGCACTGTTAATATAATTATGATGCACTGTTCTTGATTAACCGTCTACGGGTTGTTGCACTTGTATTCTTAATAGTTTGCATTGAGAAAGAATTGATGGAATGGGCGGTGAATTCATGGCAGTATGGTTTGTTTTAGTTACGTTGTTGCATTGTTTACACGACAATTTGCATTGAACCAGGCTACAGTTTTGCATTACTTTAGTTACATTGTTGCACTGTTAATATAATTATGATGCACTGTTTTTGATTAACCTTCTACGAGTTGTTGCACTCATATTCAAATGATTTTGCATCATGGTCTCTTCTGGTAAACGGCCCTCTTCGAAGTCGTCATCTTCCCCGGCGTTGTCCAGGAGACGGCGTGAACGGCGGCGTGGAGTCGAGGACATCTTCTTCATTCACCGAAGTTGCAATCGAGAATGAATTCTTGATAGAGAAGTGGGTGTGTTGTATGTTTGGGAAGTTATTGCAATATGGCGTGAAAATCATCTTCTTCTCTGGTGAAATTGCAGTCGACATTGTTCGCTTTTGCACCATTGGTGCTTCCTCCAACTTCAATTCCTGAAAATCATCTTCTTCTCCGGTGTGTTGCAACAATCTTGTAGACCTCCGGCGTGATGATGAGGCCATCTTGTTCGAACAACAACAATGGTGGTTTTCGTTTTTTAGGGCAGTGGTTTTTGGTGGAAGTAGAATTTGTAGACATTCCATAAATAAAAACTGCAATGTGTTTTTTTCTCCCTGAAATACCCTTCTGCGTTGTGAAATGCAATGCAACTTCAGTTTTTAAAAAAAATCAGGATGAAATCTGGACCATTGGATCTTATGAAATGTATGGTTTGGATTACTTTCTATTTTATACCCAAAACTCACTTTTTACCTGAACCCACCTTATATATATCAGTTAACTTTATATTTTGTTATATACTATATAGTATGTCACTAGTTACTCACAAATAAGTATTTAGTTGTTGTATTTAAATTTTAATTTATTTATTTAATTTATTTGTCAATTTTAATTAATTTATTTTATTTTATTTGTCAATTTTAATTGAATTTTATACATATTACTAGAATCATTCCACCAAATAGAATATATAATTACTTTTACATTTAATGTCCTTTTAATTGATTTTAAGTTACTAACCGGATATATTCACTTATGCATTAGATCAAAATTTGACTTGAAAGGAGTAAACTGCATATTAATTATATTCCTTGATCAAGCCTATTTGGTCTTCAACATGACAACACGGATGCAGTTTTAACAAAAATAAAACTCCATTGGAAATTATGAGTTTGCTTTAGTTATAATAGTTTGTTGATCTCTAATTATTCTTAACAAATTACAGTTTCGAACAAGATTATCAAAGTTTAAATAGGTCTCAATCTTTAAAACGAGCCTTTACAAAAGATAAGATGTTAAGTTTTAACCTATTGATTAAGCTTTTTAACTTTTAGACCATGTTTTATTATTGTAATTATGTTGGTCCCGAAATGAGTAAATAAAAATTTAAAATGCGGAATTTGATGGTAAACTCGTTTTTATAAAAAATCAATCAAAATCAAACTTTCACTTTGAGAGCCAAGTGTTCTTTCTATCGAACAAGATTTTACAATGAATATGAAATCTATAATAACTTGCTCGATTTCTAAGCTCTAGATATGGAAATAATTTGGCTTAGAATACACGGGGAAAATATAGCAACTCTAACTATGAAACACTTGAGAAATAAGTGTTTCACTGGATAAAACTTTGAACTCGAGTAAGAGTTGATTTCTTGTAATTCTTGAGTCTTCCCGTTAGTTGTTCAAGTGAGGAATGCTCTTTTTTTATAATTGATGTAGATTCAAACTAGCCGTTGAGTGTAGCTGTTTGAATTTTGAATCTGATCTATCCGTTGAATTCTTCCCGTTGAAGTCGTCCTTTTTGCCATTTTTGGTAACTGTCATTTTAGACAAATTCTGCAATCTGCAGCTTTCCATAACTTAAGTATTGGCCTTCAGGCTGGGCTGGTCCCTCAAACTGGGACTTTCAGGCTGGGACCTTCAGGCTGTACTGGTCCCTCAGACTGGGATTTCAGGCTGGGCTGGTCCCTCAGGCTGGGACCTTGAGGCTGCACTGGTCCCTCAGACTGGGACTTTCAGGCTGCACTGGACCCTCAGACTGAGACTTTCAAGCTGGGACCTTCAGGCTGCACTGCTCCCTCAGACTGGGACTTCAGGATTGGAACTTCAGGACAGACTTCAAGCTGACTTTCAGACTTAGTTTTTTTGGCTTGCCCTTGAGGCTTGGATTTTCAGGTTTTGTCCTTTAGACTTGCACTACACAAAATCAAGTTTTGGAACCAAATCAAAACATAATAAATATCCCAACAATTTCTCCTTTTTTGATGGTGCCAAAACATGATCAAGAAATCAAATTCATATATTAAAAATAATGATCTGAGCATTTTTATGTGAACAATATTCCCCCTCAGATTAATAATCATATTCATCAATAATGAATCAACTCCATTTTCAGTGGAGGCATGTTCCCCCTTGTTTGTTGATCTTCATAATTAATCTAATTCTTCAGGACTAGTATTTGCATCGATATTGATTTTGGTCTTCACTGGTCCGGTACCTGAAATCATTGAGCTTTGAAAATTGAGTTCTTTGGTACCCAAATTTTTCTTATAACTCTCACTGAGTTATTAGGCCATATTTTCCTTCCACTAAAATCAATATAAAATATTTTTGATTTTTCAGTTTTGCTCACAAACTCAGTTCTAGACTGAGACCATTTTGTGTAAGAATTTTCAGTATAGCTCCTTGGTGAGCAAGAATGAGAACGATATGATCTTGAACTGGGTGATGAAATCCCGTGTTCACATTTATATCGAGAGTATTGTCTCGGTTCTCAATATGAATAAGATTTTGGGGAATGAGAATATGAATTTCTCGAATGTGAGCTTCTCAAGTGTGAGCAAAGTGATCTTGATCTGCTGTCAGCTTTATACTGAGTATGTGGACTCACTTTTTGAGAATAAATATTTTTCTCATATGATTTAGACCTTGAGTTAGATCTTCGCATAACCTTGTCGGGTCGATGGTGTCTCAATTGAGTCACCTGAGGTTGTCTTATAGGAGAGATATTTTCCTTATTCTCATTTCTTTTCATTTTGAGGGCAGCATTTGAGAATGCTTCTATTTTTTCATTCAGGCGGTTATCAACCAAAAACTTATTTCTCATAGACAAATCATCAATTTTGCCTTGCAATTGATGATTCTCATCAATCTTACAATCAAGATCTCTTTTCAGTGTAGAGATGATGTTATCTTGTTCTTTCTCCTTCTCTTTTAAGGCATTGAGTTCAGAAGTGAGTTTTCCACAACTATCATCTTTTTCCTTTGATTGAGATAGTTCAGTAGATGTGCTTACTGAACAATCTCTTTATTTTGATGCCTTGGGATCAATATAAGAGCTAGGCATAACATGCACGTAGATTGTTTTGGGAGAATTCATTTCCCTAGAATTCATGGCAATATGCTCATGAATGATTTTGAGATTTTTTTTTTTAAAGATCTATTCACATGACCTTAAAACACACGAAGTGTCGTAGAAACAGTGGTCGTTGAACACACTGCTCTAATACCACTTGTTGGTCCCAAAATGAGTAAATAAAAATTTGAAATGCGTAATTTGGTGGTAAATTCATTTTTATAAAAAATCAATCAAAATCAAACTTTCAGTTTGAGAGCCAAGTGCTCTTTCTATCGAATAAGATTTTACAATGAATATGAAATCTATAATAACTTGCTCGATTTCTAAGCTCTAAATATGAAAATAATTTGGCTTAGAATACACGGGGAAAATATAGCAACTCTAACTATGAAACACTTGAGAAATGAGTGTTTCACTGGATAAAACTTTGAACTCGAGTAAGAGTTGATTTCTTGTAGTTCTTGAGTCTTCCCGTTAGTTGTTCAAGTGAATAATGCTCTCTTTTTATAGTTGATGTAGATCCGAACTAGCCGTTGAGTGTAGCTGTTTGAATTTTGAATCTGATCTATCCGTTGAATTCTTCCCGTTGAAGTCGTCCTTTTTGCCATTTTTTGTATCTGTTATTTTAGACAAATTCTGCAATTTGTAGCTTTCCATGACTTAAGTATTGGCCTTCAGATTTGGACCTTCAGGCTGGGCTGGTCCCTCAAACTGGGACTTTCAGGCTGGGACCTTCAGGCTGGGCTGGTCCCTCAAACTGGGACTTTCAGGCTGGGACCTTCAGGCTGCACTGGTCCCTCGGACTGGGACTTCCAGGCTGCACTGGTCCCTCAGACTGGGACTTTCAGGCTGCGCTAGTCCCTCAAACTGGGACTTTCAGGTTGGGACCTTCAGGCTGGGACCTTCAGGCTGCACTGGTTCCTCAAACTGGGACTTTCAGGCTGCACTGGTCCCTCAGACTGGGACTTTCAGGTTGGGACTTCAAGATTGGACCTTCAGGACAGACTTCAAGCTGACTTTCAGACTTAGTTTTTCTGGCTTGCCCTTGAGGCTTGGATTTTCAGGCCTCGTTCTTCAGACTTGCGCTACACAAAATCAAATTTTGAAACCAAATCAAAACATAATAAATATCCCAACAAATTAGGTAAGCTTGAATATGATAAATTTATTTTTTAAGTTTTCATAAGTTTGTCAAATGTTTTTCAACACACATAACAACGGCAACAAGCTCTTTTTTAAGTAGCTGACCAAGCTAGTCCAATGTAAAAACAAACAAAATTTGTTATCAAGACAATCCAATGAAACGACAACAGGCTCCATGCACCATCAAGTATGACAAAAAAAATTAAAAATGGAAAACAAGGATAAAAATTCAATAGATATGAAGTACAATACTCAATACAACGATGTGAAATTCAGAATTATCTCATCCAACGACTTTTTTTATTTCATGCATATCAAGTATTTATGATATTTTATCAAACACACATTCTGCAAAAATCTCTACGAATTTTAAAACTTTCACACGAATCACTCGAACCACAATAAAATTCTCATCTTTCGCCATTAGAGATTTACCATAGTTTCAACCATTTTTTTGTTATAACAATTCAATTGTTTATTGTTAAGTCTAGATATATAAGAGTTTTCGATAATTTCTCAAAGTTAATTAGAAATTTATGGACTTAAGTTGTGCAAATTGTGTGTTTCAATTTTATAATAACTTTTGAGTTCATCATAATTGAGTTAGTGATGGTAGTTAATTACTCAATCTCATTTATAACTAAAAAGTCAATAAGATATTACTATGTTGAAAGATCTACACAGCTAAAGAAGATCAATGTATTTTATTGAAATGATAGAACAAGTATGAAGATTCAATGAACTCAAGCTACGGAAGAGTCCTTTATATAAGCATGAAGCTAGAGAAACTACCTACAACAAACTAACTATTTCGTATTAGAAACAACTAACAAGCTAACCACCACAAAGTTATCTCTAACAACTCTTAACAAGCACACACAACTGAACAATTCCTTTCGCAACCAACTGCAAGTGCATGGTGCATGACACTTTAATACACCAATATACTCCCTTCGGTCACGAAATAACTTCTGAATTTGCCATATTCGTCCGTCCACAAAGTAACTCCTCATTTAAAGTTTCTATTTTTCCATTTAAAGTTTCTATGTTTACCAATATACTCCATCCGGCCACGAAATAACTTCTCACCTTTAATTCAAATACTCATGTGGGTGCAAATTAACAATTAAATCACTTTAATTTAAACACTCATGTGAGACCCAATCTTCATTCACTACACATCTATATATATATAAAAGCAAAATCATTTTACCACTTTCTTTCAATTTTATCCTTCCTCTTTTATTCTATTTACATTATTGTCTTTTGACTTCTTATTTTTATTTTCTATTTTCTTCATATTATCAATAATTAATATATTTAATTCCATTATAAAATTATATTTATATTTTATTAATTTATATATTTTCTAAAATTATATATAATTATAAGTTATGATATTATAAATGAATAAAAATGTGTATACAAATATAGTTATATTTATATTTTTTTCTTTTATTCAAATTATTAATAATTAATTTTCTTTAATTCCATTTAAAGTTATATTTATTATTTTATGAAATTGTATATAATAATTAAAAATATGTATATTTTTTTATTTTATTTATCTTATTATCTTTTCATTTTTTTTATTTTATTTTAGTTTAAATTATGACACTTTAAATGAATAAAAAATTATATACAAATATAGTTATATTTATTATTTTTTAATTTTTTCACAATTACAAATTTGTAGTATTAAATAAATCATTAGAAAATTAATAAAATTTAAATAAGAAATATATTTCACAGATATGCTAAAAAAAAACTAATTAAATAGTTTGAAGTCGAGTTTCAGCTTAAAAATTACTAGGAAATACGCATCATAAATTAATTAAGCAATCTTCAAATCGAATAATATATAATAAGCAAATTATTATATTTTTTTTACATTAAAAACAGAAACTAATACTCACTTTGTTTTTTAAAAAGATGCACCTTTTGCCATTTTGGTACGTTCCAAATAAACAATGCACTTCTATTTTTGGATATGATCTCAATTCTCACCTTTAATAACTCTTTTTGTGGGTCTCAATCTCTATTATAATTCAAATCAATTAGTATATTTTATCATTTAATAACACTTTTTTGTGGGTCACAATACACTACCATTCAAATCAACTATATTTTAACACTTAATAACACCTTTTTGTGGTCTCAATCTTTTTTTTTTCTTTGAAATTTTGTGGTCTCAATCTTTAATACCACTCAATTCAACTATATCTTATTAAAATTCGTGTCGCATCAAATGGTGCATGCTTTTATAAAACGCATGGAGTGTATAACAATCTATTTACAATCTTTAAAAATATAATACGTAGGTTTAACACTTATCATGTATAATAAGATGATTTTTATTTGGATTGTTTGATTTTATTAAACATTATCAACAATATTTGTATTTTAAAATAATGAAAATATATACTGAAAAATATAATTCCCCGTGCAACTACACGTGTAAAAATACTAGTTAATAATTAAAGTCAAAACAATTTATTAAAATGTTGAGTCAATATGGATGGAAGGAGTAACATCTTTATCTAATAGTGCCATAAATATTGAGAATGAGGAAGTAATTATATTCACTATATATCCAAGAAAAAAAGTCAATCTATATTTAGTTATAGTGGTCAATGCATAATACGGAGGCCGGGTAAGCTAATTGTTTACCCGGGGATAAAGCCCTAGCCGACTAGCTGGGTAATTTACGAACCGAACTTTGAGTTGATATAGGACATTCATTCAGCCCTATGCCCTATTATCAACTAACGTCGGATACCTTTGACCGTTTGTCTGGCTGACCGGCCGTGTTGCTTTTGAATTCTTTTTTACTTCAACCATGCCACAAATGCTAGAGCTATCCACACGACTTTCAACTATGAGAACAATAGTGATCAAAAACTTTACTTATTCAAACTAAGAATCAATAGTTTACACAAATTCAACGTTGTAAAATAATTTCACAATTCAAAACCCTAATGCTAAAAGTCATTTTAGATCTCTATAAGATTAAGTACATATATATAGTCCTCCAATTGGTCAACTTAATTATACTACACTATCAATATCAAATTTTAATATTCTTTTATTTATTTTTTAATTTTAATTTTATATCTTTTAGTTTTTTTTTCTAATTATTACCATGATTTCATCCCACTTAAATAAAGTATATTTTTTTAATATTTAATATCACTTTTAATTGATTTTTATGTTTGATAAATTCAAAATTAATGTATATGCTTTTTAAAAAATTTAATTTTTTAAATTTGATTTTTAATAAATATTAATTAAAATGGTATTTTTTGTGGGACATGGAATCCAATGATTTTTATGATATACTCTCTCTCTCCCATTAAAAGTGGTCACGTTTGACCAAAAAGCTCTCACAGATTTGGTCAAACGCGGTCACTTTTAGTGGGACGGAGGGAGTATATTTTAATTTTCTACTATATTAGTAATGACAAAGTTATATATACTTCATTCATCCACGATTTTGTTATTCATTTTTTCATATTGATCCGTCTACGAATTTATCATTCGATTCATTTTTTTCATTTTTTGTTAAGTGGGTGGGTCTCTTCACTTTGTAAATACAACTCATATACCTAACTCAAATTAATATCAATAAATTAAATAAGGCTCAAACTTCATTCAATACATATACTACACCTTAATTAAATCAAACTACTTTCTTAAGCTGAATGTGAGGTAAAAATAAGGGGGTGTTTTACTGAGTTTATAAGCACCTTAAAACAGTTTATAAGTTGTTTAGGAGTTTATAAGCTCATTGAAAGTATTTGGCAAATTAAGCTCTTTGAGAGTTTATAAGTTGTAAAAACAAGCTATTAGAGCTTATAAGTTGTTCAAAAAATAAGTATTTGCGCCCCAACTTAATTATTTATCCATGAACTTATAAACTGCAACTTATTTCTCCAAACACCTTGACAACTTATAAGTTTTTTAAAATTAATTTAGCCAAATACCGTCTAAGTCGCATGGTGCAGGGGGACTATTACTAATTTACTATAATGATCTCCTTTTTTACTAAATAAATAAGATTTTGATTATTATTTTTAAATAAATCTAAGATACATAGACGTACGTAGGGTTATAAATCTCTCATCCATATGCATTTCTATGTGTGTTTGCATAGATAATTAAGCAACTACCTGGTGGGGACCAATCGATTTGTATATAGCTCTAAAATCCATCTCTCTCTCTCTCTCTTTCTGTATGTATGTATATACATATTGTTGCCTCAAAGACTTAAACGTTGAAGTTGAATTCTTCAAGTTATATATATATTTTGTTTCTTTGTATTTATGAGTATGACAGTGAATGGATTGTTTAATGGGGATTCATATTTTATATAGGTACAAGTAGAGTGCAATTGGGCCATTGACATTTTGTTTGAGTGTGCTGGATGAAGCCATTTATTTTGAATTATTTGTTTAAGCAAGTCAAATACTGCTGCATCACTTTATAAACAACACGACTATTGCTCTTTCCCATCACACACACACAAAGATCCATAGAGAGAAGAATAATTAAAGAGCTTTAGAGAGACGCTATTAATATGGAAATTTCTTTGCACAAATCTGTTGTTGGATCAGAGGCAGTGAACAAGGATACCAAAGCTTCCGAATCCAACGGCGATGAAGAAAGCTGTGTAGACGAGATCGTTCTTCATCAGGTAATCATCAATCTTGCCCAAATTAATCTAGAAAAAAATAAAAAATCCCAACTATACTTTTAGATTCCTAACTTACTATCAAGTATTATATGTAGTTAGTTTAATTAAATTTGTTTTCTGGCCTTGTCTCAGTTTGGTGCTAGAAAAAAAGCCCAAGAAAATGATGGAACGAAGGCACCAATTATATCTCCTAATCGCAGGAATTCCAATATCAGCAAGCAAGTAAGAGTTGATCAAAACACCAAACTATATACATATATACATGATCATGTTTTGATTTATTTCATGCAACTTTAACAACATTTCATCAGAAATTGGCTTCATTTTAATTTACTCTAGCTGTTAAATAACTGGAATTCATGTAAAATGAAAACAAAACGAGCCTCCAAAAAAATCAGAAACATGTGGTGATTATCAAACTCGGGCGTATGAAAAGTCTTTGAATAATTAAGCTACATAAATTAAATATATAATATAGTACTTATAATACTATAAATCTTAGCAGCCATGCATTTAAACCATTGACCATATACCTAAGGCTAGATGCAAGTTGTTGATTCTTTTTAGAGGAGGGACTACAATTAATTCAAGTTGGGGTAGGTCTCATGGTTATTTATATGGATTATTTTAGTTTTATTGATTAATTCTAGATCGAGTTAATTTTAATTAATATATATGGGTTTCGTTTCTTACAATCAAAGAATTCATCTTTATTGAAATCTCACATTTGGTGATCGATCAAAATAAAATTTAAAGTCAGAATTCGTGTGAGCTAGCTTCATTATAATTAAGCTAACGCTGAATATATATAAATTTTGATATATAGGGGTTGGCTATGGAAAGACCATCTCCTGAATCTGAGTCCAGATCATCTTCATCTGCAAAAAAGGAATTGCAGGTTACAATTAATCTCTCTCTCTCTCCTAAATAAATATACATCCTAAATATATAATTGAATATATATATATATATATATATATATATATATATATATATATATATATTAGTAGGTTAAGCATCGGTTTATTGCAGGTAGCATTGCGTGTCTCAATTAGTACATTGAGAACAACTACTGCATATATACTATATATATATACAATCACACAGCATAAACAGTTCTTTTTTTTTTAACAGGTAAAATTATCCACTTTTATAAAATAAAGATAAAAAATACTCACTTAAAAATAAAAGATAAAAAATATCAATTTTTTACAATAGCATCATGAATTTAATCATGTACTCATGTTATTCAAGTTATTTTGAATTTGAATAACATGAACAATTTCATCATGTTATTCTAAAAAGTGGGTACTTTTTATATTTTATTTTTAAGTGGATATTTTTTATTTTTTACTTATCAAAATAGGTATTTTAGCATTTCCTATTCGTAATTCACTTTTGACATGTATTACATCGCAATAAAAGTTTATTACAAAATCTGGAGAAGACTTGGGATTTATTGACTGCTAATTCTACTTGGATATTTAATATTCCAAAACAAATTAGTAGCTAGGTCTTTAGTTTTCTTTTTCTGAAATATATATTACTTAACTTTGCAAGTGAATATTTATATATTATGTATGGTTGTAGTTGGATGATCAACTTGGATCAACCAAAGCAGAAATGGATGAAGTGATGGAGGAAAATCAACGGCTTAAGATGTACTTAGATCGAGTTCTCAAGGATTATAGAACCCTACAAATGCAATACAGAGATGTCATGCAACAAGATTCAAAACAATCTCCTAATCAAAGCAGTCATGATCAGACCGAAACACATGATCATGATGAATTGATTGACCTCAGTTTAGGAATGAGCTCCAACGACAAGAAAGGCGAGGCGCGTAAGATGTCAAAGATCGACGATACAGAAATACAAGATGATAGGCGCGGGTCTTTGTCATTGGGGCTCGATTGCAAATTCAACTTGCGCGAGAAGTCTCGGGTCGAACCTTCTCCGAATCCGAGCCCTGAAAATAGCATAGAGGAAGTGAAGGAAGAAGCTGGAGAGACTTGGGTGCCTTCGGGCATCAAGAATGCGAGAGATGGTGGAGGGGAAGATGAGATTTCACAACAAAACCCTACTAAACGAGCTAGGGTTTCTGTGAGAGTTAGATGTGACACACCAACGGTGAGATTACATTTTGTAATTTTAATCTTGTTGGATTATTACATTGTAATTAAATGATTTTGATGATATGTTTATCGAAATCCAGATGAATGATGGGTGTCAATGGAGAAAATACGGACAGAAGATTTCCAAGGGGAACCCATGCCCTCGTGCATACTATCGTTGCACTGTAGCACCATCTTGTCCTGTTAGAAAACAGGTACACTTGAATGATCTTGAATATATTATTATTGTATAACAATTAAATCTGATTAATTTGATTAAAATTCTATGCATTTTTGGCATGAAGGTACAAAGATGTGCGGAGGACATGTCAATCCTGATCACAACGTACGAAGGCACACATAACCATCCACTCCCAATCTCAGCCACGGCCATGGCTTCCACCACTTCCGCGGCCGCTTCCATGCTCATGTCTGGTTCCTCAACCTCAGCAACCGGGCCGAGCTCCTCCACCACCACCTCCGCCACGGCAAACCTCCACGGCCTAAACTTCTACCTCGCTGACAACTCGAGATCAAAGCCGGCCTTCTACCTCCCAAATCCTTCAATCTCATCCTCTCCTTCGTACCCAACCATAACTCTCGATCTCACTTCCTCCACCTCCTCCACCACCTCTCATCTAAGCCGTTTAGGAGGTGGAAATGGAAGCGGCAGCTTCGTTCCAAGATACTCAACCACAAACCTAAACTTCAGCTCCCTAGAGTCAAACCCTCTCCCAGTTTCTTACAACAACGGTATGCTTAGCTATGGCCCACAACAACCCTTCCATAGAAACCAGAATAATGCAGCTTCTCTTAGCTTCGGATCACAACCCTACGAAACCCTATACCAATCCTACTTGCAGAAAACAACTTCAAACTTAAACCTCAATAATCAACAGCAACAGAACTCTAATTTAGGGGCAGACACCATTGCTGCTGCAACAAAAGCAATAACATCCGACCCTAGTTTTCAATCTGTCTTAGCCGCCGCTCTAACCTCCATCATCGGCGGATCAGGTGGTGGCGCATCCGGCAACCACAACGTAGGAGAAAAATCGAGTTCAACCAAGGCCGGTGATTCTTTTCCCATTCTGTCGAGCTTTCCTTCTTCAAATTCAAATGCGAACAAATGTGCACCAAGTTTTACGAACAAATCGTCATCATCTTCCTCGGCGAGCTCTCAGCCAGCTGGTTTGGCGCTTCTTTCGCCTCCGTTTCCATTTTCGAACTCAAATAAGAGTAAGTCTAACTCACCGGGTGAACACAGCAGGGATCACCTACATTGATTTCGTTTTCGAGTTTTTATTTTTTGGTTAATTAATTATTAGGTGATGTACATTTGTTCATTGTGGTTGGTGGAGATTTATGTATGCATAATGCAAATTTTGCATGGATTTATTTTAATTTCTTTTTCTTTTTGGATCCAACATGTTTTATTGTGAATGAATGGCAATGCAAGGTGAAGAAAATTGTGGATATATATAGATGGCGAGTCACTGCTGGTGGGATAGTTGAATAAGAGCATCCCCACTGGGGAATCTCAATACACTCGGCGGTAAAATCGTAAATAATTGAAACTTTTTTGTTTGGGGTTAGAGTAGGTAGCAGTGGGAGACTCTCTCGCTTTCGAACTCTAGAGTCTCTATTTTAACAATTATAGAATAATTGAATATGGAAAAAATAATATTAATTTAATTTGTTAATTTAAATTTGTATTATAAAATAAATAAATAAATAAAAACGAAAAAAAATTAAATATTTAATTTTTGATTAATATTTTAATTTATTTAATTAAATAACATTAAAGTTAAAATAACAAATTTTAGAAATTAAAATTTCATTAATTTTAATTGAAAATATAAAATACAAGAAATTTTAGATAGAAAAGTGGATGAATAATGAAATGAAGTGTGATGAAGTGTGGTATTTATAAATGTAGATAATTTAAATAATTAAAATTTTAAAAATATAACTTAAATAAAAAAGAAAAAATAGGGGTGAGGCGCCCTTTTTCCCCCGCCTCCAGTGTTCGAAGCCTGCCTCTATCCCCTGAGTCCTGCCGCCCGCGCCTCCCTGCCGCAGCGGGGGCCTCCTACCCCAGCCTCCCATGCCCAGTGTCCGCGTGCTGCCCGAGCCTCCCGCTCCCCTCCCCGCTGCAGATGCTCTAACTATTACCACATTTTCGTTATTTCTTCTAACTAATTTCTCTTTTAAATAAAATTTTTGTATGTATTTGGTACTCTCTTATATATGAAATTTTGATAATTTAAGTTATAGTCTTTTTATTTTTTTTCCTTATGTTCTGTCCACCTCATTTTCCTATCTATTTATTGAGATATTTTGTTGTAGATTGATAAAAAAACACACACATATATATATGTGATAAAGATGTGTCTACCGTCGAAGTGGACAAATTAATAACAAGGAAATACTCTAATTGCAATCAGATATTCTTTTAGTAAGTTGTGATCATAATTCATAATAAAATAAAATAGAGTTAATTACATATAATAGCATACTAAATACTCAACATAACACTATATAAATTCTAGTCATTTTTTTAATTTTGGAATAAAAATACCTTTTTAAATATATCCCGACGTATTCCCTGCATTATAGGTATGAATGATATGATTTTAATGATTCATACCATTCATATGTGATTTGTATAAATCATATCATACATGTATGAAGAGTATTAATCATACCTACCAAACGAGATTCATACTCAAAAGGCTAAAAAACGAAAAATTGGTCAGCTAAAGAAATTTCATCTCCACAATACCACCATCAAAATTTGTTTCACAACCAAAATCGAAACCACACCACTAACAACAATAAATTATCAAAATCAAAAATCAAATCACATGCACTAACAAAAAATTTCAAACAAATAATAATTAGATATTGTGTATGATTGGTATGATTTTAGTGAATCATATCATTCATACGTGAATTGTATAAATATTATTAGGGCTGTCAATTTTTGACACGACACGATAACCCGACACGAACACGCACGAAATTAATGGGTTAGTGTCAAGTCTTATCGGGTTCGGGTTGTTATCAGGTTGACCCGATAAGAACACGAAATTATTAGGTCGGCTTCGGGTTTGAATTTAGGTTACCTGATAAGAAAATATTATAATATATTTTATATTTTGAAGTAAATGTTATATGTAATATATTTTTTCCAAAATATTTTGTATTTTTTTAAATATAAAATAAATATATTCTATAAATTTTAAAAATTATGCATTTATTATTTTTTTTATTATAATTTTTTATATTTTCTATCGTATAAATTTAATTTTTTATCGTGTCGATAACATGCAGTGTCATTATCGTGTCGTTGTTGTGTCATGTCAACACGAAAGTTATCGTGTTCGTGTCGTGTTCGGGTTTGAGGTTAACAGGTCGGGTTCGGGTTTGACCTTAACAGGTTAGGTTGTTATTAGGTCGACCCGATAACGACCCAACACACACGATTTGACACCTCTAAATCTACATATGTATAAAGAGTATCTAACAAGTGGATTCATACTCATATTATTAAAAAACAAAACATTTGACAATTAATTTACAAAGTTATTTATAACAATTTACAATAAAAATAATTAGTATAATTTATATAATATTATGTTGAGAGAGTATAATTATAAATTTATAATTTATTTTTTTATTTTTTTATTATCTTATTTAGCTATTTTATATTTTTCCTCTCCAAGTTGAAATATTTATTCATTGTTAAATTATAAGATCAAATTAACAAGGACTATCACACACACACGTGTGTGTATATATATATATACATGGTCATGAGGAGTAAGTAAAATGTACTTATCCCCTACCATATATATATGTTCACGTATAGGTTTAAGTTCGCCGTCAATATTATGAATATTAAATATTTAAATATTAAATTGTACCACATGATATTGCATTTGTGCAACCTAATGCATATTATATTCAATATATACCGGGATCGCATTGATATATGATCATTTTAATTCAATTGTTTTATGATAATTTCTGGTTTTAATGAATAGATAAAGCTATTTCTCCATTAAAAAGAAATAAATAAAGTGCATGTTGGGAAATATTTTAAGTGTTTTGATTCAGATTCCAATACCTCCCCTGAAAAGATGTTATAAGACCAATACTGAATCTTAGTGTTTTTAAGAACTCATATGTTAGGGAGTTCTAACTTTTTCAAGTACACTGAAGAACCTTGCCACTGAAGATTCATGTTATCCCAAAACT
>JAPKLX010000054.1:816207-837564 GCA_026898415.1 Leonotis leonurus
CACAAAAGTTTTAACTGAAAAACTGACTGGTATATTCCCCCCCCCCCATACACTCAGTTTAACTCGTTTCGGGACCAACAGTGCATGGTCCATGTGAGCCGTGAGGAATAGCCAAATGAAAACTAAACTCATATCCGATCATATGTACAAAGACCAAACTCAACTATTTCGCATGGAGGAATATACTTATTAAATATTTTTTATATTGCTAAGTAGTTTGAGCCGTCTCTTTTTCTAGTTAATATTATAAATAAAAAGACCTTTTATAGTAACTAACTGATTAGATTTAGTGTTCTATTTTTATATTCCACATTTTTCTTTCACAATTAAATTTATTATTTAAATTATTATTTGTTAAGGATGAAAATTTTGTTATAATATAATAAATCATGATTTATAATTATTTTTAAAATTTGAAAAATTATATATTTTATTTTTAATTTTATTAACTCTAAAAATCTATTAAAAATAATATTGAATGTTAAATAATAATTATATACTAATTAAGTACATTAATCGGCTTCTTTATGGAGTATTTCTTTAATTATTTTGTTTTGTCCAGATTAAGAAGTATTCCTTTAGAATTTATAACTAGTTTAAAATTGGAGCTTTGCATTGTTTAAATTGAAAATTCTATGTAGAACTGGGTATTTGATGAAACGGGGATTTCTTGTTGAATATGCGTAGCTGAGCTGCTTGTTGGCTAATCGAGCTTGCTTTTATGACAAAATTAGTGTGTTTATTGCGATTGAGCTAATTAACAAGATTCGCTGTTGTGATTAGGTATTTGAGATGTCTACGGCAACCAGGAAGAGACTGATGAGGGACTTCAAGAGGTTGCAGCAGGATCCACCTGCGGGTATCAGTGGCGCTCCTCAAGACAATAACATTATGCTGTGAAACGCGGTTATATATTTTTGGGTGTGTATAATATAATGTGGTTCTCATTTATTGGCACATATGTTTGATTAATTATATCATTATATGTTTAATTTGTGATTCCTTGTTTTTGCATGTGGATCACAGTCCTGATGATACACATTGGGATGGAGGTGAGACTCAATGTAGTGATTGCAATTTCTTTCATGTTCGTGCATAACTTGTGGACGTACAACTTAATGTTAAAAGCATGTGGTTGAATGTGGCATGTACGTTTAGGATGACTCTGCAATTCATAGAAGAGTATCCAAACAAGCCACCAATTGTTCGATTTGTTTCTCGAATGTTCCATCCGAATAGTAAGACAGTGGTTAATGATTTGAATTTATTGGTGTTGTTTGCTTATTCTAGCTCAATGTTTTAGATTTATCATTTTAATCAGTTTATGCGGATGGAAGTATATGTTTGGTGTTCAACCAATAACGTATCTTAAATTAATCCAAAGGAAGTGCACTACGTGTAAAGTCGACCCGAATGTCGTATCTCAAAGGAAGACTATGCAGGGCTATCAATCATTAGTACTAAAATGCAAAGAATGAAATCTTAAACATACTATGCCCAGGATTAGATTGCACAAAGATTAAGAACTCTAAACTAATACGAAAAGCAATAAACGGGGATACACAAGTGATTGAAGTCTAGGATAAGATTATCTCCAATCTAGGCCAATGCTAGTTTAATCAAACCAAGTCTTAAATAAGATTTCTCTAAGTTGATTAGCCAATAATTTACGTATTCTTAAAGTTAATCCGTGATTATTACTAACGTATACAAATCACATTTAGAAATATACTAATTCAAAACATGGTTACCTATTTACGGATCCGATTGATAGGTTAGGTTGTTTGATCATAAAAGAGAAGTAAAATCATTCATTGATCAAAGTAATCCTACTTCTAGAGTTGCACATGGTGATCAAGCATGGAAAACTCTTAAGCACGGGTCAAACAACCATTAAGAAGATCAAATTAAAGCATTAAACCATAGATAAGAAACAATCAAACCCTATATAAGAATTTAGCCAACCATATTGAAGAATAAATCCATAGAAAGATTCATTGAAGATAACTTACTAAGAATCCACAATTCGGTTGCTAAATCCCTCAATCCTTGGATACCCCAAGGCACTAAACTAAGAAAAACAGTAAGAACAAGTGTTTGAGAACTATTCTTCAAGTTACAATGGTTGGGAGTCAAGAAAATACGCCCAAGAACTACTTAAAAGTCGCCCATAACTGATTGCCAGCGGCCGCTGGAAAGCCAGCGGTTGCTGGCCTCTGCTTTCTGTCCCACTGCAGCAGCACAGGCCCAGCGACCGCTGGCCTGTGTAAAATACGAAATTTTTGAAAACACCAAATTGAAGCTTGTCTCGATAGGAATCCGTAGCCGCAGACGGATCCGAATTCGGAGTTGTAACGAATGAGAACGAGCCAAAACAAAATTGTTGCGCATTGCGCAATAATTTTGCACATGGCCATGCACCCGCGTTCTTTCTCCTCTCGTTTTTTGCCCATATCTCCTAGTAAGCTCTCATCCGCTTTTCTCGGCTTCGTTCGTCTTAGCATCTTCAACATTTACGGCATCATTTAAGCTTCTATTCCATCTCTTTTCCACCTCCTACATCCAAAACACGAAACAAAGAACCCGGCGTAAAAACAAACAATAACACAACATTAAACAAAGAACCAACACACAAAACATGACAAAACGATATACTAAAATACGACCAAAACACGACAAAAACATACTAAACATTTGGACATCTTGCAAAATCATTGGAGTCCTATATATGATGTTGCTGCTATACTTACATCTATCCAGGTGAAATATTTTCTTTTCATTTTTAGTTTTCCATCATGTATTGTGGGGATTTCTTGTCAGAGTTTTAGACCTTGTGATTATATGATTGTCATGGACTTACAGGAGAGTAAATATAATGTGTATTTGGTAAAGGAATTCTAGGCATCCTCCTGGAAGCTATGTCCAGATTTTGCATTATTACTCGAGATTTTTGGCTCTCACATCCTAAAGTAATTAACTATCTTAAGTTAATATTTGGTGAATGAAATTGTACAGAGTCTTTACTTGTGCCAAGTCTGCAGTCGCCCAGTTTTGTTGGCATTTATGGAAATTATTATAAGAGAAAGTGAAAGGTCCTCTGGTGTCTAATTTAGTGTCGATGCTGAATAGTTTTAAGAAAAATATACATGTGGGCAATGCAAAAAAGGGAATGACATATTTGACCTATTATCGGATTACATTAACGAATCTGATCTGACCTTACAGTCGTTACTGTGCGACCCGAATCCAAATTCTGAAGCTGCTCGGATGTTCAGTGTAAACAAGCGAGAATATAATCGCAAGGTTAGGGAAGTTGTGGAGCAAAGTTGGAGTGCTGATTAACCAGGTGTTGCATAGGTGGAATCAGTACACGCACTTGAATAAGCAATGCAACCCGAATCTGCATCCCCTGTAGTGAGAAATTGCTTGTGCTGCTGATTTGGGATTATGTCACTTCTGCTTCAGTCCTTATCTATCAATTGCGTTGTGAAACTGTTGCTTGGTGGTCATTATGTTGTATATTATGACTTACAGATTGTTTGATTTTGAACATGGTAATTATGTGTACATCGCAGCATGCATGGATTCTACTATTCCTTTTTTTCTGTGGTATACTTCCGACTTCGTAATGATTGAAAAAAAATCCAAGTTCTATTTATATAATGACATTCATTACAAGAATGTAAATGTAGATAAACAAAATCACAACCAATACAGAGCAGCAAGACTACAAAAATTACAAGTTCCACACCACACACAAGATTTTCATATGTTTCCCCGACCATACTAATTATATAGCTCTATACAATTAGTCAAAGAAAAAGTATACACGCCCCATCATTGTAGAAGTAGAACAGCAGTATCTACTCTAAACTTCTACTGACAAAGCCTCCTCCATCTGCGGTGCAGCCTTGCAAGTAGAAAAGATAGCAATTTTCTATTTTAGAGTTGTAAATAGAAATAAGAAGTAAGAAAGACAGCAAATCTTGGCTTTAAAAAGAAATAAATTAGCTGTAAAGGATAATTCACCATGTTCCTTTGTCTATGTGAAGAGCTTCTTCCTCTGTCCGAGAGTCGACTGCCTCTGCAACAGTAATGAAATAGACAAATTGTGAGCATAAATACAAAGGATTCCAATCATAATACTAAACAATCTTTTTCTATAAAGATCACTTGATTCACCTTCACCTCGAGCAGGCTTCTTCCCCTATTTCTTCACCTTTGGTAGATTCTTGTTTCTCCGGTTTTGAAGGTTTCCTCTAAATGCTTCGTCCTGGACTTCAGAAGCGGGTTTCGAGCTTGCAGGAACATCGCACACTGATCTACTAGTCTCTATCACAGATTCATCCTTTTGAAGAACTTCCTTTTTGGTCGGCGTCAACTTCTCAGCATTCGTGATAGAAGATGAGGATTCGTGATAGAAGATGAGGAGCTATGGACATCATCTTCGGATAACTGATTCATGTCTACAGGTACTTGAAAACCAGTTACAGACGCAGCAGATGGCATATAGTTTTCAGAAATCTTATAGCCCTCAAACAGTTCTTATGACAGACTCTTCAAATCCAAAATAGTTATTCAGGTCATGTTTACGCACATATAACTAGCAGCCCTCTTTGACCTAGCCTCAGAAATAGGAGTGATAGTGCCAAAGGATTTTGTAGCAAGGCTAGCATTCGGCTTGGAAGGAACGGAGAGGCGCCGACTTATCCTTGCCAGAGAGATCAAGTACATTCACACTCTTGATCACACTCGAGGTATTGGTGTATCATAATGTCATGCACCATACACTTGCGGTTGATTACGAAAGGAAGTTCAGTTGTGTGTGTTAAGAGTTGTTAGATAGCTTTGTGGTGGTTAGTTTGTTGTCGATAGTTTCTCTAGCTTCATATGTTTATATAAAGGACCCTTATGTAGCTTGAGTTCTTTGTATTTTCATTATTTGTTCTATCATTTCAATAAAGATACATTTATCTTCTTTAGTTGTGTATATCTTTCAACACGAGGCAACCCTTCCCCTGCAAATCAGTATAAAAAAACCCATATTAAAATTAAATTTGATTCACTAAGATAACGAACAACATACTTCCAACTAATTAGTTAAAGGAAAAGAACAAATAGATAAAGAATTTCAATGAGATAAAGATTTGATGTTTGAACAGCGGACAGTTAAACGATGATCGCATTGTAAAGATTTGATGAGCACAAAATGGGAACATACTAGGAACTAAAATTTCCATATTAAATAACATTACAGTCAGAGTCGTAACTACATAGAGGCCAACAAGGCCATCGTCTAGGGCTCCATAATTATGGGGACCATTTTTTTACTACATATGTGATATATATATATATATATATATATATATGAGTGAGTTTAGGTAAAAAGAGAGTAAATGATAGGAAATAAGAAGTGATCTTGTCCATTCATTTTAATAGATCATACGGTTGATTTTATTCCATAAATTTAGGAATTGGTTATGTTGGACGCGTTGCATTGTTAATCAACGATGCAATAAGGGTAAATATGTTCATTTATTGTTTGGCGGTTTCTGTGATAATATTCAAATTGATTTGATTCTCGTTAATTACAGAACCACATTAGAAAAGAGAAAAATTTCCATCAACCACCGTTTGTTTATTGTTGCATTGTATCTTCATGTAATTTGTATTAAATATATATGTAGTATTGTATAGTTACATAATTTGCATTAGACATATATATATATTGTACTACCATTTAATTTTTGGTAGTTGAAGAAATTTGTGGGATAACATAATCTTCCAAAAATATTTTAAAAATCCCCTAATTTCGAATTACATAAATTTTAATTGGGTAACGCAACCGAAATCACTTCACCGCATGCAATTCCAATTTATGTTATTTTGATTCACAATCAAACGTTTGATGCATTACATTATATTTATTGTTGCATTGTATTCCTTAAATATTTCATTCTAATCTAAATGTCAATGTAATTTACATGCATATATCAATGCAATTCACATGTATGTGTGTTACAACAAAATATTATAAAATAAAATAACATTGCAATTTCCACGTATATGACAATGCAATCTCAGTTTTAACCTTGAACAACAACATAATCACGATATCATGGTCCCTCATCAGCCAGTACATCCAGGGTTGCTCCGGCAAGTCCTGCTGCCTCCGTTGGTGCAACCAGCTCAACCCTGTTGTCGAGAACCATCCCTTCTTCGCCGCTGCTACGACAAACATTGGGCCATGATCGCCCGCCTCATCCCCGCCCGAACCGACAATGCTGTCAAGAACCACTGGAACTCCACCCTCAAGCGCTGCCACCATCAACAACGGCGTCAAGTCGACGTCAATCTTTCCTCCTCCTCGCTGGAGCAAAATCGTCGTGGAGAGAATAATGCTACGGATGGTGATCATAGCGATGACAGTATTGTCGCTGATGATTCGATGATGACATTGTCACTGGCACTGCCTAGGATGGAAACGGTCAGAGAATGTGCAGAAGAAATTAAAAAAATGGTGCTTTATGTTGGAATGAAAAGCAAATCTGGAGTAAATCAAAAATATATTTTTCTCTCTCCTCAATTACCTTAATTAGTGGAATTAGTTATTTTCTCTATCATGTTATAATTACATAAATATTTTTATCATAATATTTATGAAATATTTTAATATACTTAAAAATCAATAAATCCAGGTAGATCATAACCGTTGATCTACTAAAATTAATGGTTGAGATCATTTTCTATTTCTTATTCAAAAATCGCTTTCTATATGATCTACATACTCTCTCTCTCTCTCTCTCTCTCTCTATATATATATATATATATATATATATAATTTATTATTAGTCACTAGGTCAATTATTAACTTATTGTATGGGCCAATTCCAAATTGTACGTTTGGCCCAAAAAGAAAGTAGGTTTAAACTTTAATAATGAATTCATCTTATTATAAACCCACGTGAGAGATTGAGAGCCATACTAATTCTGCCAATTGTTGGTCACTATCATATTTCATATTTCATCCTCAATTTTTTTTGATCAATCCTATTTTTATGCGCAATATTTGACTATTATTTTGGTATGCAATTCTTACCCTCCCCCCCCCCTAAACTCATCTATCCATCATATTTCATCTTTATTTAATTATTGTGCATGTTGGTTGGTTTTTCGAAGGTGAGAGAGTTTGACTTGTGATCTATTTTTTTAGTACGCAATTTTTTCCCTAATTTGATTGTTTTTAAGGTTATAAAAACTGCAAGACGTATTGCATTTTTGTAAAGGCGTAAAGGTAAGAATTATGTATCTATTTTGAAGTAGTTTATATATATATATATATATATATATATATAGTATGTCATTTTTCATATTATTATTTTTTTGCACTGTAGGGACCTATTTTCAAATTACGGCTTAGGGCCCACGTGACTTAGGTACGGCCCTGATTACAGTAATCAAAATTTATGCACAACAGAGGTACACCTTTTTGTGGCGATGTGGGAGTTTGTGGAGTTGACAAAAATAGTATAAAATCATGTCAATCAAAACCTTTTAAGGGGCGGCGGATTCACTTCCTTGGATCTCATAGAAGATCGAAGCGGATAGCGGAAAAGCTTCGATCGGAACGATGACTCTCGTCGACCCCACCCCATGCATTTTTTAAAATTTCAAATAATCACTAATATTTTCCTCTACATATAATTTGAATATATCGTGGTTTGAATAGAATTATACACTATTTATGAGTTAAATATGAATATTTAGTTAAATAAAAGTTAACGTTTGATTAAAAACAAATTAAATAGGGTATCATTGAAATGAGGCTATCGAATTGTTCACCCGTCCACAGCGGTTGGAGTTAATAAGTCTGCGAATGATATAAAATTGTTATAGATAAATATTAAATTTTTAATAAAAAATTTATTAATCATCATTTTGCTACTCGAGTTTATTAATAAAAGTATAATTTAATATTATTTAATATAAAATAATATAAAGAAAAATTAAAATTATAATAACTCGTGCGGTATCTGTGGTGGGCAGGTTAATTTTTATCCATCGTGGGCTGTGGAGGGATCATTTCAAATCATTGGTGACTCAAGGTTTATTTTCCTCTTGTTCTTTTCCTTCAAACTCATCTGTTTTTTCTTCATTAATATTTTTTAGTAGTCACTATCTTAATTCACAGATGCATGTGAAAGCCAAAAACAAATATTGAGTGTATAATATATTTCTCAGGATCATATATACATTGCACAAGTATACTAAAAATGTTGTTCCCTATCTCTTCAGTGTACCATTTACCACCCCCAATAATAGAACAAAATTAAGACAGAAAAGGAGAGTTTCTGAACTAGACAAGAAAGCCATGTATATCTTTGCACATAAATTTGTTGAATGATTATAACAAAGACTCAGCATTTACACAAAGTTAAGAGTGCAAATCTGAGCCTGTAATCTGTGAAGGATCGATCACGATCCCATGAATTTGTCTTCTTCGTCGACCAGAAATATTCATGTGAGGCGTTGAAGAGGCCGTTGGGAGCTCTACATGAGACGGTATAGGCATCTCCTCCGAGTAACCAGAGATGCAGAGCGCTCCAGAATCATCTTGCTGCCAGTAAACTTGCACCATTATGCCCCTAGGATTTTCCGCCGATTCTGTCCCTGGTATACCGATAAACCTTGCTCCAATTGGAACCTGCACATATCGGAACGCGTTGAGCTTGTTATGAAGTACATATGCACTATGTATTAGGACGTGTAGAGAGTAAGTAGTGTAACATACTTGAAAGGAAGCCCCGGAGTTTAGAATGAGAGTTGCAAAGGTTCCCTCAGCTTCAGCACTCTCCAACTCTGCTTGTTTCGCAATATTTAGAAAAACTTCTTCTAGAGTTGTTAGCCCAAGTTGGATATCAGTTATGCCAAACTCTTTTTCTCTCTCCTGGAGCTCAGAGAAGAAGTTCTGGATATTTGGAGAATAGTATAAGTTGGGTATCTTCATTTGATTCAACCACGGTCGCTAAGAAGATTACTATATAGAAAATATGTTGTTTACCTTCAATAGTTTCTCCTTTTCATGGGGGATGACAAAGGTCAAGAAGGACTTGCTCTCCTCTTTAACCGCAACATCCAAATGCTGCAACAATGAATTACAAGATTTTATATTGTATTCTCTTAGTACAACTTTTCTACTAGCTGGCATTACACTTACTGATTTAAAGAACTCTTTTACAGCTACATGTTGAGTGTTACTGGGAGTATCACCCCGATCTGGAGGACTGTTAACATCCTCCATGAAGCTTACATTCGCAATAAAGCCTGTTCCAAACCGTGACTTCAACCTTATTGAAGCTCCAAGGCACCGAAGCCTGCCTTTCGCCATAATTCCTATTCTGTCACCTAAGATATCTGCCTCTTCCATGGAATGAGTTGTTAGAATAATTGCGCGTCCCTTTTTAGCACCTTCGATGACATCCCAGACATGCCTTCTAGTTATTGGGTCCATACCTGTGGTCTATGAGTACAAAATGACGTCCCATCAAATTAGAAATGAGGAATCTATAGGGAAAAGTGAAGATATAGAGAATGAGTAAAGGATTCTAAACTCACTGGCTCATCCATAATAACTAATTTTGGTTCACCAATTAGGGCAATAGCAACACTAAGCCGACGTCTCATCCCCCCACTATAGCTGCCGGCTCTAACTTTAGCTGCTTCAGTAAGTTTGACTTCTGTTAATAGTTTCTCTACGTCCTGTTAAAAAAGGCACAATGTTTGGCTTATTTTGCTGGTAGAGTGACCATATTTTCAGTGCAAGATAGTGATTTCTGGTCGTGCACTCTTACCACATGAGCTGAACAGTATCAGGAACCAAATAAAAATGACACAATCAAAGAAAAATTAGTTTGGGATTGGAGAGTTCATACCGATTTAATCGAAGCAGGGGTCAGACCTTTGATGCTAGCAAACAAGTAAAGGTGCTCTCGACCTGATAGTGCATCCCACAGGACATCAAACTGTGCATTATAAGAGTTAGATGCCTTTTATAATTTATTAACAGACTTTTAACAAGTTAATCATAATGTTTAGAAAACTATGTCAAGTCTGAAGCTTCTATTCTGTTGGAGCCTATGATAGCAGATCCTTATTTTCAGAAAGATTTAGAACTTCTAATTCAACATCAATAAATAGAAAACTACTTGTAAAATGTCAAAAGTAGATTGAATGTCAAAGGCATAAAGTATACTCTAAGTGAGATCCAATTAACAGAAGCAGATATATAACAATATGTTATTCAAAGATGGCATGAGAAATTTCAAGGGGCATTACCTGAGGACAAACTCCTATCATCCTTCGGATGGTTGACATCCCAGTAGAGTTGCAGATAGAATTTCCATAAATCATTGCTGCAAACATATATATAAGAACATGTTTTAGAGTCATCATCAAATAGATTCCAGGAATCTTAAAAAGTCAAAAAAACAAACACCTCTCACCATCTCCACTAGTGACTGGTGTAATCCCAGTTAAACAATTGATAGCGGTAGTTTTCCCAGCCCCATTAGGTCCGAGAAGGCAAAACAGCTGGTCCTTAGGGAAGTTTAGCCATATGCCCTGCAGGATATCCATAATCTGCTTCAGTGTGCATTTTCTACAGAAACAAAAATTACAAATGCCTAAAATAACCTAATATGCTAAGCTATATATATAAACACACACACACACACACACATATATATATATATATATATATATATATATTCTTTGAAGCTAAACTCTCCAATTATGTACTTCATCAAATGAGCAGAAATTAATTTTAGCAACCATCCTCTTGGAAAAACCTAAGAAATTGAGGCCTTCATGCCTCTATTGTAAATATCAGTTTCACCAATATCCTTGTTCCCTCAACAATGGATGCTGGGGAAAATTTATATATCAATCAACAAATAAATAATCATGCCGAAATGTATTCCTTGACTGGCAAATAGCGGTGTTAATATACCATCACTGCTTACAGTACATCCAGACTCCAGTTATGCTGTGTGTATTTCTCATTCTATTCCCCAGTATGGATTAAATCATGATTATGCAACTCCTTTTCTTAGAAACAAATTGCACTAATCAAACAATAGAGTGGAGTTTGAACCTGCTATCAGTATCACTCTTATAGCCAGACTGCCTGCTTAAGTACTCTCTTTAGTAATTCTACTCCCGATCTACAAGCTACTCTAGGCACATTACATGTTTACCTTGAGGGCATGGTAAGCGGACGTCCTCTTGCACTTGAAGCAACCAATCTTTGTTGTTCCAGCATAAGTTTTCACAAGACCACGTATTTGAACTGCAATGCTTGAATCAACATTGTCTCCTGCAGCTTGCTGTTTCACTAAGGCTTCCTCTTCTCGAACATCCTCATCATCTGGATGAATATTTTCTGTAGGTGGAATTGAACTCATACAACTGCATATGCTTCCCTCTGAAATTAAACAGGCAGACCAGAAATCTTAGCAACCAAACAAAATTCATGTTAACCAATGGAAAACTATATACTAAGTACCTTTTGATTTGTTTCCACCTTTCCCAGTCCAGTACCAAGGATCCAGAAAGTAGAGTACTGATTTTCTTACACCAGATGCATTAGGGAATATATTGTCGAAGTAGATGGCCAGAACGAACCAGAAACAGGAAGTTGATATAAGCCATAGGTAAATATCATTCTGATAAAAGCCAAAAATTGATGGAAACGATTCAGTGGTAGCAGTAGAATTACTTCTAATTCCAGTGTCCAATAAGTTATTTAAGAGTAAAGATTTTTCCTACATCCTAAAAATAATTAACAGGGTATACATAGTTATTAGACTTTTTGGACATACAATTGTTATGACACATTCTTCATCGCCATATGCACACCTCAACCTCCCTTTCCAGCTAACACCAGGATCTTGAGGAGTTGCAGTAGCTTGTGAAAGCAAGTTTAAACCTGCTGCAAAAAGATTAGGTGGAAAGAATGACCACACAGTTCGGTAGGTCTTTGAGTAATCCTGACCGTAAGGAAATCCAAATGTTGTGACAAGCTGAAAAAGAAATTGACAGATCTCTGTTATCAAGGGTTATTAACTTATTACAGTGTTTAGTAGTTTCCAAATTAACCTCTGATCAGGATACAAACCTGAGTCAGGAAACCAATAATAAAGATGAAGTAGCCCACAGTTGTGGATGAAGAGGACTTGCTAATGAAGGCAGACAGCATAAAGGCAAAACCAACCTGACAATTTAAATAACAAACAGTTCTAGCTATCAGAAACTCCTTATGCATTTTGCATCAGTGAACATTGAAACATATGAGATGATATGAAGTTTTGTATTGGGATGAGGAAACCTACCATACTCAATTGGAAAAGATAAAATAAGAGGAAGACAACCACAAAACTGTTTTGCAAAAAGAAATCAAATTGGAACATCATCCCGAAAAGTACTGTTAGAAGGGATGAAATAAAGGTAAGCATTCCCTCCCATGTGAGCCATGATAACCAATATGCAGTATCATAAAGTCCCATCATTGTCATAGTCTGTTCATGAAAATAAACAAAGATTAGTTCTGTATCATATTTCGATACTTTTCTCAACTAAAAGTGCAAAAGCTAATACCTGGCGAAGTTTCAGTTCTTTCTCCGTTATCAAAGCGCTAATTTGGAAGACAAAAGAAAACATGGCAATAGCCAGGAAAAAGGTCGGTCCTGCTCTTTGTACAGCAGAAAATATTTCAAGTGCGGGGTGGGCAAATTCCTTTAGACTGACAATCCAACTAAAGCTGGAATCTGAAATATATGTATTCAGGTCAGGGTATAGTGAAGATTATACATGTTCAATATAACGAGCTGAATGAACATAGTAGATGCCTTACCTCCGATTAGAGTTCTTGAAATTTCCCTCTCTGCAGCAAGTTGAAGAGGAATTTGAAATTTAAATGTGGGATCTTCAAAAGTCCCTCGCTTAGAAACTGGAGTAGAATTAGTCTGTATCCCGTAGCTGATTACAGTAGCATTTCTGTCTACGAAATGTAGTGCACCAGAGCACTTCATCGGGTTGCTGGCAAGCCAATCGTCTGTTTCATCTGATGTTCTAAATGATCTAACCTGATCAAGCACGATAATAGACAATAGTTTCAATAATAGCATCATATTCTTCAAATACAGAAATCTCTGAGGAAATGCAGCCTTACTTTTAACATATAGTATAAGAAAAAGTATTTGAACTGGTATCACAGCCTCTCATCATTAACCATACGGATCAATAATATTTGAATTTAAATATATCACAGAGGGTGGTAGATAAGGAAACCAAAAAATAATCTAATTCAAAAGGACAAACAATTTATTTTACTTATATTGTCTAAACTTTCTCTAACATACTACTATACAGTTAAACATAGTGTCATATTGATATCACAAATTCATAAGAAATGCCAACAAAAAACGAAAACCAAAAATGACAAATTTTTTGTATCAAACATAATGGCCTATTGAATTAATTGAAAACAACGCAACTGGCAGATAACCAAATAAATTGATTAATTTCATCATAATAAGCCAAAGAGTAAAACCAAAAGCAGAAGTTCAAAAGAAAAGAAAAATACCTTGTCTTCAGGAATTGGCCTTTGAGGATTATTCGCTCTAATCCTCTCCACAATTTGTCGAATCCTGGCACTGTCATTCCCACTCCACACAAAGTCAAAGCAGGGTAGTTTGGTGTAGTACTTCTCCTCGCACGGCGGAATTGGCGGCGCCACAAGAGGATTCGGATCGACATTGTTTCTGAACGAAGAGGAGGAGGCGTACCGCGCCTCGATGGCTTCCTGGATGAAGAAAATAAGCGCCATGAAGAAGAGAGACGAGAAAAGCTGGAGGAAAGTGGAGCGCTTGTTCCGCCATGAGAGCAGCAGGTTTTTGAAAAACAGAGCTTTGTACTGCTGCAACAGCAGTCGGAATCCTCTCTGGAGCTCCATCAATGGAAGTTTCTGTGATTTGTGGTTGTTGATTTTGGAAGGAGCTTACTGTTTATATAGTAACTGATGAAATAGGGAGGTTAAAAGGCGCGGGGAATATTGGTGCGTTGACGGTTTTGCCCCTGGATTTTGTCAGACATTTATTTCGTTGAGGAAATATAATTTAAAAGGTTGGAATATTAATTTCGACATTAAAGAAAATAAAGAAGGAAAAGTATTTAGAAAAAGTGGAATATTGATTCTTGTATGTGAAATTTCGTGGAACTGTCCCTCGATTAATTGTGAGGTGTTCACGGTTATATTTCACTTTGCACCATTGATTACCATCTCATTCTTTTTAAATTTCAATTGAATCGTGATAAAAAGGTGCAAAATAGTTTTGATTTTGAATTGTGGATTCTTTTAGAATTGTTTTTAAAATGTATATTTTTATATAAATTTACAAATTACAATATTCTCTGTTTCAATATTTATGGCATCATTTGATCAAAATTATGAATCGTTATTTATATAATTAAAATTTAAAATTAAATCATTATTTATACAATTAAGATTCGATTTTGACAATGATAATTCTTTTGAACACCATTATTATCATATCATTGATGTGGATACATGTAAAAAGATAGATCTAAGTTTTGTATGAACACAATAGAATGAATGGTCAAATTGTTGGGTCATGATTGTATGAAACATGTAATTAGTTTACTTCCTCTTTTTTAAAACTTGGAATAAAAACGATGTGGTTATGTATTTGGATTTTCTGAATGCAATACAAGAATATGATGATGATGATGCTGTTGCTTTTAGGATGTAGGAGTAAGTAAAGGGTAAAGAATATTTTGAAGTTGCATGAGCGGAGGAGTTTAAAAGGACAAGTTGGTCAATTGAGTTGGATTTGATGAAGGGCATTGTGGTCATGGAACTATAATGAATGAACACTAGTTTAATTAATTAGTTAGTTAGTTAGAGACGTGGGTACTGTAACACCGCCCGCTGCATGGCTCTCAGATCACAGAATAGTGGTCAATCACTTCAATTATTCAAATGAATCATTATTTTTTTCGACGAAAATTCAAATGGATCGGATAAATTATTCAATTATATTCAGCTTCTTCATCTTGTTATGCAAGTAAAGATATGTGCATAGGGATGCTGCATCAAACTCTTTAATTACTTTCATGTAGTAGACTTGATGGAAATTTCACTATAAATACTTTATTGAGATTTGACTTTGGATATATATATATATATATATCTAAATACATGATCACCAAATAAAATGCTAATTAACAATGTCATAATTAATTATATATACTTAATTTATTGCCCTAAGATTGTGACTTTAATTTGATATACAGTAGTACATGAAATACGATGTTCCAGGTAATTAACATGGAGGGAGGGATGCCTAGTTTAATTAGTTGTAAGTTTATAAACAAACAGATCAATAAATTACTTATGTGTACATATTATGATTGGATTGGGTGGTCTAGTCGGTAATCCGATCATCGGTTATTGGCCTATCCGGAGTGAACGACCGCATAGAACTTTGAAAATATCAATACTTATATATATATATATATATATATATTATATTATATTATTTTAAGTGATAAGTTAGATTGATAAAATATATGATTGACTATTTGAAGGATATATAAAATTGTTAAATTGGTTCAAAATTGAACAATTCATCATCTATACATAAAAGTAAATACTAGATTAGTTTAGATATTATTTTTATCATGCAAATTAGACGTCACCATAATAGAAAGAGTAGAATTAAATATAAGACGTTTGTTTTGATAAATCCGTGGTTTAGATTAATTATTTTACAAATTACAATATTAAGGATATTTTAATATTTATCAAATATTTATACATGATTTATTCTTTATTTGGTGAGATTATATTATTTGATACGATTTTAGCATTCACCACGGATTAATATATTTATTTGTGTATTAAAAAATATTTTTTTCAAATTGTATTTATTAATATTGCTGATATATAAAAAAATATATAACCAAAAAATAACGTAAATATAATTTTATATAACTAATAATTATTTATTATTTATTTGTTACATTTTTCTTCAAATATGATCCAACTTTATGTTCTGTTGGAGATTTATCATTTTTGTGTACTTTATATTATAAGCTTTGGATATTGTGAGTTATAACCCACTAAATGAATGTACTTTAGTTAAAACGGTAACCAACTCATATAACATTAAGCACCGCTAAAATATTATTGATTTTAAATTACTATTGCTTTATTTTCATAATTGAAAGGTCATTTATCATGTGTCTAAAACGAGCAAATACTAAGCAAGTTAAAATAGTTATAGTACTATCAATTAATTATATTAAGAGTGTATAGATATCAAATTCATAGATAAGATTTACTGTACATGTTTGTGTGGGAATTAGCTCAATGGTGTATTTGTATGAATCGCTAAATTATGGTGTTACTTGACCTATATATGTTCATTTCATTATGTTATAAGGACAAATTAAATTAACTGACCCTTTCCTATGTAAATTTATACTCACTCACTGCAAATTAAATTAAATATGGAACTATATATATAACCATAAATACATGCAAATTGGTGTCATGACTCATGAACATGTAAGCGTGCCACGTTCTTTGTCCATTTTTTATTAAAAAATAAATTAAAAGCTCACAGTCTTGATATCATTTCCCACCCCATTCTTAATTTATATAGAATTGATCCTTTTGTCAATTGTCAACTATTAAATAAATTAACATAAGCTGCTCACACTTCCTTCACACTGTTTTAATTTTATAAGAAATGTTACCAACATTCAATTTATGAGTTGTTCCATCAAAAGACAATATTATATATATATATATATATAATTGAAATTTAATGGAGTATTACAAATTCAAAGTTGTGTGATCTCAAAGTACTATATAGATGCTTAAATTTGAAGGAATTGAATATTATAATGTATTATAAGTAATAGTCAAATGGTGGGATTTGAATCATTTGATCTGAGGACGACCAATTGGGAGCAAATTAAACTAGGGGATTAAGGATGATTAGGCTAATGCTATTAATTAATTATAGAAAACCTTTCACCTTAAGGAACATATATAAATGACTGTGCATAAACAATATTAATTAAATTATTTTGCAGAGGAACACATAGCTCTACCGTTTCAAGCTAATTGTTTAAACTTTAAACTTGTATCAATATATTACTTGTACTTGGTTAATTAATACCGTTAATTATAGGTACGTAGGTGATTACGTCAGAATTTATTAGTTAATTTACGATATCTAGATTGTGTAAGATATATACTAGCAAGTAACTTCTATCAAATTATAGGAAAGTTCACGTATCTCACATGTCGTAGATTCTCCCCACTTGAACACCTAATATATATATATATAAGGACGACTAAATCGTAGATTACCAACTTTAAAATTTCAAAATACTATTAAACCAAATGGAAGAAAAACAACCTTTGCTTATTAGTTACTATTACACTAGTCTAATACGTGCTCCGTTTTTATCCCACTCAACTAATTTCATGTTAATTTCTGTTAATATAATACACACACGCAAAACCTATATTATATATATGCACTTTCACAACGGTATTGCTAAAAGAAACTTTATATGTGTGAGTATATTGTTGTAGTGGTAGAAAGTTAATGTTTGATACAATAAATTTTGGGTTCGAATATATTTTGATGCAGTCTTATAATTTAAATTTATTGCGATCCATTAAAAAAATTATACAGTTTGTTTGTTGTAATCTTTTGAGTAACAACTAATGAGTTATTATAGTACTCGTATGCAATACTATATTTACGATAAAGTTATCTAATCTATATATATATAAAACAGGAAGCATTCAAATTGAAATCAATTTGAGTGGCAAATTCTGTAAATAATTTCAATTTCAATGGCAAATATAATCCTACAATTATTAAATTTAAAAATTAACCTTAACAGGATTTGATCTCTATACCTTTCATAAAGAAAGCTATATTGTGAACCAATAGAGCAACAAGATAACTTGAGCATTGAATAAATCATAATATACATGTACAACTGAATCTGGTTTATGTTTAGCGTTTAGCTTATTAATTTTTAAAACTTTATAGATTATTTTCTCTCTCCTATAACACATTTCTCCTAAAATTATTTATTTTCTTCGTAAAAATATTTGCAATATTATGCATATTAAATTAAAGATCTCGACAATACATTTAATTTGATATATGTTATATAAAATATAAATTTAATATAAAAAATTATAACACATTAGTAAATTGAAAATAATTATATGTATACATATTCTTATACATATAATATATTTTACTAAGTTATAATGTTCCTAATTATAAAGTTGAATACTCTTTATAATATGTTTTAATATTATGCATGAAAGTTGAAACTCAATCCATTATAAATTGAGACCATGCATAGAAGCTCATTATAAAGTTTTTTTTAATGGATGTCTTAATATTTTTAGAGAAAATATTTAAAATTATTTTATTTTATTAAATATAAAATAATAAAAAAATAATATAATATAAAAATATGAATCGTTCATTTTATTTTTAGTTAACACAATGAGAGATATTTTTAGACAATCAACTCTTTGTGAGATAAATTATATGTAGATCAATATTAATTAAAAAATTGCTCAAACAACTAAAAATTATAACACTTATAAATATGACTATGTTAATTTTATTATATGATCAATTAATTATTATTAGTATTTAAACCAATTAAAATTTATAAAATTACAGAAGTAGAAGTGCTCATGATTGTAGTTTGGAACCTAACTCCTTCGAATATTCAAAATCAGAACCAAATCGTTTTTAAGATAGTTCACGATTTGGAATCGAACCGTATAGAACGGCTAGAATTATATTTATGAACTATCCAAAAAATTAATACTAATATATATGAAAATTTAAAAATTCTTATTATTATGATTACGTAATAATTTATATTATCATTTAACTTTTCAAAATTTTAATGTCGTTTTATTTGTTAATTTTAAAATTAGAATGACTATAAAGTAAAATTTAAATATTATTATATTATTATATAAAATCATAAAGTTTTATTAATTTCCAAATTCCAAAATTAAATTTTGATTTTTAATTTATTTTATTATTAATATATTCATAAGTTTTAATGTGTTATTGTGAATTATATAAAAATACATTTTACAAATAAGAAATAATGGATAAAATAAATTGAAGTTACTGGTTTGGATCGCTGATCATGGTTTCAAAATTTTGAAATTATAACTGAACCGTCCTCTACACAGTCATGATTTGAAATCGAACCATCGTTTATGATTAAGGTTCTAAAACCACCGATTATTATCTGATTACATCATTTTCGATTATTTTAAATATCTATATGCATAACTTATTGATGAATAACATATTCCCGTGCATAGCACGGGTGCACAAACTAGTTACACTTAAGAATACAAATAGTAAAAATTGGAATAATTAACTTTATTCCTAGCTAGTATTTATAATTTTCCAATTATGTAAAGAAATATTTCATTTTTCAAGATCCAGATTTATTTTTTATATATGCTACATCTAACCAAAGAATAATAATGAGTAGACAATCAAATACTCCAAAGTTCCAGTATTTATTACCGGTCAGAATTGAACCATAACAGAATTTCGGTTTATAACGGTACCATAATATCATATTGGGGAGGAAGATTAGAATTAGAGATTGATAGAAAAGTAAGAATATGGGCTTGCGTGTAGAGCTAGCAAAGTGGCGGGCCCGACCTAATCCCAACGGGCTTTTCGAAATTTTGAGGCCAGCCCGAATATTTTCGGGCTTCAAAATGTTAGGCTCAACTCAACCCCGGGCAGGCAAGCTTTTTTCTGGACGGGTGGTCCGAAATTTAATTTATTTAAAATAAATAAGAAAATTCTTTGAAAAATTGACAATTACAAAATTACTATGCAATTAACACATTTAAATGTTAATAAAATTTTGAATAAATCAATAAAAACATAAAATATAAACACTATAAGTTCATAATTTAAATTATATAATAATGTCAAAATAAACAATTAAAACTTGAAAATTATTTTGTTCATTATTTATCAAAGTCATACAAAATATAAATATTACAATGATAATTTAAATTAAATAACAATTGCAAAAAATGGTGTTTTAACCTATATTTAGGGCGGACTTTTTAGCCTAAAGCCCATCAGGTCCAAGGCAAATTTAGGACGGGCTTTTAGGCCCGTTTTTTTTGGGCCTTCTTTTTTCAAGCCCAAGCCCGCCCAAATCCCGAACTTTTGGACGGGTCTATGAGCTCGGGCCATTTTTGTCAGCTCTACTTGCGTGGGGTAGGAAATAAAAAATCTCTATTCTACTTCTACTATTAACTGTGAGTTCAAATCTAAGAGAAATTTTATACAATGTTTATTATCCTGAAATTATTTTATCTTTTCTGAATGATAAGAGAAAAAAATTTGAATAAAAAATGTCATTTTGAAGTTTTATCAACAATTTACTTGTGCAGACGGTAATCCGGTATTTTATTAATTCATATGTAAGGACCTATAAAAGAAATTTTATCAACGAAGATGTGAACTGTGAAGGTCTCAAGATTAATTAACTTAAAGGTTGTCTCAAGAGATTCTTAAACATCTCCACTAATTAATTATGATTGTAATTATCATATTTATACATCCTCATTAAAATAAATTTATATGAGTCCTTAGTAAAGTAATTTTAATATATCTATATTATATATATATATATAACGTTAATTTATGATTTTAAACACAATTTGTATCTATATATTCAAAAATATATATTTAAATAAAATCGGAAATTTTATTCACATTAAGTGTATAAATTTTTGTGAAAATATTTATTGAAATTAAGTAAAAAATTATGTTAAAAATATTTATTTGTAAATGTAATGTCATTAATATTTTCATAAGTGTTATTTTTCGAGTTTTGTAACTAATATTGGATCTATATTTTTTCATGAAAAATACAATTGATAGTTGATTATATATTATATAATTATAGGTAGTGATAGGATAGGGCCCAAAAGGCCCAAAAGCCCAAAAGCCCATTGTTGTAACCGCCTCTTATTTGCCTATAAATAGCCTCTAAGGCTAGATCAAAGGGCAGACTGTAATTTTTACTTTCAAGCTCTGAAGCATTCATAATAAAAGAGCTCTCCTCTCCGTGGACGTAGACTTCATTAAAAGTCGAACCACGTAAATCCAGTGTTATTACTTTCTGCACCTCGTATAATCTCACCTCGAATATTAAGATCGAACA